>JBBPBS010000629.1:3162398-3188166 GCA_037974835.1 Cicer judaicum | reverse complement strand
ATGCTTTACTAATTAATATAAAATATTGATGTTATATTTATTTATTTTATAATTTTGACTATTTTCTAATATGATGGTATTATTATAATGTGAGTCTTTATAGCAATAAGTATAACTGTGGAGATTATTTTAAATGTGAGAGTTTTGATTATTAGTAAGATGTTTTTTATATTGATTATTTTAATTACTCTAATTTATAAAATATTAGTAATGTTTGAAAAACTAAATGGTGTTTGGAGGAATATTAAAAAAAGAGATTAAATAATTATTAGTTTTATTTTAACAAAATAAAAATAATAATAGTAAAATATAAATAAAGAGACCAATGGGTTTGAATCTATGAACCCTAATTGTTAACAAAATATAACAAACAAAAGAAGCGAAGGGAGTTGGAAGGGCAGCCGTAAAACCAAAGAGGAAACACAACAACAACTCTATCGTTTGACACCGAATTCGTTATTTTGCACCGTTCTCCTTCACCGTAAGTCCGATTTGAGTGAAACCAACGCCAAAACGACCGTGGGAAACGTGGCTATATTATTCACTGATTGGTTTTCTGATTTATGGTAATTTTCTTTGACCGATTTTCCAATTTAGTTTTTAAGAATATCTCCTCATAATTTATTTTTGACGTTTACCCATAAATTGTCGAGTTAGATCGATTGAATGACAAAGAGTCAAAAAACAAAGACTGTTTGGGTGTCGAATCGTATTCATAGGTGAAAGCGTCGAAATAAGGTAAGGGGTGAGAGAGCGTTTGAATCCATGAGTATAATAGATTGTGAGATGAACAGGAAAACCGTATTTTCCAACGATTCATCCGGGGCTTGCTACGTACGGCACAAGCCCTTGGAGAGATAAATTGATTAATTTGAAATATGAGAATTGTGAGATTAAAATGTGAAATAGAAATTTTTATAAGGTGTTGATTGATTTAATTTTCGATACATGTGTGGTAGTTGATATTTGTTATTATTGTGATGTTGGATGTTGAATGAAATTATGTGTACATGTTTGCTTAGATGAAATTATGTGATGTGATAATAAAATATGAATGCATGGTTTGATATATGCTTACTTGATGATAATGATGATTTTTGATTGATGATAGTGATGCTATAAAATTGTGATGAGTTTATACGATGATCATGATTATTTATGATTAATGATATTATAAAATTGTGATGAAAATATTGAAGTACCCCATACTTGATGAGATAGTGATGATTCTTAAATATGGTGCTCTTAATGGAGTAGACTAGGCTAACGGGGAGAGAAAATAAATATTATGAATTTGTGAAGTGGAGATTATTTTGTCATCATATAGGTAGGGCCTGACAAGCCTAGTGATTATGGGGAAGTACAACTGAATGAGCCTGATCGTGGTGGTCTACTGTCAAGCCTTAAGGCAAGATTGTTAGATCTTGGAGGTAATCCGGTGGGGAATTCCTAGGTGACTTGGAGGTAGCACTCCAAATGTCGGGAGCTACCATGCAACAAACGTTTACCTCGACTGTCGCGTATATGGGTCTCGGGTTGAGTTGAGGGGATCTATGAGGACATGGCCAATTTGAATTGTCCGTCCACCAGGATGGTGGCATAGTATCATGGCCTCCTAACCAAGTACTTCAGAGTTAGAATGGTACCACATTGTGAAGTAGAGTCGAAGCTCATGCATAGCATTGCATTTCTTTGTGATTGTTTTGTTGTGATTGATGTGTTTTAAAGGTAATATTAATTGGATGATTTGATGCATATTATAATGAGATGATTATTTTACTTGAGTGACTTTGATGTTATAGTATGATACTATTTAATTAAATATTTTGATATATCGTAAAGTGATTATGATACGGTTCTAATATGATTATTTGCGTGTTCTTCTTACTCATATTATACTATTAACATGATTTCAAAACGCACCTCCTTCATGGTTTGTGTTTGACTGGCTGGGTCATGCGTTTGCGAAATCGCAGTTATTACAGGTTAATGAGTGTTGAAGTTCAAGTTGGGAGGAACCCCGCTCTGATAGGTGATACTGCTAATAAGGGTTTTAATTTGTGTTTTACTTATTTAATTTGAATCAAATTTTTGTATGAAAACCTTAGAAGTACTAGGAAGTTTTTAGAAATAAATCAAGTCATTATACTTAAATCAAGTTCATTGAGATTAAATTGTTTTATTTGAGTAATAAAATTTGAATTGTTGCATGTGTACTTGAGAAACGTGATATCCTAAATTAGTAACAAAAGTTTTTATTTTCTTGAAAATTTAATTTAATTTATCCGATGCAAATTTTATAGGAATATCGTATAAATTATTATATATATTATTTTGGGATTTAGGGTGTCACATTAGTGGTATCAAAGCGGGTCTGTCCAATCAGACCGAGTGGGTCGAATGTCGATTTAGTGTTAGTCGAATATCGATTCTGTGTTACGAATGTCAGTCGTGTCAATTGTATTTTCTTGTGTAATAATTATTTTTACTATGATGTTTTCCCGTTATATAATTGTGTTAAGGGTTATAAGTTTTTGTATTATTATACATATTTTTGAGATTACTAATTAACTGTTTATTATTTGCTTACTCTAATTGTGTTATGGATTCGAAATTCCTACCTAAATGAGTAAATAAAACATGAAGTTACTTGTTAAGATTTGAGTTAGCTTTAATTGTTAACAAGATTATGTTAGTTACTTGTTGCTTATTGTTTGTCTATTGAACTATGGTTTTTGCACTCATGTTTTATGTGAATAATTGGAAGTAATAATTTTGATTGACCAGCTGTATGTTTCAAGTTACTAATCTCATTCAGGTAATCTTAGTTATCAAATGCCATACCTCACTAGTTAGCTATTTTAAAGTTCGACTTTCACCCTTAATCAATTTAAAATATTTAGTTTTGATATGTATTTGTTTAAGGTGTTTGATCTAATAACTAATTGATTGAAACATTGATTTCCATATGGATTATATGTTTAAAACTTCAAGTATTGACTTTTACTATGTACAAATTATTATTATTATGTTGAAACTCAATTTAGAGAAAAAATGATGTTTCGTTCTAAACTTTGAGTTAGATAGGAAATATGTTTCATACGTTTAAAGTTTTAATTTTGACTAAAAAATTTCTTTTTATATTTTATGTTGGCTTGTGTTAAAAAAAAACAACAAAAATTGATTTTAAATCGTGAATGTTAACTTTAAATCACTTGAAAGTGTTGATGGTTGTATCTAGATGAGTAGAGTTTTGATATTGGTTTTGAAAACAATTTAGAATGTTCGTCATGATTTAGATAGTATGAAATTCATATTATTAGCAATATTAATTCTTGAATATTAGAGGTTGGTAGACTTTATTATTTAATAAAAAATTTGAAGGAGGTAAAGTTTATTTATTTTGTATCATAAAACTAACTTTTGTTTGAATTACTCTTGATTATTTTAAAGAAAAAAAAAATTAAATTGAGTTGAGTTTTTGTTGATTTATAAAATAAGAATAATTCTATGCTACTGTTTTTATTTATTGTTTAAAACACCTTAAAACTTACATTATGTTTTACTTTATCTTGTTTTAAAAAAAAAATGAAAAGAGTTGTTGTTTAGGGGGCTAGTGTGAATATTGAATCGTGAGGGTGTTGAGATATTTATTTGAAATGATTGATTTTTCTGATTATGATATTATGAATCCATTAGAGTTTGACTGGATGATAGAGTTTTAGAGTTTAAGAACTCTTCAGTGATTTACAATAGTACTAATGATAAAATTTCTACTAATTGAGAAAGAGAAGGAAAAAAAAAAAGAGAACAAAATTTTTAAAAATATTCTCAATAGTGAAATTCTTTTTATAAAAATTATCTAAATTTTTGATTCTATAATTGATGTATTTTACAAGTAGATTTTTTTTTTATATGAATTAACATAACAAAATGGTATGCATTAGATTTTTAGATGTAGAGTGCATCATGTAGATTGATATGTGTAGAGTGCATCATGTAAATTGGTATGCGTATAGAAACTAAAAATTTATTTTATCAATTTTTTTTTATTAATTATAAAATTGCAATTTTTATTTAAGACTCAATTTTTAAGATTAGAACAAAACTTCAAAATTGATGATGTGTTATGTTTTGGACCAATTTGGTGGCTTGATAGAAACCGAGGGATGTATCTATAAGCATGTTGAGTAGTTAGTGTGAGAGGAGGTTACTATTTTGTAGATTTATGAATTAGTGTAATTCATAATTATTATCATATGTCTTATGTTTTGTGTCATGTGCACTACTTTAATATATATAAACATACAATTTTTTTTAGTTTGATAAAATAAGAAAATAAACTGGAACTATTTTAGAAGTGTTAATTAATTGTAAAATTTCCTATCTATCCATCTATATAGTTTCAATTTTATTTCAAAATATTTGTTGAAAATAATAATTTTTACAGTGATTAACTATTTAGAAATGTGTTTTTGATGATTAAAGTAGGAATGAATTTTTAGAAATTTTATAATTTTAAAAATATATGTGATTTATTCTATTTGTACTGTATTTAGAAACGTGATTTATCTTAATTTGTTTATTTAGACTTTAATTATTGAAATATATTTTAAAGGAAAATTTGGAATTCTCAATGATATTTTTTTGGGTGCTAAATGGTTAGTGATTTTTTTTTAATAATAATTTAAGTCAAGAAATCAATTTTTAGAATGATGTGTAACCTTGAAAGTGGTTTTTGCACTACCTGATTCAATTTGGTTTGGTAATGTGTTGTATCTTCTAGTAAATAATTATTTATCTTATCTTCAACTTGGAAAATCTATATATGCTTCCATTCGTGTAACTTTTAAGTGATGGTTAATTCAAAAGAAAATTTAATTGTGATTAATTTGGAGCAGTTAGACCTCTTTGAGAATATGTTTCATTTTTAGAATCATCTTTTGAGTTATGAGATGGACATAAAATCTTGGTGCTAATTTTTGGATTAATTATTTGAGTGTGTATATGATTATGTAAATATTAAATTGTTCATGTTTCAAGTATTTTAGTTGTTGGGAATTGGTGTATAGAGTTAGAGTAGTTGAGAGCATTTAAATGTGAAATAGTTTTATATTTCTTCAATCAAATTATTGGTTATATATTGATGTTAGTGGCTTTTCTTTTGTTGTTGTAACTAGTAGTAAATTACAAATAAATTATTGTGAAGGTGTAATTAATTGAATTCTTAACTTAAAGTAAGGAGTAGGAGTTGTGGCGCCGCCTTCGCACTCCTGAACCACGTTAAAGATGCTTTTAATTATTCATATTTGAATTTGAACGACTGCAGTTATAGTTCCTTAAGTAGTTGACTACATGAGTAGGAGGGACTAGCTACCCCGATGACTCATCGTCAATAAAAGAGACAACAATAACTCATTATTTTGTTAGAAGTATATTTTAATTTTATTTTTAGATAATTGAAAAATATGTTCATTGCTTATATCAATTGAATGAATTTAATTATTAAATATATGTTATTGGGAAATAATATATCCATCATTATTTTTTCCTTGATTATATATATAATATGTTTTTATAGAGTAATTGATTGTAATTCTATTATACGTGTTAATTGATTTATTTTGTCATATTAGTCTATCATGCTATGTTATTTGAATTTTATATGATGTGCTTAATGGTAGATTGAATGTCTTAAATATGGTTATAGACTAAATTTGAATCTTGAGGATGATAAGTTAGATGTTAGTTCAATCAACGAAAATTTCGAGGACGAAATTCTTTAACAAGGGGAGAATTGTAACATCCCAAATTTTATAATAAACTATTTTATTAATTAAATAGAATTTTAAATAATTAATTTGATGACTAATATTATTTTAGAATATATGTTGATAAATTTCGTGGCTAATTTTCGTTATATGAATGTGCTAGTTTGATACATGTTATATTATATGAGCGATATAAATAATACATATTATATTTTATTAATTATTTGATATATTTAAAAATAATAATAATAGTATTTTAGTATAATATATATTTTAAAGAAAAAGATTTTATGCGATTTTACGTGTATATAAGTGTAACCAATTAATATAATACTTTTATGTGTGATTGACTGATGTTAGCAATACACATAGTTATATTTCAATTATTTATAATTATTTTCTATTTTTAGTTATTTTTTTATAAACAATTATCTTGATATAGGATTGATATTGTGTTTGATTTCGTTTAATTTTAAATACTTGTTATGGTATTGTGATTTTATATATATATATATTTATTATGCTTTAGTAATTAATATAAAATATTGATGTTATATGTATTTATTTTATAATTTTGACTATTTTCTAATATGATGGTATTATTATAATGTGAGTATTTATAGAAATATGTATAACTATGGAGATTATTTTAAATGTGAGAGTTTTGATTATTAGTAAGATGTTTTTTATATTGATTATTTTAATTACTCTAATTTATAAAATATTAGTAATATTTGAAAAACTAAATGGTGTTTGGAGGAATATTAAAAAAAGAGATTAAATAATTATTAGTTATATTTTAACAAAATAAAAAAAATAATAGTAAAATATAAATTGTGACACCCTAAATCCCAAAATAACATTTGTAATAATATATACTAAATTATTTAAAGAAAACTTGCAGCGGATAAATAAATTTGTTAAAGAGAATAAAAATTTAATATCTAATTTAGGATATCACGTTTCTCAAAAATAAAAATAAAAACACTTTAAACTTATTTTGTCAATTAAAATAGTGCAATCTCGATAAGATTGATTTAAGTATAATTACTTTATTTAATTCTAAAAACTTACTGGTACTTCTAAGGTTTTCATACAAAAGTTCAGTTCAAATTAAATAAATAAAATACAAGTTAAAATCCTTATTCCCGGTATCACCTATCAGAGCGGGGTTCCTCCCAAACATGAACTTCAAGA
Source organism: Cicer judaicum (assembly GCA_037974835.1). Lineage (NCBI taxonomy): Eukaryota > Viridiplantae > Streptophyta > Magnoliopsida > Fabales > Fabaceae > Cicer > Cicer judaicum. The sequence goes on along the minus strand of JBBPBS010000629.1, from coordinate 3,181,198 downwards.
CTCATTAACCTGTAATAACTGCGATTTCGCAAACGCAGGGCCCAGCCAGTCAAACACAAACAACGAAGGAGGTGAGTTTTGAAATCATGTTAATAGTATAATATGAGTAAGAAGAACACGCAAATAATCATATAATAGAACCGTATCATAATCACTTTACGATATATCAAAATATTTACTTACATAGTATCATACTATAACATCAAAGTCACTCAAGTAAAATAATCATCTCATTATAATATACATCAAATCATCTAATTATTATTACCTTTGAAACACATCAATCACAACAAAACAATCACAAGAAAATGCAATGCTATGCATGAGCTTAGACTCTACTTCACAATGTGGTACCATTCTAACTCTGAAGTACTTGGTTAGGAGGCCATGATACTATGCCACCATCCCGGTGGACGGACAATTCAAATTGGCCCTGTCCTCATAGATCCCCTCAACTCAACCCGAGACACATATACGTGACAGTCGAGGTAAACGTGTGTTGCATGGTAGCTCCCGACATTTGGAGTGCTACCTCCAAGTCACCTAGGAATTCCCCACCGGAATACCTCCAAGGTCTAACAATCCTGCCTTAAGGCTCGACAGCAGACCGCCACGATCAGGCTCATTCAGTTGTACTTCCCCATAATCACTAGGCTTGTCAGACCCTACCTATATGATGACAAAATAATCTCCACTTCACAAATTCACAATATTTATTTTCTCCCCTCGTTGGTTTATGATACTCCATTAAAACCGTCATCTCAAACACAAATTGAAATCATAATTATTTCACCAATTATGGGGTTACTTCAATATTCTCATCACAAATTCACAACATCACTATCATTAATCATATCTCATCACATAAACTCATCACAAATTTATAGCATCACTATCATCAATCAAACATCATCACATAAACTTCTCACAAATTTATAACTTCACAATAATTAATCATACATCATCATCATCACATAAAACTACCACAACACATCCATCTTTTATTATCACATCACATAAACTCATCTAATCACACACACACACACACACACACATATATATATATATACATAAATTATGAGAAAATAGTCTAAAAACTGATTTCGAAATTCGGTCAAAGAAAATTACCATAAATCAGAAAACCAATCAGTGGATAATATAGCCACTTTTTACACGGTCGTTTTGGCGTTGGTTTCACTAAAATCGGACTTACGGTGAAGGAGAACGGTGCAAAATAAGGATTTCTGTAAACGGAGAAATCGGGTATTTTAGGGAGAAATTCGGGTTGTTAAAAATATGAAAAATTGTGTTTAATTGAATAGATAAATGAGTAAAACAACATACTGAAATTTGGACGAAAACAGAGGAACTTTTCTGGGACGGCTCACCAGTGTCAAACGATAGGCTGTTGTTGTGTTTACTCTTTGGTTCTAAGGCTGCCTGTCCAACTCCCTTCCCTTTTCTTTGTTTTATTTTATTTTAGTAAAAATCAGGGTTCACAAGGTCTCTTTATTTATGTTTTTGTTTTACTATTATTATTTTTATTTTGTGGAAATAAAATTAATATTTGTTTAATTTTCTTTTTAGTATTCCACCAAGCACCATTTAGTTTTCCAAACGTTACTAATATTTTATAAATTAGAGTAATTAAAATAATCAATAAATAAAAAAACATATTACTAATGACTGAAACTTTCACATTCAAAATAATCTCTACAATTATACTTATTTCTCAAAATACTCACATTATAATAATACCAGCATAGTAGGAAATAGTCAAAATTATAAAATAAATAAATATAACATCAATATTTTATATTAATTACTAAATCATAATAAATATATATAAAATCACAATGTCATAACAAGTATATAAAAATAAACAAATCAGACATAATATCAATTCTATCTCAAGATAAATATTTATAAAGAAAATAACTAAAAATAGAAAATAGTTATAAATAATGGAAATATATCTATGTGCATACTTAATATCAGTCAAACGCACACAAAAAAATATTATATTAGTTTGGTACGCGTATATACTCGTAAAATCACATAAAATCTTTTTCTTTAAAATATTACACTAAAATACTATTATTATTATTAATTGAAATATATATCAAATAATAAAATATAATATTATTTATGTCGCACATTTTGATCTAATATTTTTAAAACTAGCACATCATAGAAAACACTCATATAACGAAAATTATCCCAAAATTTATCAATACGTATTAAAAAAAATTTTACATCGAATTAATTATTTAAAATCCTATTTAATTAATAAAATAGTTTATTATAAAATTTGGGGTGTTACATAAATAAAGAGACCAATGGGTTTGACTCTATGAACCCTAATTGTTAACAAAATATAACAAACAAAAGAAGGGAAGGGAGTTGGAAGGGCAGCCGTAAAACCAAAGAGGAAACACAACAACAACTCTATCGTTTGACACCGAATTCGTTATTTTGCGCCGTTCTCCTTCACCGTAAGTCCGATTTGAGTGAAACCAACACCAAAACGACCGTGGGAAACGTGGCTATATTATTCACTGATTGGTTTTCTGATTTATGGTAATTTTCTTTGACCGATTTTCCAATTTAGTTTTTTAGAATATCTCCTCATAATTTATTTTTGACGTTTACCCATAAATTGTCGAGTTAGATCGATTGAATGACAAAGAGTAAAAAAAAAAAAGACTGTTTGGGCGTCGAATCGTATTCATAGGTGAAAGCGTCGAAATAAGGTAAGATGTGAGAGAGCGTTTGAATTCATGAGTATAATAGATTGTGAGATGAACAAGAAAACGTATTTTCCAACGATTCATCCGGGGCTTGCTACGTACGGCAGTAGCCCTTGGAGAGATAAATTGATTTATTTGAAATATGAGAATTGTGATATTAAAATGTGAAATAGAAATTTTTATAAGGTGTTGATTGATTTAATTTTCGATACATGTGTGGTAGTTGATATTTGTTATTATTGTGATGTTGGATGTTGAATGAAATTATGTGTACATGTTTGCTTAGATGAAATTATGTGATGTGATAATAAAATATGAATGCATGGTTTGATATATGCTTACGTGATGATAATGATGATTTTTGATTGATGATAGTGATGCTATAAAATTGTGATGAGTTTATACAATGATCATGATTGTTTATGATTAATGATTTTATAAAATTGTGATGAAAATATTGAAGTACCCCATACTTGATGAGATAGTGATGATTCTTAAATATGGTGCTCTTAATGGAGTAGACTAGGCTAACGGGGAGAGAAAATAAATATTCTGAATTTGTGAAGTGGAGATTATTTTGCCATCATATAGGTAGGGCCTGACAAGCCTAGTGATTATAGGGAAGTACAACTGAATGAGCCTGATCGTGGTGGTCTACTGTCAAGCCTTAAGGCAAGATTGTTAGATCTTGGAGGTAATCCGGTGGGGAATTCCTAGGTGACTTGGAGGTAGCACTCCAAATGTCGGGAGCTACCATGCAACAAACGTTTACCTCGACTGTCGCGTATAGGTGACTTGGAGGTAGCACTCCAAATGAGGGGATCTATGAGGACATGGCCAATTTGAATTGTCCGTCCACCGGGATGGTGGCATAGTATCATGGCCTCCTAACCAAGTACCTCAGAGTTAGAATGGTACCACATTGTGAAGTAGAGTCTAAGCTCATGCATAGCATTGCATTTCCTTGTGATTGTTTTATTGTGATTGATGTGTTTTAAAGGTAATATTAATTGGATGATTTGATGCATATTATAATGAGATGATTATTTTACTTGAGTGACTTTGATGTTATAGTATGATACTATTTAATTAAATATTTTGATATATCGTAAAGTGATTATGATACGGTTCTATTATGATTATTTGCGTGTTCTTCTTACTCATATTATACTATTAACATGATTTCAAAACTCACCTCCTTCGTTGTTTGTGTTTGACTGGCTGGGCCCTGCGTTTGCAAAATCGCAGTTATTACAGGTTAATGAGTGTTGAAGTTCAAGTTGGGAGGAACCCCGCTCTGATAGGTGATACTGGGAATAAGGGTTTTAATTTGTATTTTACTTATTTAATTTGAATCAAATTTTTGTATGAAAACCTTAGAAGTACTGGTAAGTTTTTGGAAATAAATCAAGTCATTATACTTAAATCAAGTTCATCGAGATTAAATTGTTTTATTTGAGTAATAAAATTTGAATTGTTGCATGTGTACTTGAGAAACGTGATATCCTAAATTAGTTACAAAAGTTTTTATTTTCTTGAAAATTTAATTTTATTTATTCGATGCAAATTTTATAGGAATATGATATAAATTATGATATATATTATTTTGGGATTTAGGGTGTCACACACATATCCTGTATTCGAATACAACTGGAAACATTACAATTTTTCAGAACTAGGATGGCTCTAGAACATTGTAATTTTTCATCAAACCTCTTGGATCAATGGCCACGAATCTGAAGGGATGTTTATGGAGTATAAATACCCCATAACTTCAGATCAATGAAAAACACCATCCTTGAATCCATACATTGAACAATTGTGAACAACATTCTGATTTTATACTAAGTACTTGCATTCCATTTTCATATCATTATATAAAGTTCTCAAGTACTTGGATTGTTATTGAGTTTTTTATCAATATACCACATCTTAGACTCATTCAAACCTTAGTGTATCATTTGTAACAGATAGCCTCATCTAAGATAGTGGTGTGCTATCTTAGAAGAATTGTTAGAAGTTTGTAGCAAGAATCCCAGGGTGGGAGTTGTACATTTTCTGACAAGTATTGAATTAATCTCTTGTGGTGTGCAAGAGGACTGGACGTACCGTTGGTTATAAGGGGAACCAGTATAAATCTTGAAGAGTCCATTTACTTACTGCAATTTATTATTAAGTCTTTTCTTAAACTTAGATAATTCAATTACCATATCACTAAAAACAAGAAAATTTATCAACACCTAATTCACCCTCCCCCTCCTCTTAGGCGTACTTCTGTACTTACAACATTCTTTTTGCATTTAACTAATATTAAATGTGTACTTAATTATATTTATTTGATTTTAAATATATTTAATTTTAATTATTCATTTTAAAAATAATTATCTTGAGATAGTGGTACTATTGTGTTTTATTCTCTTTATTTTTATATACTTATTTTGGCATCATGATTTTATATTTGTTTATTTTAAAATAGAAATTAATATAAAGTGCTGATTTTATATATTTATTTATTTTGTAATTTTAAATATTTTCTAACGTAGTAATTTAACGTAAGTATTTGGAAAAATAAGTGTAATTATAGTGATTAATTAGAATATGAGATTTTTTATTATTAATGTATTTTAAAGGTATTTTATAAATTATTAGTTTTGAAATATTAATAATGTTTTATTAATGAAATTGTGTTTTTATTTTAAAAAAAAATAAAATAGTAATAGTACACAGTCTAATGGGCTTGACCCATGTGTGTAAATTATTTAAATTGTTAATAAAACAAAATAAAAGAACAAACAAGGAAGCTTACGGACAACACCACTACAATCAAGAGGAAACCAACAATAATCGTATCGTTTGACAACGGCGATCCATAATTGTCCCAGAACAGTTTCTCTGTTTTCGTCAAAATTTCAGTATGTTGCTTTACTCATTTATCTATTTAATTAAATACAATTTTTCAGATTTTTAACAACCCGAATTTCTCCCTAAAATACCCGATTTCTCCGTTTACAGATATCCTTATTTTGCACCGTTCTCATTCACCGTAAGTCCGATTTTAGTGAAACCAACGCCAAAATGACCGTGTGAAAAGTGGCTATATTATCCACTGATTAGTTTTCTGATTTATCGTAATTTTCTTTGACCGAATTTCGAAATCAGTTATTAGACTTTTTTCTCATAATTTATTTTTGACGTTTACACATAAATTGTCGAGTTAGATCGATTGAAGGTCAAAAAGTCAAAGAACAAATATTGTTTGCTCGTGGAATTGTACTCGTGTTTGAAAGCGTCGAAATAAGGTAAGGGGTGAGAGCGCGTTTGAATCCATGAGTATAATATATTGTGAGATGAACGGGAAAACCGTATTTCCCAACGATTCATCCGGGGCTTGCTACGTACGGCAGTAGCCCTTTGAGAGATAAATTGATTAATTTCAAATATGAGAATTGTGAGATTAAAATGTGAAATAGAAATTTTTATAAGGTGTTGATTGATTTAATTTTCGATTCTTGTGTGGTAGTTGATATTTGTTATTATTGTGATGTTGGATGTTGAATGAAATTATGTGTACATGTTTAATTAGATGAAATTATGTGATGTGATAATAAAATATGGATGCATGGTTTGATATATGCTTACGTGATGATAATGATGATTTTTGATTGATGATAGTGATGTTATAAAATTGTGATGAATTTATATGATGATCATGATTATTTATGATTAATGATATTATGAAATTGTGATGAAAATATTGAAGTACCCCATACTTGATGAGATAGTGATGATTCTTAAATATGGTGCTCTTAATGGAGTAGTCTAAGCTAACGAGGGGAGAAAATAAATATTGTGAATTTGTGAAGTGGAGATTATTTTGTCATCATATAGGTAGGGCCTGACAAGCCTAGTGATTCTGGGGAAGTACAACTGAATGAGCCTGATCGTGGCGGTCTGCTGTCGAGCCTTAAGGCAAGATTCTTAGACCTTGGAGGTATTCCAGTGGGGAATTCCTAGGTGACTTGGAGGTAGCACTCCAAATGTCGGGAGCTACCATGCAACACACGTTTACCTCGACTATCACGTATATGTGTCTCGGGTTGAGTTGAGGGGATCTATGAGCACAGGGCCAAATTGAATTGTCTGTCCATCGGGATGGTGGCATAGTATCATGGCCTCAAAACCAAGTACTTCAGAGTTAGAATGGTACCACATTGTGAAGTAGAGTCTAAGCTCATGCATATCATTGCATTTCCTTGTGATTGTTTTGTTGTGATTGATGTGTTTGAAAGGTAATATTAATTAGATGATTTGATGCATATTATAATGAGATGACTATTTTACTTGAGTGACTTTGATGTTATAGTATGATACTATTTAATTAAATATTTTGATATATCGTAAAGTAATTATGATAAGGTTCTATTATGATTGTTTACGTGTTCTTCTTACTAATATTATACTATTAAAATGATTTCAAAACTCACCTCCTTCGTTGTTTGTGTTTGATTGGCTGGGCCCTACGTTTGCGAAATCCCAGTTATTACAGGTTAATAAGTCTTGAAGTTCAAGTTTGGGAAGAACCCCGCTCTGATAGGTGATACCAGGAATAAGGGTTTTAATTTGTATTTTACTTATTTAATTTGAATTAAATTTTTGAATGAAAACCTTAGAAGTACTAGTAAGTTTTTAGAATTAAATCAAGTAATTATACTTAAATCAAGTTGATTGAGATTAAATTGTTTTATTTTAGTAATAAAATTTGAATTGTTGCATGTGTACTTTGAGAAACGTGATATCCTAAATTAGTTACAAAAGTTTTTATTTTCTTGAAAAAATAATTTTATTTATCCGCTGCAAATTTTATAGGAATATGATATAAATTATTACATATATATTATTTTGGGTTTTAAGTGTGAAACTTTTCAACACTAGTGAAGGTGTTAGACAAACTGAATCTGTGAGCATCACTGGCAACCTCAGATATGCCACTGATTGTACCACACATGACATTGCTTATGTCATGGGACTGTTGTGCAGGTTTATCAGTAGACCTAGTATGGAGTATTGGCACGCTGTCGAAACAGTCATGAGATTTCTAAAAAGAACCATGAGTCTCGAATTACATTATCCAAGATTTCCTACAATCCTTGAAGGATACAGTGATGTTGATTGGAATATCTTATCAAATGATTCCAAAATAACCATTATATTTTGGAAATCAAAGAACATATGATATTGGTTGAGTCCAATATGGAGTCGTAAATACTAGCTACTACTAGTGAAGAAGCGAGCTAGTTGAGATGCTTGGTAGTTTAGATCCTTGAATGGGAAAAACCTATGACATATGTGTTGACCCACTGCGATAGTATCGCGGCTATTGCGAAGATTGAGAATCGTTATTACAACAATAAGAGACGAAAAATTCATCATAAGTACAACACTGTTAGAGAGTTACTTTCTAAAAGAGTTGTTATAGTGGATCATGTATGCACTGATGAGAATTTAGAAAATCCTTTGACGAAAGGGTTAGCTAGAGAGAAATTCATAAATACATCCAAAAGGATGTGACTAATGCCTATAGAGTCACTCATGACGGTAACCCGACCTATTAGACTGAAGATCCAAGAATTAGGTTCAATGGGTACTGACAAGTCGTGAAGTGATATGAGATGAACATGCTATTATAAATCAGAGAAGCATGATTTCTGAAGCGATGATAGGATGAGGTAATAGAAACTCTTAATGAGATCTATATTCTATGTGGAGGGAGTACCTAGCTAAAGAGTACTCTTGATAGACTCACCATTGTGAATGTGGAAGTGGGGCCGCTTCCTATGGAATTTTGAGGCAGAATTCCTAGAGCGATCACTATACTTGGATACACATGCAGGGCCATTAAATGCACGGGCTTCTGAGAATACACCCTATGAAAAAGTTGTGTGACTTTGATGTCAAAGATAGAGTTCAAGACTATGAGTCACTCTTGTTGAATCTGAATCTTACTTACTATGCAAAGGTTCAAATCAAGAGACACCTTTGTTTATGCACGATCTTATATAAGCATTTGACACTATTTCAGAAACATTTTTTAAATCCGAGTAGGGGATTGTTGGAACATAAGTATGTTATTATGTGAATTTAAAAATTTATTGAAGTCCCAGATTGGAAAGAAATGTTTTTTGTAAATTTAAGTGGAAAGAAACTTGTTTTAAAATTCAAGTCCCACATTCGAAATAATTTTTTTGAAATCCCACATTAGAAAACTCTCATATTTTGAATAGTTTTCAACTATGTAAACATTAAAGTCCCACATTGGATAGAAAACATATGTGAATTTCCTTCCATCACTATATAATGAGTTTCAAAATATTGTGAAAAGTACACCAAAGTTAGATGCATTTCCCAACTTTTTATTTGATCCCTTTTATATTATGTTCGCCTAATTTTTAAGCCACTTCTCCCCTTTCTTTATGTTCCTTCGATTTTTGAGCGGTTGTTATGTCGTAGTCCCTTCCGTTTTTGGAGAGGTAGGTATGTCGTAGTCCCCTCGGTTTTTACAGCAATTGTTGTGTCATAGTCCCTACGGTTTTTACAACGGTTGTTATACCGTGGTTCCTTTATTTTTTTAGAACGCTTGTTATGTCGTAGTCCCTTTTTTTTAGAGCGGTTTGGTATAGTAGTCCTATCGGTTTCTAGAGCGACTATTATGTCGTAGTTATGAGTGGTTGTAGTACCATATTGTGAACGACTTTAATCGATATATTGAGAGTGGCTTTAATCGCTATGTTGAGGGTATAATTCTAGAATAGTTTTCTACGACCCAGTGCAACTCTGATATAGCGAATCTGGATTGTTTTATTCTGAGGACTTCGTGGTTGATAGTCTGCCTTGCACAATTTGGTCAATGCCACGAAACGTCTTACAAAGAGCAACCTAGTCCGTGACTCAACCCATTAATATTTTCAGTGGCATAAATTGTGATTTTTAAATAGTTTTTGAAACTCAAAAGTAACAATTTCCGACTTCTAACTTCGTCTTTGTGACTCATGGCAATTGTAAAATGACGATATTGCCATTCGTTTTTTTTTCTTCTCATATGTAGAAACTAGATAGACATGTTGTTTGATTCCTCCAAATTAGCATACAATTAAGGCTAATGTTGATGGTTGTACCTTGAATGATATTTGTCGTGCTTGTTTTGGTGGAATTCTCAAAAATGGAAATTAAGAATGGTTAATGGGTTTTTCAAGATTCATTGGTACTCATTTATTAGTTGAGTTCCTATGTATCATGGTCTTAGTTTAGCCCAAGAAAAAAATTATTTGAATATTGTTATATAGTTGATTCCACATCAACCTTAGCCTTGGTTATGAGAGTTTACAACCTCATCATCCTTTTGTTGCTCTGATCAACTGCATTAAGGAGTTCATTGACATGAATTTTACTTTTGTTTAGAGAAGAAAATTAATGTGCAGATTGATTAGTACAATATGGATAATATATGCTTTATCAACTAAGATTGACATGAATAATTATTACTTTCATTCACTTCTACTATGATTTCTTTTGAAAACAAAAATCTAATGTTATTTAAACTCAAGTCTACAATTTCTCAATTGATAGTTGCTACATAAATTTTAGGGTTAAATTTACATAGGACTAAAAAATCAATAAAATTATAGATATAAAAAAACATATTTAATCTTACATTTTAATAAATCAAATTAGAGGTCTTTTTTAAATTTTTTTATAAATTATTTTATTTTTTTTAAAGAGTCTAGGTGTGAAACTCACTTAAATGAAATATGGAGAAGTAAGGATTTTATGGATCTGAATCCTCGTGTCAAATATATAAAATTAAATATTTTTGTTACTTACCATTTGAGTTGTACTAGTTGTCAATGACACTAGCGAAGAACATGTCTATAACTTACTGAGTCTAATAAATATATTTTTACCACCAAAACAAACCATTAAAGTTAAATAGTGATTCTTTCTAACTATACACACACGAGTATGTGTATTTCTTAAGCGCAACAACTTCTTTCTTGTTAGCCTTTTCTTATCTTTTAGGCCTTTCTTGACCTAAAATGACTCATCTAGTTCGTTTCTTTTCTTTTAATTAAATAAGTGATATTCACAAATATTTAAATTTTTTTTCTCGTTTTATTTATGATTATATTGTATGAGCGCGAAGTTATTTTGTTAATTGTTTTAGTGCAACGTGTTAATCTCTTATCCCATTGCAATATTTTTATTAGAGTATGTACAAAAGAAATATAATGAATAACCTTATTCTTATTATTATTATTATTATTATTATTATTATTATTATTATTATTATTATTGTTATTGAAGTAACTAATACAATATACAGTTTGAAGTGTATATATAGATGGTGTAGTAACAATCATCTAACTAACTATAAAGAAACAAAATACAATTAAGTCTCTAACAACTTAACAATTAAGTACTCCCTCTTTTTCTTCTTTCTTCCGTTTCAAAAAAAAGAGAACACGTGTTGGTAGAAGAAAAAAAAACGCAAACCTCCATTTTTCTTCTAGATCTAAGTTTCCATTCATGAAGTGTCAAGAGGGAAAATTGCTCCGCTTTACACTATGCTGCTTCAGAGCTAATTTATTTGAGGCATCGTCACGAGCGAGATTTTCACCATGTTTGATCGCGGTAGTGAAAACGATTATAAAAGCTACGACTAAAGTAACTACTCCTTCCAAACTTTTGGTTTTCATATAGGGACCCTATATGTGTGATTGATGTATATATATATATATAATTGGAGTGAAAATGCGTGTTGTTACAAGTTATGAATTGAAGATTAATACTGACGTGATTATATATTTTGGTGTTAAAATACGTGTTGTTATATGTTATGATTTTTATTGAGAAAAATATGTCTTGAGTATGCTCTATGATAAGTATGAAAAAAATATTAGTGTTAAATAAGTATTAAAAGGGAGTCTTTTAATAGCTGCATTTACATAATGATTGTTGTGAAAAGAGTCAGAGTATGCTCATGCATTTCATAGCTACTGATGACTGTCATGGACCATATTGTCAGTGGTGACCATGAAGGGCCACAATGTTAGTGGTGACCGTGAGGGGTCACAGTGTTAGTGGTGACTGTGATGGGCCACGAGGTTAAGTGGTGATCTTGATGAGCCACAAGATGATTCCATGAGTTGATTGGTTCATCTTATCCTTATGAGGATTTAACTTTCGTGTAGGTCTATGATAGACTACGCTCTAGTAAATCATGTTGATATGTGATGGGTGGCACTTCGGTAATTAGTATTGGCCTGTGTTAGGCGGCACATTTATGATTTACGCCCCTCGAGGAAGATTTGGTTTTGGAAATTCAGAAATCATGTGCATTGGTATATACGCATTGTTATAATATGATGATTGTATATACGTACTCTGTTGTTGTTTGTTATTACGCTGTAATTGCTAAGTGTTATTGCTTGTCTTTATATCGTAAGTGTTAAATGATTCAGAACCATTTCAACACTGAAAATCTGCATTATTTTGCAGTTGTATTCAGCTACAACCTGTGTGTAGTCGAATACACATTTGTAACGTTCAAATTTTATTTGAAATTTCAACATCGTATATGAATACAAAATCTTGTATTTGAATACAACTGAGTAATTTTTGCCACTAACTAGACTTTGTATTTGGCTACACCATGTGGTAGTCGAATATAAATGTACAATTTTTACCATTGACTTGACTTTATATTCGGAATAACCATGTCGTAGTCGAATACAAATATGCAGTTTTTGCCACTAACTTGACTACGAAATGTTGTATTTGAATACGACGGTGCATTTTGTCAAAAACTTTATTTTCCAACATTGTTCATACATTTTTTACATACGAAAATCCTTTTGATGAGTATGCTAAGATGAAAGGTTCTGATTAGCATTTAAAACATAAGTTTTTTGCTAAAAATGATTTGTTAATTTCGATTGGTGACCCTTTACATTATTGTGGATATTGGGATTTGTCCCGAGTTCGTTCCACCGACTGTTACCTTGACAACGAAAACGTCGTTAGACTTCCCTAACTGAGACTCGTCGAGTGCTTGGGTATACGATCCCATCTCAAGCAGGGCAACTTATATGGGGAGGGTAGTGAGGACAAGCAGGAGAACTGGAACAGTATACCTCGTAGAGCTCACTCGCGAGAGAATCGACTATTTGGTACCTTTAGGATTGGTTCTCGAGATGAGTGGTGCATGCGAAGATGCAGAGAATTCCTCAGTAACAGTTGGGGCGGATGCCACCGTAGGAGCTGAAGATACAGTGGTTGGGTCGGGGACTAGCGGAAAGGATAAGGGGTCCATGCCAGCAGGAAAAGACATTGTAGGACCGTCTAGGCGAGTCGAGTCAGAGCCTCCACTTTCGGTGAATGACCCCTTACCGACTATCACTGAAACAGTGGACTGTTTTGAGATTCTAGCATCGCAAAAGCCACATATGTCGTGGGTGGATATGACTTTTGAGGAGACCATTCCTTATATGGATGTTGATGAGGAGGAGGCTACTTTGAAGAGAGATACTGCATCAGGTGGGACTAGTGTAGTGGATGGAGGTCACTCTTGTTATTGTAGTTGTTAGTGGATGATCAGATTAGTTTTTGTTGTATAGGAACTTAGTGTCTTTCTTTTGGTGGTTGTACTTGTGTTAGAATGACTGTATCTATATCATATATTGGCAGTTGACTTTTGATTGGTGGGTCCATGTTCCATTTGGAGCAGTACTTTTGTGCAGGTGTTTGTCAAGAATACCCCAAGGGTATGAGCGATGTATGATAGGTTTCATAGCCCCGATGTGTTTTCTACTTGTATACTTTGGATTATCGTCGCAAAAACTATTTTAGTTGGTTTGTATATATGATGTAATTATTCATGAGTTTTGTCATTTGTGTTACGACATGATATGGGCCTAACCTGCCAATCATACATCACACTTGTATTATATCTTCAATTTTTCTAAATTCAACTATGACCCATTATAAAAATTGACACAACCTGCCAATCATACATCACACTTGTTTTGTTGTTTCAATCAAAGTTTTGTTGTATCATTGTTCCCAAACACATAGCATTTGCAATTAGCCACATACAGTTTAAGGCTAATATTAAATCATAAATTCATAAGCAACATAAGTCACAGTCACATGACAACAAAACCAATACAAATTACATCCTCAAGTATAAATTACATCGTGATCAACTTAATTAAAATTCGACATTAATCAAAGGAAGACAATATTGCTGCATCATGAGGATTTACTAGTAATTTCAGCAGCATGAATATTTTTTCTTCTGTACACATATAAAACAAATTAGAAGGAAAAAAAGTTATATAACAAAATAATATCGGTGTTCAAATTAGACAGAGACAGTGTCAATTGCATAACATAATAACATCAAAGTTAAAATTAAAAAAAAAATAAAAAATAAAAAAAGAACAAATGAAAGTTGTAAAACAAAATAACATCAACGTTCCAATTAGAAAGAATTGGTGACAGTTATAGAACAGATTAATGAATCGGCATTTCTATCAATGTGACTATGTTATTTTGTTATATACATGAATAAGAAATTTTTTGAAAAGGAAATGAAGAAACAATCTACTCCACAAAACAATTACACTATAGATATACCTGCACAAGGTCCGTATAATTCGTTCGGCATAAATGATCCCCCGCCAAGATCAATACATTAACAACGTTTATATTCTTGGCATCCTACTACAATGAGTTTTTACTTATTAACAAGTTCAAAATGATAAATTTTACTGATAGAAAATATGGATAAATGTTGTATATGAACAAAAAAAAAACCTTTATACACCTCAAGTATTCAGGTAAATTGCCTCACAACATTTGCAGTTCCTTGAAACCACTTCTTTCCAATTTCTCCTAGTGTTTGTGTCGCTGCCATAACCTACTTGGCATATAGATTGACTTTAATTAGCCATCATGAATAAAAAAATTGGTCAACAAGAATATCCTCCAATGGATTGTATTTCTCTATCAATCACAACATCCAACCAAGAAAGAGCTTCTTAAAAGTATATATTTAATGAATATTTATATTCATTGAAATCAATTATAATAAATTAAAACTAAATGAAGCTCCACTTACCCACAAAGCCTTATTGATCCAAAAAGATATGGTCGACTTGTCTCAAAATCCAGAATTATCTCTTAAAAAATATTGGTGGGCTGCTTGGTTGTGCTATAACCAATGATGAGTCTTGTGGGACTCCAAAAAATAAAATAAAAAGGCAGCCTATGGTAAATAAAAAATTCAACATAATTAAAACAATAAAACTAAACATAATTAAAAACAGAACATAATTATGAAAACATAATCATAAATTGGACCTTCAACAATTTAAACACAGTCTGAAGGTTGTGACTGAGAGGAAGGTAATGGGCCACTTTCAGCTGAGCTTGCATTTAAATCTACAATACATTAAAAATGAGTGAATTATCATGTTAAACACATAAATATTATATATAACAATGAATACAATTTTTTGTTTTTTAAAAAAAGCAACTCACCTACCAGTACTTCCTCTAAAATCACATACCCTTCATCAAATATGAAGTCTTTAAAATGGTAAAAAGACATATTCAACCAATTTTTGGTGCATATTAGAGCCTCTGCCATTTCTGGGTTTAGGGAGCTTCTATATATCTCTAAACCCTACCCTCGGTGCTGAAAGCACTCTTAGAAGCCATAGTAGAAACTGGTGTAGGCATAATATCTCTTACCAATCTAGACAAAATTGGATACCGACAAGCATTGTGTTTCCACCATATTAAAATCTCAAACGTTTCTACAATTTCTATACACTTCTCATTAGTGTACCTCTCATGTTCATTTTCAACATCAATAGAATCCTTTTCCTTTAAATGTTTTTTAAGACCATTTTCCCGTTGTAAGTGTGCGCTTGTGGGACCAACAATAGTTGTTTCACAAAGGGAACCAATTGCACCAACACTAGAAGATGAAGTCTTAGGAGTTTTTTAATTGGTTTATCACCATAAATATCATTGAAGTACCACTCCACATACCTTAACTTGTATCGGGGATCTAAAATAACACCAATGTCAAAGAGCTAATTTATGTTAGATTTATTGCCCCAATACTTGGTGTACTTTGCCAACATTTGCTTGCCCATTGATGCTAAATAAGTGTTAAGGTCCATCAAGATGGAAGCTAATTGGGGAAAAGTCATATCCAAACTTGTTTGTTGTGAGGTTGAAAAAACTTTTGTTGCATCATTAAAATACTTCAAAAACTAAACAAAACACTTATCATTTTCCCAATCATTATCAATGGTGGAGAAGCTTCTACAATGTATTGCCTATAACTTCCATCTTCATCTTCAAGCTTATCAACGGCTGTTTTAAATTTTGCAGTTGCTTCCAACATCAAATATGTTGAGGTCCATCTTGTTTGAACATCAAGACACACCAATTTCTTGCTTACAATTCCAGCAAACTTTATGTATTCCTTTAACTTTGCATTCCTCAGTGGTGAAGATCTTACAAACTTCACAGTAGTTCGAATGGAAGAAATTGAAGAGTCAAAGTCTTTCAATCCTTTAGTCTCCACCAAGTTGAGTATGTGAGCACAACACCTCATATGAAAAAAAAAAACCCATTCAACAATAGCCTATTCATGTTTTTTCATCTTTTTCTTCAATAATCCTACTGCGACATCATTTGATGATGCATTATCAATAGTGATAGTAGACACATTTCTAAGTCCCCTTTCCCTCAATACCTCCTCAAGCTTCATAGCCATTGTCTCACCTCTATGATTTGGAACCACACAAAAGCTAATGATTCTTTTTTGGTAATTCCATTCATTATCAATAAAGTGGGTCGTTAGGGTCAAATAATTAAGATTTTGAATAAAAGTCCAACAATATGTAGTAACAACCACCCTACTACAATCAAATTTAAAGAACTCTTTCAACCTAATTTTTTCATCTAAAAACAATTGGAAACAATCTCTTGCTACAGTACGTCTTGATGGTACGATAAATTAGGGCTGCAATTGATTACATAAGTACTTAAATCCCTCCCTTCAACTACTTTAAAGAGTTGCTCCTCCAAAATGACAAAAACAACCAAAGATTTTCTACATGCTTGCTCATTAAATCTAGAGCTTGCTACAACAAAACTAGACCCCTCATGTAACACCCCGATTTTTAACAGCGTGAGTGTATTTGTGACACCCTAAACCCCAAATAATTTTTTTTTAAGATAAAGAATATCACATAATCATAAACACGTCTCATAAATTCAAAATTTCCATCAACATAATGAAATCGGAATCATAATATCAAACAACAAAATCCTTTTTGAAGTACACGTACTTATGTTTTAAATTCAGTGTAAATAAAGTCCCCACCTGATGTCACTATCAGAGCGGGAATTCCCAAAATAAAAATACTAAAAATAACATCAGTACAATGCATATAAATAGAGTCTCCAAGACATGACTGCTTTCGCCTCTCTGATGGTATTAGTCATCACCTGCAACTTACAGCTCGCCTGCGTCCGTCGCAAACGCCAAACACAAACAACGAGGGGTGAGTATCGAAATTATGTAACAGTATAAAATACACGAGGAGAACATGCAAACAATTAAATTATCACAATCTCCAAAAAATTCAAGTGTATAATATCAGCGACTTATCAAATCCATTCATAATAAGACAATCGAAATAATGAAATGCTATGCATGTCCTATACTCTATACTTCATCATTTGGTACCATTCTACTCTGAAGTACTTGGTTAGGAGGCCTGATACTATGCCACTACAAGAGTGGACGGACAATTCATGAATGGCCAAGTCCTCATAGATCCCCTCAACTCAACCCGAGACACATATACGCGACAGTCGGGGTACTCTTGTGTTGCACGGTAGGTCCCGGCCTTAGGGAATAACCCACTAATCCACTTAGGAATTCCCCACTAGGTGTATCCCCAAGGTCTATCAGTCTTACCTTACAGTTCGACTGTAGCCCTCCACGATCAGGCTCATTCAGTTGTACTTCCCTGAATCACTAGGTTTGTCTCAAACTTACTCGATCATCACAACTCAATAAGTTTCAATTTGACTTCATAATATTTCATCATGGTTTATCTTTATCAGTCAATCACTATAAAATCACAATATTTAGTTTACACTACTCACAATACACAATCCAATTGCATCAATCACATAATAAGAAATTTCAATAGGAGGCACATTTTAGTAATATCACAAATTCAATCAAATGTCAAAAACATTCAAGTACATATCATTCATACATTAACAATCAGTATAAGATTTCATAAAATCAGACATAATGCAATCTTGATATAAATTCACGACAATTCTATAGGTTTCTAAATTATATTTTAGTCCTCACTATTACCATTCACATTTTATTAATTAATTATTATTACTCAAAAGGGCTCAACTATACGTAGTAAGCCCCGAATGAACTTTTGGGAATTTCAACATTCTGGTTCATCTCACGTTATTTTACTCTCATAAAATCGAACTTCATCCCACCCCTTACCTCGACTAAAGATTTCGTCCAATGAATCTGATCTGCTAACAGGTCGTTTCTTTGTCGGTCGTCGTCTCTAATAGTCCGCAAAGGAATTATAGCCACACAACCACCAAATACAAATAAACTAATTACTATGAATAAATAAAGAAATAAATAAACAACAAAATAAATAATAAATAATCAAATAAGTAAATGAATAAATAAAATAAATAATAAACAAGCAAATAAGTAAATGAATAAATAATAAAAGGATAAATAATATAAATAAATAAGTAAATGAAAAAGGAAATAATAAATAAATAAGTAAACAAATAAATAAATAAGTAAATACGTTAAGAAGTAAATAAATAAATGAATAAATAAATAAACACATAATACAATAAATACTTAAATAAGTAACTGAATAAATAAATAAATAAATAAATAATAAAATA
>JBBPBS010000629.1:3151044-3161958 GCA_037974835.1 Cicer judaicum | reverse complement strand
TAAATACATAATAACGTAAATAATAAATAAATAAATAACAAAATAAATAATAAATAAATAAATAAGTAAATGAATAAATAGATAATAAAACGAATTAATAAAAATTGACTAATAAATAAATACGTAAATTAATAAATAAATAAATAAATAAATAAATAATAAATGAATAATAATTAAATAAATAAATAAATAAATAACAAAATAAATAATAAATAAATAATTGAGTAAATAAATAGTAAAATAAATGATAAATAAATAAATAATAAATAATTAAATAAATAAATAAGTAATTGAATAAATAAATAATGAATAAATAAATAATAAAATAAATAATAAATAAATAAGTAAATTAAGATAATTTTGAATATACATTCAGGAACATAGTTCAGTGGTATGTCTAGTTTTAAAAATTGGAATAAAGGGACACATGCTTAGGTTTACAATGATCTGATTATAAAATTTAGATATTACTGAAAATTGAAATAACGGCATATATGTTATGTACTCATATAATTCGATATAGTAACTACCACTGCATACATAATATCCAACATTCATATAATTCGATATAGTAACTACCACTGCATACATAATATCCAACATTACCGCACTTTGATTAACAGCCCAATATTGATATAAGTATCCTATTCTAACATAATTGATGGAATTGAGAAGGTGTACCTGGTTTTTTTTTTTTTTTTTGAAATCAATCTATTGTTTTGGTTAATGAAATGGGAGTGGAGGCTACAAGGCAACAACCGATCATATGCAGCGTACAATACAACAACAACACCTTTCCTACTATTTCTCTTCTGTTTTGGAAATTTGTGGAATATAGCATGCGCCCAGCCAATTTTCTTTTCGGAACAGGAGGCAGAGTATTATGTCATCCTATAGCTTCTTATCTATATATATATATTAGTGAATTTAGGTTTTGTTATCCCGGCCTATTCACAAAACATGGGCTGGTTATTGCCATAATCCCTTCCCACTATTAGAATTTTTATTTTTATTATTATTATTATTATTATTATTATTATTATTAACTCACTCTATTAGTGCTAAATAATAAATTAATATAGCAACACAATTTCACTCCTTATAGTATTTTATTTAAATAAATATATATATATATATATATATTATTTTATTAAGTTACATACAATTAAAATCAATGATTTAAATTAATTACAAAGGCAAACACATAGACACACCTAAAGAGATTAGAACACATATTAACACTCATGTATAAAAATAAAAATAAAATAAAATATTGTATCATTATACTATTTAAAATAAGGTAACGAGAAATTGGGGTGTTACATTTCTCCCCCTGTTGAAGAAAATTTCGTTGTCGAAATTTACCTGACGGAAATAGTTCGGGATAAGAATCGCGCATCTGGCTTTCGACCTCCCACGTAGCACTTTCACCGGTAGCACCTCCCCAGACAACCTTAACCAATGAAATTGCCTTACCCCTTAATTCTTTGGTCTTTTGGTTCTCAATCCGTAGCGGTAAGCTCTCAAAAGTTAGATTCTCTTTTATTTGGACCTTGTCTGACTCAATCACGTGTGAGGGATCGAAAATGTACTTGCGAAGTTGAAACACATGAAAGACACTATGGAGATTAGAAAGAGACGGAGGCAACGCGATCTGATATGCTACGTTACCGACACGTTTGAGAATTTGGTAAGGTCCTATAAACCGAGGTGTAAGCTTTCGCATTTTTAATGCCCGACCAACCCCAGTTGTTGGAGTACATCTCAGAAATATATGATCACCTTCTTGAAATTCGAGGTTTTTCTTTCTTTTATCATGGTAACTCTTCTACCTACTTTGAGATGCTCTCATTTTTTCCTGAATCATTTTTACTTTATCAGTAGTTTGTTGAACAATCTCAGGTCCTAACACAAGGTTATCACCCGTCTCAAACCAACACAGAGGGGTCCTACATCTTCTCCCATACAAAGCCTCTAAAGGGGCCATTCCAATGCTACAGTGGAAACTATTGTTATAGGTAAATTCTATAAGTGGCAAAAAGCTATTCCAACTTCCATTTTGTTCCAACACATAAGCTCTTAACAAGTCTTCTAGGGATTGATTGGTTCGCTCAGTTTGACCATCTGTTTATGGGTGGTATGCTGAACTCATCCTAAGGTTCGTACCTAAAGCGCTTTGTAAACCTTGCCAAAACTTAGAGGTAAACCTAGGATCTCTGTCTGAGACTATACTTGATGGGATTCCATGCAACTTCACAATTTCATTTATGTATATCTCAGCTAACCTTTCCATAGAATAAGTTATGGTTATCGGAATAAAGTGAGTAGATTTAGTTAGTCTATCCACAATACCCCAAATGCTATTGTACCTTTTTGGAGTTCGAGGTAAGCCTACCACAAAGTCCATAGATATGCTATCCCACTTCCATTCGGGAATGCTCAAAGGTTGCATCAAACCTGAAGGTTTTTGATGTTCTACCTTAGATTTTTGGCAAGTTAAACAAGCATACACAAATTCAGCAACATCTCTTTTCATTTTAGGCCACCAAAATATCTTCTTGAGGTCCTTATACATCTATGTGGCTCTAGGGTGAATACTTAGACAACTCCTATGTCCTTCCTCTAAGATCATCTTTCTTAACTCCTCTACATCGGGAACACAAATCCTCTCCTTAAATCTCAAAATTCCATCCACACCTATTTTAAAGTCAGGTTCTCTCCCTTGGTCAATCGACTGTAACTTATCTAAAAGATATAAATCCAACTTCTGATTTTTTTCAATCTCTTCCAATAGTCCACTAATTACCTTCAAAATTCCCAATTTAATACTTTTTGGTGTCACTTCGCAAACTAAACTAAGGTCTCTAAATTGTTCCAACAACTCACTATGCTTAACCATTAAGGCGAACACACTCAAAGTCTTCCTACTCAAGGCATCAGCCACTACATTGGCCTTTCCAGGGTGATATTTAAGCTCAAAATCAAAATCTTTAAGGAATTCCATCCACCTACGTTGTCTCATGTTCAACCTTCTGATCAAAAAGATACTTAAGGCTCTTATGGTCACTAAAAACCTCAAATCTAGATCTATATAAATAATGTCTCCACATCTTAAGTACAAAGACAATTGTTGCTAGTTCTAGGTCATGGGTAGGGTAGTTTCTCTCATGAATCTTCAGTTGCCTAGAAGCATATGCTACCACCTTTCCATCCTGCATAAGTACTCCACCTAATCCGGAACCACACGCATCACAATATACTACAAAAGGTTCACTCAGGTCAGGTAATACTAAGATTGGTGCAGAGGTCAATCGTTTCTTAAGCTCTTGGAAACTATTCTCACACTGAGTATCCCACACGAACAATTCCCCTTTATGGGTCAACTTAGTCAAAGGTAAGGCCAACCTGGAGAATCCTTCTATGAACCTACGATAATAACCTGCCAATCCTAGGAAACTCCTAATCTCAGTCACTGATTTAGGTGCTTTCCATTCTAAGACACTCTCCACTTTGGTAGGATCAACAGCTATTCCACCTTTTGAAATTATATGTCCTAGGAAACTTACTTCCTCTAACCAAAATTCACACTTAGACAACTTGGCAAATAATTGTTTCTCCTTAAGGGTTTTCAAGACTATCCTTAGATGTTCACCATGTTCTTCCTTAGTCTTAGAGTACACTAAGATATCATCTATAAACACAACCACAAAAGAGTCTAGGTAAGGATGAAAGATCCAGTTCATGTAATCCATAAACACTACTGGTGCGTTAGTCACACCAAAAGGCATAACCAAATACTCGTAATGGCCATAACGGGTCCTATAGGCGGTCTTAGGGGTATCAGAAGGTTTCACTCGGATCTGATGGTAACCTGACCTCAAATCGATCTTACTAAACACACATGATCCTCTCAATTGATCCATAAGGTCATCTATCCTAGGTAGCGGATACTTATTCTTGATTGTCACTTTATTAATTCGACGGTAATCTACGCATAACCTTATAGAACCATCCTTCTTCTTAACCAACAACACAGGTGCACCCCATGGTGAAACACTAGGCCTTATAAATTTTTTATCTAAAAGCTCTTCCAATAATTTCTTAAGCTCAAACAATTCTAAGGGAGACATCCTATACGGTGCCATGGATATGGGTCCAATACCTGGTACAAGGTCAATGCTAAACTCAATTTCACGCTCTGGTGGTAAACTAGTGACATCTTCAGGGAACTCACACACAATAGGAACATCTCGTATTACCACTTTTTCTTCAAATTCCAATGAGGCAAGGATCATGTATAACTGAGCATCTTCTTTCAAGAGTGCCTTCACTTGGTTTGTGGATATATTGCTAGGCTTATCCCTCTCTTCTGACTCCATGATTTCAATGGTTTTACTAAATAAAATCTATGCGGACACGGTTGGCAGATAGCCAATCCATACCAAGAATTACATCAACCAGACGCAAAGGTAGACACACTAAATCAACTCGAAAGTCCCTTCCACACAAATGGATAGAAATGTCAAGACAGACACTAGAGGTATCAATAGAATCACTAGTTGGGGTATTCACAATCAACTCATACTGTAAACGAGATACATGTAGTCCTAAACGTCTTAAACAATCAAGAGAAACAAAAGAATGAGTGGCACCACAATCAAATAGTACAAATAAAGGAGTATCACTTATGAGACATGTACCTTGGATCAAGTTGTCTTTCTTAGACGCTCCTGCACCACTGAGGGCAAAGACTCTTCCATTGGATTTAGGTCGGCTGGCTTGGGAATGTGACACCCTAAATCCCAAAATAATATATATAATAATTTATATCATATTCCTATAACATTTGCAGCGGATAAATAAAATTATATTTTCAAGAAAATAAAATTATAGTAACTAATTTAGGATATCACATTTCTCAAAGTACACATGCAACAATTCAAATTTTATTACTCAAATAAAACAATTTAATCTCAATGAACTTGATTTAAGTATAATTACTTGATTTAATTCTAAAAACTTACTAGTACTTCTAAGGTTTTCATACAAAAATTTGATTCAAATTAAATAAATAAAATACAAATTAAAACCCTTATTCCCGGTATCATCTATTAGAGCAGGGTTCCTCCCAAACTTGAACTTCAAGACTCATTAACCTGTAATAACTGCGATTTCGCAAACGCAGGGCCCAGCCAGTCAAACACAAACAACGAAGGAGGTGATTTTTGAAATCATGTTAATAGTATAATATGAGTAAGAAGAACACGCAAATAATCATAATAGAACCGTATCATAATCACTTTACGATATATCAAAATATTTAATTAAATAGTATCATACTATAACATCAAAGTCACTCAAGTAAAATAATCATCTCGTTATAATATGCATCAAATCATCCAATTAATATAACCTTTAAAACACATCAATCACAACAAAACAATCACAAGGAAATGCAATGTTATGCATGAGCTTAGACTCTACTTCACAATGTGGTACCATTCTAACTCTGAATTACTTAGTTAGGAGGCCATGATACTATGCCACCATTCCGGTGGACGGACAATTCAAATTGGCCCGGTCCTCATAGATCCCCTCAACTCAACCCGAGACACATATACGTGACAGTCGAGGTAAACGTGTGTTGTATGGTAGCTCTCGACATTTGGAGTGCTACCTCCAAGTCACCTAGGAATTCCCCACCGGAATACCTCCAAGGTCTAACAATCTTGCCTTAAGGCTCGACAGCAGACCGCCACGATCAGGCTCATTCAGTTGTACTTTCCCAAAATCACTAGGCTTGTCAGGCCCTACCTATATGATGACAAAATAATCTCCACTTCACAAATTCACAGTATTTATTTTCTCCCCCCGTTAGCTTAGAATACTCCATTAAGAGCCCCATATTTAAGAATCATCACTATCTCATCAAGTATGGGGTACTTCAATATTTTCATCACAATTTTATAATATCATTAATCATAAATAATCATGATCATCGTATAAATTCATCACAATTTTATGACATCACTATCATAAATCAAACCATGCATCCATATTTTATTATCACATCACATAATTTCATCTAATCAAACATGTACACATAATTTCATTCAACATCCAACATCACAATCATAACAAATATCAACTACCACACAAGTATCGAAAATTAAATCAATCAACACCTTATAAAAATTTCTATTTCACATTTTAATCTCACAATTCTCATATTTCAAATTAATCAATTTATCTCTCAAAGGGCTACTGCCGTACGTAGCAAGCCCCGGATGAATCGTTGGGAAATACGGTTTTCCCGTTTATCTCACAATATATTATACTCATGAATTCAAACGCTCTCTCACCCCTTACCTTATTTTGAAGCTTTCACACAAGAATATGATTCCACGAGCAAACAACCTTTGTTCATTAACTCTTTGTCCTTCAATCGATCTAACTCGATAGTTTATGGGTAAACGTTAAAAATAAATTATGAGAAGATACTCTAAAAACTAAATTCGAAATTAGGTCAAGGAAAATTACCATAAATCAGAAACCCAATCAGTGGATAATATAGCCACTTTTCACACGGTCGTTTTGGCGTTGGTTTCACTCAAATCGGACTTACGGTGAAAGAGAACGGTGCAAAATAAGGATTTTGAAATTTGGACGAAAACAGAGAAACTTTTCTGGGACAGTTATGGCTCTCTAGTGTCAAACGATAGGTTGTTGTTGTGTTTACTCTTTGGTTCTACGGCTGCCCTTCCAACTCCCTTCCCTTCTTTTGTTTGTTTTATATTATTAACAATTAGGGTTCATAGAGTCAACCCCATTGGTGTCTTTATTTATATTTTACTATTATTATTTTTAGTTTGTTAAAATAAAACTAATAATTATTTAATCTCCATTTTAATATTCCTCCAAACACCATTTAGTTTTCCAAACATTACTAATATTTTATAAATTAGAGTAATTAAAATAATCAATATAAAAAAAAAACATATTACTAATAATCAAAACTCTCACATTCAAAATAATCTCTACAATTATACTTATTTCTCAAAATACTCACATTATAATAATACCATCATATTAGAAAATAGTCAAAATTATAAAATAAATAAATATAACATCAATATTTTATATTAAATACTATATCATATTAAATATATATAAAATCACAATACCATAACAAGTATTTAAAAATAAACGAAATCAAACACAATATCAATTCTATATCAAGATAATTATTTAAAAAAAAAAGAAGCTAAAAATAGAAAATAGTTATAAATAATTGAAATATAACTATCTGCACACTTAACATAAGTCAAGCGCCCATAAAAGTATTACATTAATTGGGTACATGTATATACACGTAAAATCGCATAAAATCTTTTTCTTTAAAATATATATTACACTAAAATACTATTATTTTTAGAAAAATATACAAAATAATAAAATAAAATATTTATTATTTATATTGCTCATTAAATATAATATCTATCAAACCAACACATCATAGAAAGCATTCATATAACAAAATTTACTCACAAAATTTATCAACATATATTCTAAAATAATTTTAACATCAAATTAATTATTTAAAATCCTATTTAATTAATAAAATAGTTTATTATCAAATTTAGGGTGTTACAGGGAACTTTGGTTTCCAGGTTGTGGAGTCTTCCTTGGGTAAGGGCATGTGGTGCTAATGTGGCCTTGTTGTTGACAATTAAAACAAGTAATTCCAACATCTCTACATTCATATGTCATGTGACCCTGCTTTCCACACCTGCTACATCGGATAGGAGTAGCTAGATAACCATTATTACCATTGTTGTTGCGCGACACTTGACTCATGTTGTTACTATTTCCGCTACTAACTCCTCGTCCATTGGGGTTTCCTCTACCACTCCCATAACTATAACTGTTCCCATTTCCTTTTCCGTTACCACTATTAGCTCCTTTTCCAACTGAGAAACTGTGTTGTTGATAATTCAAACGACTTCCAGATCTACTAGGAGGGAAAGGGTAAGGTTTTCCTCTATTATGATGCATAGGCCTCTTGTCCTTCATGATTCCCGTGTTTCGGTAATGTGCCTTTTCAGCACGGCTATCCTCATCATAAATCCTACTCTTATTCACTAGGGTAAGAAAGTCGCGGATCTCTTGCATTCCAACCTGTTTTTTGATCTCTGGCCTGAGTCCCATTTCAAACTTGATGCACTTAGACTTTTCTCCTGCTTCTCCAACATAAAGTGGATAGTACCTGGATAATTCCTCGAACTTAGCAGCATACTCCGCTACTGACATATTCCCCTGTTCCAATTTAACAAATTCCATCTCCTTTCTATTACGGATGTCTTCAAGGAAATACTTAATTAGAAACATGTTCTTGAATATAGCCCAAGTAATTGCAATCCCTGCATTCTCTAAACGTTGGCGTGCATTATCCCACCAATGTTCAGCTTCTTCCGTCAATATAAAGGTACCAAGATGCACTTTCTGACCTTCGAGACATGCCACTCCTTTGAAAATTTTCTCAACTTCTTGTAACCACTTTTGAGCTCCATCAGGATTATAGTGACCTTCAAATGATGGGGGATTAGCCTTGTGGAATCGATCCATCACCATGAATTCATTTATTTGCACATTTCCTTGGCCACCCCTGTAGCTAGTAGCTTGAGTAACAACTTGAGCAGCAACCTGTGCAGCTTGTGTAGCAGCTTGCGCAAAGGCTTGTGCAGTAGCTTGAGATTCAGCCAAAGCTTGGAGAGCCTGCACTGTAACTCCTGCCATGGACTCTAGAGCCTCAGCAATCGCAGCATTATTCCTCCCACCAGCCATCACTACCTACATCAATCAAATAAGCCAATCGAATATAGTGAGACCCTTAGGGAAGTGAGGAACTAACTTAGCTCTACAACACTAAAACAATAATGACCATAACTACAAAATACATAACAGAGTACACAAGGAAACATAATGAACACATAACACATTTACGGTCTGATTGGACAGACCAGCTCTGATACCACTAATGTGACACCTTAAATCCCAAATAATTTTTTTTTTTTTAAGATAAAGAATATCACATAATCATAAACACGTCACATAAATTCAAAATTTCCATCAACATAATGAAATCGGAATCATAATATCAAACAACAAAATCCTTTTTGAAGTACACGTACTTATGTTTTAAATTCAGTGTAAATAAAGTCCCCACCCGATGTCACTATCAGAGCGGGAATTCCCAAAATAAAAATACTCAAAATAACATCAGTACAATGCATATAAATAGAGTCTCCAAGACATGACGGCTTCCGCCTCTCTGATGGTACTAGTCATCATATGCAACTTACAGCTCGCCTTCATCCGTCGCAAACGCCAAACACAAACAACGACGGGTGAGTATCGAAATTATGTAACAATATAAAATACACGAGGAGAACACGTAAACAATCAAATTATCACAATCTCCAAAAAAAGTCAAGTGTATAATATCAGTGACTTATCAAATCCATTCATAATAAGACAATCGAAATAATGAAATGCTATGCATGTCCTATACTCTATACTTCATCATTTGGTACCATTCTACTCTGAAGTACTTGGTTAGGAGGCCTAACACTATGCCACTACAAGAGTGGACGGACAATTCATGAATAGCCAAGTCCTCATAGATCCCCTCAACTCAACCTGAGACACATATACGCGACAGTCGGGGTACTCTTGTGTTGCACGGTAGGTCCCGACCTTAGGGAATAACCCACTAATCCACTTAGGAATTCCACACTAGGTGTACCCCCAAGGTCTATCAGTCTTACCTTACAGTTCGACTGTAGCCCTCCACGATCAGGCTCATTCAGTTGTACTTCCCCGAATCACTAGGTTTGTCAAACCCTCCCTATATGATGACAAAATAATCCTAACTCCAAAATCTACAACACATGTCTCAAACTTACTCGATCATCACAACTCAATAAGTTTCAATTTGACTTCATAATATTTCATCATGGTTTATCTTTATCAGTCAATCACAATAAAATCACAATATTTAGTTTACACTACTCACAATACACAATCCAATTGCATCAATCACATAATAAGGAATTTCAACAGGTGGCACATTTTAGTAATATCACAAATTCAAACAAATGTCAAAAACATTCAAGTACATATCATTCATACATTAACAATCAGTATAAGATTTCATAAAATCAGACATAATGCAATCTTGATATAAATTCACGACAATTCTATAGGTTGCTAAATTATATTTTAGTCCTCACTATTACCATTCACATTTTATTAATTAATTATTATTACTCAATAGGGCTCAACTATACGTAGTAAGCCCAGAATGAACTTTTTGGAATTTCAGCATTCCCGTTCATCTCACATTATTTTACTCTCATAAAATCGAACCTCATCCCACCCCTTACCTCGACTGAAGATTTCGTCCACTGAATCTGATATGCTAACGGGTCGTTTCTTTGTCAGTCGTCGTCTCTAATAGTCCGCAAAGGAATTATAGCCACACAACGACCAAATACAAATAAACTAATTACTATGAATAAATAAAGAAATAAATAAACAACAAAATAAATAATAAATAAGCGAATAAGTAAATGAATAAATAATAAAATGATAAATAAAATAAATAAATAAGTAAATACGTTAAGAAGTAAATAAATAAATGAATAAATAAATAAACACATAATAAAATAAATAATTAAATAATGAACTGAATAAATAAATATATAATAAAATAAATCATAAAATAGATAATAAATAAATAAGTATATAAATAAATAAATGATAAAATAATTAATAAATAAATAAATAGATAATTAAATAAATAAATAAATAATAAAATAAATAATAAATAAGTAAATAAGTAATTGAATAAAT
>JBBPBS010000629.1:3137004-3150642 GCA_037974835.1 Cicer judaicum | reverse complement strand
ATTAATAAAATCAATAATAAATCAATAACTAAATAAGTAAATAATTCAATAAATAATAAAATAAATAATAAATAATAAATAAATAGATAAGTAAATGAATAAATACATAATAAAGTAAATAATAAATAAATAAATAAGTAAATAAATAAATAAATAACAAAATAAATAATAAATAAATAAATAAGTAAATGAATAAATAGATAATAAAACGAATTAATAAAAATTTACTAATAAATAAATACATAAATTAATAAATAAATAAATAATAATTAAATAAATAAGTAAATAAATATATAAATAACAAAATAAATAATAAATAAATAATTGAGTAAATAAATAATAAAATAAATGATAAATAAATAAATAATAAATAATTAAATAAATAAATAAATAAATAATGAATAAATAAATAATAAAATAAATAATAAATAAATAAGTAAATTAAGTTAATTTTGAATATGCATTCAGTAACATAGTTCCATGGTATGTCTAGTTCTAAAAATTGGAATAAAGGGACACATGCTTAGTGTTACAATGATCTGATTATAAAATTTAGATATTACTGAAAATTGAAATAACGGCATATATGCTATGTACTCATATAATTCGATATAGTAACTAGGACTGCATACATACTATCCAACATTACCGCACTTTGATTAACAGCCCGATATTGATATAATTATCCTATTCTAACATAATTGATGGAATTGAGAAGGTGTACCTGGTTTTTTTTTTTGAAATCAATCTATTGTTTTGGTTAATGAAATGGGAGTGGAGGCTACAAGGCAGCAACCGATCATATGCGGCGTACAGTACAACAACAACAACTTTCCAACTATTTCTCTTATGTTTTGGAAATTTGTGGAATATAGCATGTGCCCAGCTAATTTTCTTTTCGGAACAGGAGGCAGAGTATTATGTCATCCTATAGCTTCTCATCTATCTATCTATATATATATTATAGTGAATTTAGGTTTTGTTATCCCGGCCTGTTCACAAAACATGGGCTGGTTATTGCCATAATCCCTTCCCACTATTAGAATTTTTATTATTATTATTATTATTATTATTATTATTATTATTATTATTATTATTAACTCACTCTATTAGTGCTAAATAATAAATTAATATAGCAACACAATTTCACTCCTTATAGTATTTTATTTAAATATATATATATATATATATATTATTTTATTAAGTTACATACAATTAAAATCAATGATTTAAATCAATTACTAAGGCAAACACATAGACACACCTAAAGAGATTAGAACACATATTAACACTCATATATAAAATAAAACTAAAATATAATATTGTATCATTATACTATTTAAAATAAGGTAACGAGAAATTGTGGTGTTACAGTATTTTTTTTTTTTCAAAACAAATTCAGAAAAACAAAGACATAAAGAAGAGAATACTTTTGGATAAATATTTAAGTCATACACAACGACCACAATCAACAACATTTACAAGCAGCGAAAATAGTTTTGAAAACAAAAATCCAAAGTATTTAAACATCAAAATACACCGGGACTATGAGACCTATCAAGCATAGCTTATACCCCTGAGGTATTCTCGGCAAACACTTGTACAAAAGCACTGCCCTGAGAATTTTAACCTCCCCACGTCACATCAAAAAGTGGTACATGGAACCCATCAAAATAAAATGTCAAGCTGACAATATTGGTGTAGGTACAGTCTTCCTAATTAAAATAAACACAACCCAAAAAGAAAGACATCCAGTCCCTATACGTCAACCTAATCTGATCATTCTACAAAAAACTATCAATCCCGAATGATCTTCACGCACTCCGCAGGATCCTCGGCAAGATCCTGCTGACACTGATCTTCACGCGCTCCGCAAGATCCTCCTAACACTGATCTTCACGCGCTCCGCAAGATCCTCCTGACACTGCTCCGCAAAATGTAAAAGCCTTATAAACATTATGTGCAAACACTATATGACCCTACAACAACGCTTGTCAAAAAAGCGCTGTGAAAGGCTCTGTTATTTTTAAAATATATTTACAACAACACTTGTATTTAGTAAGCTCTCTAAAAGGAGCGCTATTAAATGACATTTTTGGCGTAGTGATTCCACATATAATATTGTTGACTTTCTACATTGTGAGAATCATACCAATCTCAGACGATTCACTAGAAGACATGTTGTTCCAGCATACTTAGATGACTACAAATGTTGTTTATAAGACAAAAATTCACAGCAGTTGGTACTTTGGACAAGCATAAAGCTAGATTGGTGATAAAAGGATATGCATAGCAAGTTCGCATAGATTTTTTAAGCACATTATTACTAGTGGCAAAGGTGAGCACAATGAGAGTAATGCTTACATCAGGAGCTCAACAAGGTTGGAAGTTGTTGCAATTTGACGTGAATAATGTGTTCTTGAATGGAAAAATAGATGAAAAGGTCTTAATGGAATTGCCACCATATTATTCAGTTGTTGGCGAGACGAAGAATATGGCATGTAGACTTCATAAGTCATTGTATGGATTGCAACAGGCTTTGAGATAGTGTTTCAATGTTTTTCTCTATAATTTTGCAACATGAATTCACCAAAAGCATTGCAGTCTCCTCCTTGTTTACTAAAGGTTCGGGTGTCACTCTTGTTATACTCTTAATCTATGTAGATGACATTATACTTGCAAGTCCTATTCAGTCCATGCTCCAACATACTCAACATACTTTAGAAATTCATTTCAAGCTCAAAGTGCTAGGGGATCAAAGTACTTTTTGGGGTTATAAATTACAAAATCGTCATAGGGTATACACATATGTCAAAGAAAGTATACTATGCAGCTTCTTGAGGATACATGTTTCTTGTAACACCCCGATTTTTAAAAGCGAGAGTGTATTTTTTTTTTCAAAACAAATTCATAAAACAAAGAAATAAATAAGGAAATACCTTTGGATAAATATTTAAGTCATAACACAACGACAATTAAGTCGACATAATTTATAAGCAGCGGAATAGTTTTTTTTTAAAATACGAATCCAAAGTATTTACACATCAAAAAGTGATACATGGGACCCATCGAAAATAAAATGTCATGCTGACAATATTGGCATAGGTACAGTCTTCCAATTTAAAATAAACACAATCCAAAAGAAAGACCTCTAGTCCCTATACGTCAACCTAATCTGATCATTCTACAAAAACCATTACATCGTGAGTGATCTTCACGCGTCCCGCAAGATCCTCCTAACATAGCTCCAATCAGGTGTTTCCAACTACATTCCCATCCACAGGGTACGAACCGGTAGGGTGGTCCTGGTTCTCATCTGAGGGCAAGGCCCAGATTTCCACAATAGTTGTAAAGGGTCACCAACCGAAATTAACAATTAACACATAACATTTAAGTTTTTAAACCCACAAAATAACCTTTCAACTTAGCATGCACCTTAAAAGGGTTTCCATATGCCAAACATTCATAAACAAGGTTGAAAAATAAAGTTTTTAAAAAAACCGCACTGCAGTATTTGAATACAACATCTCTGTATTCGAATACAAGGCTGTTTCAGCATTCAGCAGCAAAAACAACATGTATGTATTCGAATACAACAATCTGTATTCGACTACACAGCAAGTCAGTAGCAAAACAACATGTCTGTATTCAACTACAGCAGTCTGTATTCGACTACGCAATAAGTCAGTGGCAAAAACAGGATATCTGTATTCGAATACAGCTTTCTGTATTCGAATGCACAGCAGACAGCAGCAGAAAAACAACAAAATTCAGCTTTTTAAAGGGTATCGAAACCAATCAACACTTAAACACAAATCCAAACAATCACACTTAACAATAATAGCGCAATCACTACTACATCTTGAGTTTTGAAATGGTTTTGCAATCAATCACATTTACAAACAATTCCAAAACATCCACACTTGGCAATTATAACAAAATCACCATGACAACTTAAGTTTCGAAAAGGTTTTGCAATCAACCACACTTACACGCAATTCCAAAACATCCACAGTTGGCAATTATAACACAATCACCACGACAACTTGATTCTCGAAATAGTTTTGAAATCAATCACACTTACACGCAATTTCAAAACATAATACTTAGCAATTTCAACACAATCACCACGACAACTTGAGTTTTGAAATAGTTTTGCACTCAATCACACTTGGACACAATTTCAAAACATAACACTTAGCAATTACAACGCAATTACCACAACATCTTCAAGTTCAAACACTCAATCATAATCTTGAATCAAACACGACTTGTGTGCCAAGCACCCTAATGCAATGCGTATATGCTAAAATGCATGGACTCGGAATTCCAAACCAAAACCCTCCTCGAAGGGCTGTTAATCATAATTGTACCGCCTATCATAGGCCAAAGTACTAAATTACCGAGGTGCCACCTATCACGGGTCAGCACGATTTACTAAAAAGCGTAAATCGTAAATGTACCGCCTATCACAGACCAATACTATTTACTAAGGTGCCACCTATCACGGGTCAGCATGATTTACTAAAAGAAAAAACGTAAATCGTAAAAGTACCGCCTATCACAGGCCAAAGTACTATTTACCGAGGTGCCACCTATCACGGGTCAGCACGATTTACCAAAAATGTAAATTGTAAATGTACCGCCTATCACAGGCCAAAGTACTATTTACCGAGGTGCCACCTATCATGGGTCAGCACGATTTACCAAAATGAAATGCATGAGCATACTATGACTCTATCCACGACAATCGTTAAGTAAATGCAGATATTAAAAGATTCCCCATTTTTAATACTCATTTAACTCAAAAAAATTTCACGACAATCATTAAGTAAACGTAGATATTAAGAGATTCCCCATTCTTAATACTCATTTAACTCTAACGATTTTCACTGCAAACATTAAGTAAATAGAGATATTAAAAGATTCCCCATTTTTAGTACTCGTTTAACTCTAATGATTTTCACGAAAAACATTAAGGAAATAGAGATATTAAAAGATTCCCCATTTTTAATACTCGTTTAACTCTAATGATTTTCAAATTACACCCAGAACATACTCAGACATATTCTCAAGTTCAATCCACAATTCACACCAAATCACATCTCAAAATTTATAAATATTAATTATGAACACGTCAAACACGACAACCACAAAATTCTCTCAACCCACCACTCAAACACATCAATTTTCATTTCCTCAAAACCACACATAAATGAGTTAAATTCATTTTCCATGAAACACTCATCAATATCACCAAAACCCAACTCTAAAAGCATTAAATTCATTTTCCCCAAATCAAAACTCCAACCCTAACAAAATTCTTTTCCACACAACCACAGATAAGTCCCTAAATGCAAACTAAAAGTTTGGAAGGAGCCCTTACCTTAACGTTAGCTTTAACGTGCGATTACGGTACCGTGAGTAAATTCGGTAAAATCTCCGCTCGCGATGTCGCTTCCAAAGTTGGTTCACTCGCACCGTAGCATGGTGGTGAGCAACTTTCCCTTCTATCTCTTCATGAAACGAAGCTTAGATCTAGATGAAATGTGGAGGTTTGCGTTTGACGGTTTTGAAATCACTAACACTGTTTTCGAATCCGAGAAGGAGGAAGAAGCTGGAAATTTGTTCTTTCTCATCCAGTAATCCTTGGGTTTCTTTTCTTGAACTAAAAGGAAGCAAGAAACGCAAAAGAGGAAGAAGAAGGGAGGAGCAGTTCTCGGGAGGTAGGAGAGAGAGGAATAACGTTTTGTTTTTCTTTTCCTTTTCCTTTCTTCTATTTTCTTTTCTCCCTATTTCCTTTTCTTTCCTTTCTATCTCCTTTTCTTTTCCCTCCACACAAACATATATATTAATTATAATTTAACCAATATCTCAAAATATTTAGATATTCATTAAAATTACCGTTTCACCCATACCCTCTCCAAACCACTTTTTGTAAAAAAATATCTACTATCGTCGCGACTCGAGATATTTTTAACAAAACTCCCCAGAATTAAATTCTTCATAAAAGATTCACCGTAGTTAATTTAATTTATTTATCGACGAGTAATTTTAGTCGGGGCATCAAATTATCTTATTGGTCATTTAAACTCCCAAAATATTAATAACTTTGGCTAAAAAGCCTCCGAGTTCAATACCAAAATACACTAAAATACATAAAGTATAATTTAAAATTATGGGTCTTACATTTCTTAGTAACTGAAGGTCATATATTTCTTTCTCACTGAACAAGTTAAATTATTATATGAATAAGCCCAACACTTCATGTGTTTATTCGGTCCAGAGTAGAGGCAGGATGTCACTTTATCTGCGATGCATACAACACTTCATGTGTTTTTGCTAGAGCATAAATGTATATGATAGTGTGAATTTAAAAATTTGTTGAAGTCTTACGTTAGAAATAAATATTTTTTTGTAAATTTAAGTAGAAAAAAACTTATTTTAAAATTCAAGTCTCACATTGAAAATAAATATTTTCTGTAAATTTAAATGGAAAGAAACATATTTTTTAAATTCAAGTCTCACGTTGGAAATAATTTTTTTGAAATCCCACATTAAAAAACTCTCATATTTTGAGTAGTTTTCAACTATGTAAACATTAAAGTCCTACATTGGATATAAAAGTTTGCTTCCATCACTGTATAATGAGTTTCAAACTATTGTGCAAAGTACACCAAAGTTGGATGCATTTTGCAATTTTCTATTTTCTCCCTTTTATATTCTGCTCACCTAATTATTGAGTTACTTCTCCCCTTTAATTTTTAGTGGAGTGGTTGTTATGCCGTAGTCCCTACGGTTTTTAGAGCGATTGTTATACCGTAGTTCCTTTGTTTTTTAGAACGGTTATTATGTTATAGTCCTTTTTGTGTTTTAGAGCAGTTTGGAATTGTAGTCCTATCGGTTTCAAGAGTGGTTATGCTGTCGTAGTTATGACTGATCGTAGTATGATATTGTGAATGACTTTAATCGTCATTTTGATAATGACTTTAATCATCATATTGAGGGTGTAATTCTAGGACGATTTTCTACGTTGTAGTGGAACTCCGATACAGTGAATCTGAGCTGTTTTATCCTGGGGACTTCGTGGCGGATAGAATGCCTTGTACAATTTGGGTAGTGCCGCGAAACGTCTTAAAGACAGGGACCTAGTCTACTACTCAACACAATAATATATTCGGCAGCATAAAATGTGATTTTTAAATAATTTTTGAAACTCAAAAATAACAATTTTAAGACGTTTATTTCTGCCATGTCAACCGAAGAGATTACTAGATTTGGTTTTGTTTCCTCTGATTTCAATAAACTGTTTCAGTTTGAAACAAACAGAAAATGATAAGAAAGTTAGAGAATTAAACCATGGGAGAATAATGATAAGAATTATATTCTTAATGGACTTGTTGATGATATGTACAAGTATTACAGTTCCAGTTATACTACTAGATATACTTGACATACTATGAATAAGTATGTAGTGAGTTGCTACCCAGAGTCTCAGATGACCGATGGAGGCACACTTCCATAAAATTTAGAAGATAACTCATAAGATCATCTATTAAGAAACATCACTCGTGGCATATTTAAATTAAATCTTGAAATTTAATGTCTTTTTATGTTTGAATGTTGAAATCAATAAAATGTCTCTTTTTGCTTATATGTTGTGATTTTAATTTTTGACATGTTATACTATGTGATGTGAACACATTTGATTTCAAAATTAAGTAACTTAGGTTTAATTCCAAAGTTATTGTTCAATGATTTTGAAAAGTGTAATTTTTATAGTCAAGCTAAAATAACAAAGAGTTCACATAAATTTGTAGTTAGAGAATCATGTTAAGGATCTTTGTAACTAAAATTGAAAATTAATTTAGTAGAAAGATTAAAAGGTTTTAAGTATGATTCTAGTTTGTTTAAATAAGTTTTATAAATTGCCTAAAATTATACATGGAACAATAGCACCATAATTGTTTGAAATGAATGGTAAAGTCGGAAAAAAAAAGGAATAAAACTCTTACTGAATTAGTTGTAGCTAGTATGCTTAGTGTTGCATCCCATTGGTGTGCGGAAAATAAATTGCTCATTACCTATGTTTTGAATAGAGTTCCTAAATCTAAAAACAAAACATCTCCTTATGAGATAGTGATGAAAAGACAACCAAAATAGTCTTATTTTCAAACTTGGGACTATTTTCAAACTTGGGACTATTTTTAAACTCTTTAGTAGACCCTATGAATGTCTGTTCATTGGGTATGCAATAAAAAACAAAGCGTGTAGGTTTTATGACCTAAATGCAAAAGTGATCATAGAGTCAAATGGTGTTGACTTCTATGGAAAAAAATTCCCTTTCAAATGGAGAAAGAATGGGGGCAGGGAATCAAGTCACGTTACTGTAACTAGAAGCAGCAAACAACGCAAAACACAAACTCAAAGAAGTAAGAGAGTCATAGTTGCTAAAAATTATGAACCCGAATATGCGGGCTACACTTTAGAAAAGAATCTTGTAAATCTCTAAGAAGCTTTGTCATCTTTGGATGCACATTTATTGCAAGAAGCAATAAACAATGAAATGAATTCTTTTGAGTCTAGCAGGACCTAACATTTAGTAGACTTGTTTTCTGGTTGAAAACCAATAGGTTGTAAATGTATCTTGAAAAAGAAACTAAAACTCGATGGAACTGTTGATAAATACAAGGCACATGTTGTAGTCAAAGGTTTTAGACAAAAAGAAAATATAGATTCTTTCAACACCTTTTCACCAGTCACTAGAATAACATCCATTAGGATACTCATATCATTTGCGGCTATTCATAACCTGGTGATACACCAAATGAATGTTAAAACAACTTTTTTCAAAAGGTGATTTAGAAGAAGAAATCTATTTGGAACAACCTGAAGGTTTTGTAATTCAAGGACAAGAATACAAGTTAGATAAATCATTGTATAATCTTAAACAAACTCCTAAGAAATGGCATGAAAAGTTTGATAACTTGATTATATCGAATGAGTTTAAAGTGAATGAAAGTGACAAATGTATTTACTACAAATCTGAAAATGACATTTGCACTATCATATATCTCTATGTAGATGACTTACTCATATTTGATTCAAACATTCATGCTATAAATATTGTGAAATCATCGTTGTGTAACAACTTTGATATGAAAGACCTCGGAGAAACGAATGCAATCTTGAAATTAAGATTACTGTTGACACCTAATTTTGTCCGATACTTTATGATTTTTAATAAATATATAAAAACAAATTTAAAAAAAATAATAATAATGATGAAAATAATAATAAAAATAAATATTTAGACTTTCAAATTTTAGAAAATCATGGATGTGTTTGGTTTCTATTTGACTCTGATTCTTTTTCATAAATTTTTACTATTTTCAAAAATATATAAAATAAAATAAAAATAAACAGACAAACGTATTTAATTGAATTTAATTGATGGTAATAAAAATCATTATAATGGTCATCATTTGAATAAAAAGAAACTGAAAACAAATGAATCAGTATAATGGTGATCAATTGAATAGAAAAGAAACCGAAGAAATGAATCAATGGTAATAAGAATCAGTATAATTGTGGCCGATTATATGAAAAGAAATCGAAAAGAAACAAATTAATGGTAATCAATTGACAATTATTCTCTTGTCTTTTGTATTCTACACCAAAAAAATCTATAAATAGTCTACCACAAGAGGACAAAGAGGGACACAATTCAAAACACAATTTGAGAGCACATAAAAAATAGAGAGATTAATAGGCAAAAGAGGAGAAGATAATCTGATTTTGAAAAAATCAGTCTGGCAAAAAAACAATTCAGCAGTAAGGTATCACTTTCTTATTGTTTTCTCTAATTTTCTGCTTATTAGTCTTTGTATTGCATCCTTTTAAAATTTATTCTATTTTTTTTTTGTTTATAAAAATATAAACTCATATGTTAAGTTTTCATTTTTTATTAAAGTTGTTTAATCCTAAAATTGTTTTATTTCCATCACAAAATAATAAAAAAAATATAACTAATTGATGTTTATAGACCAAGAAAATAAATTTCACGCTGTTGTAGTATAATAGAAAATTCATATTATGTGTTTTTCAAATAACTAAAAAAATCATGACAACAGATAAATGGTTTTTCACTTAGGATTAGAATTAATGGTCGTTGTTGTCGGATGAACTTCATCCCCGCTCACCACGACATATCACTCACCCCCAATCGTTGGTGGCATTTGTATCACGACATATCCGACTACGTACGAGCAAATCCTTTAACAGGTTATTTCACCGTCGTGTTCATCTATCTCGTTCACATACCGCCACGTTACGGTTTTTTTCTAAAAAAAATCTATTTTTTTTCTTTACTTTAAAACAAAAATAGAAGATATAATTCATGAACAAATGTTGTTATTATTATTATTATTATTATTATTGTTATGTTTTTATTTTTATTTTTTGATATCTATATAAATAAAAAATAATAATAAAAATAATAATAAAATCGGTCAACACATAAATATTTTTCACCCAAGAACTACGTGTGTTTTGATTTCCCTATTGCACATGGGGATACGTAGAAGCAAGGTCTTCCCCTTGGGAAACCAAATTAATAAAAAAAATATTTTAACTTCTTTTATTAATGTAAATAATTTAATTTATCTTTTTTTTAATGCTTTTTGGGGTAAAATTAAATAAATAAATAAATCGTTTGTAGGGTAATCATTTTAACGGACATTGTATGGTGGTAATACTTCCCTAATTATAATCAACTCCCGAATCCAAATTTTTGGTTCAAAAATCTTTATTTTAGGTTTTATCCAATTTTTCCTTTAGTAAAAATAAAATTGGTGGCAACTCCTTTTTCACGGACAAACCAAACGCGACAATTACTAGGTCAGAAAATGGAATTTCTTTGGATCCATCTCACTATGTTGAAACAATCCTAAAGAAATAGAAATACTTTGACCATAAACTGGCTTACACACCATATGATTTAAGTGTGAAAAATGGCATATTTCCCAAATGGATGTCAAAAATGTTTTTTTAAATGGTGAGCTTCATGAAGAAGTCTATATGGTCCCTCCACAAGGAGTTTCTCATACTCAAGGGGAAGTATGTAAGTTAAAAAAGGCTCTATATGGTCTTAAACAGGCTCCTCGAGCTTGGTTTGAGAAATTCTCTAATGTGATCACTTCTCTTGGTTTTTGCTCTAGTGAACATGATTCTGCATTGTTTATAAGGTCCACCACTTATGGTTGCATTATACTTTCTCTATATATTGATGATATGGTTATTACAGGTGATGATGTTAGTGGAATCAATGAGTTGAAATTGCAATTAGCCAAACATTTTGAGATGAAGGACTTGGGAACTTTTCGCTATTTCTTGGGGATTGAAGTTAGCTACTCTCCTAGAGGATACCTTCTTTCTCAATCCAAGTACATTGCCAACATTCTTGACCAAGCTCATCTTTCTGATACTAGAGCAGCAGATACTCCTCTTGAGTTGAATGTGAAATATGCTCCATCGGATGGTGTTCCTTTACTAGATTCCACTTTATATCGTACTTTGGTTGGCAGCTTAGTGTATCTCACGATTACCAGACGTGACATTGCTTATGCTATTCATGTTGTTAGTCAGTTTGTTGTCTCTCCCACTATAGTACATTGGGCAGCAGTTCTTTGGATCCTTCGTTATCTTCGAGGAACTCAATTCCAAAGCCTTCTCTTTCCATCGTCATCCTCATTAGAGTTACGAGCTTATTCTGATGCTGATTGGGCTGGTGACACCACAAATCGTAAATCTACCACAGGATTTTGTATCTTTCTTGGATACTCTCTTATTTCTTGGAAGAGTAAGAAACAGGACATTGTCTCTCATTCCTCTACATAAGCTGAGTATCGTGCTATGACATCTACTTCCATTGAAATAATTTGGTTGTGTTGGCTTTTGTCTGATATGGGTATCTCTCTTTCTGAGCCAACTCCGATGCACTGTGATAACAAGAGTGCTATTCAAATTGCTCACTACTCGGTCTTTCATGAACGCACCAAACACATTGAGATTGATTGTCATCTTACTCTTCATCATCTTCAGCATGGAACCATTACTCTACCGTTTGTCTCTTCTTCTTTACAGATTGCTGATTTGTTCACAAAGATGCATTCCATCAAACATTTTCGTTTTTTAGTTGACAAACTCTCGATGCTCCATGTTAATGCATCGTGAGTTTGAGGGGAGATGTTAGATAATATTATTATATATTAGTAATAAGGGTATTTTAGATATTTCTATTATTTTGTATATATACTTATTGTAACCCTATTAACTTAAGTTTGGTTCATTCTATGTTATGAAACCCTAGAGTGGTTGTCTCTTGGTTGTCTATCTTCTTCCTCTTTTCATTGTTAACAAATGGCATCTTCAAACATCTCACTACAATCACTCTTTGAGTAGGTAATTATTCAAGGTCGATTAATTTGAATTTGAAGAATGAGCTAGTAAAATATTATTAATTAGGCTGCTGATTTTCTTTTTTTACATTTTATAAGTGTAATGAACTTATTTATTTATAAATCAAGTCAACTAGTTCAATTTGAATCATCACATGTACAAATTTTTTATAGACGAAGTCATCCTATTTAATATAATTCAATCATACAATTTAATTATTAATCAAGTAGTTCGACCATATCATTTAATGTTCAATTCAAATAAATTTCTAAAATGATTTTTGAGAGAATATATACTCCTACTTTTATACTAGTTTTTTTTTATTCTTTTTAATATAGAAATGTTTCTTCTTCTTTAGTTTAGGGATAAAGATGAGGTTACACATACAAAATACAAAATATAAAGTATTTTTTGGTAAAATTGAACAGCATTCAAAATACTATAAGAAATTTGTATTTAGGGAATCTTATTAAAATTAAATACATTGTTTACTAAAAGTTTAAAAATGAAAACAAAAATTAAGAAGTTTGAATGAAGTGAAAACAAGAATTTAGATGTTTGATTGTTGTGCTTTTTTTTTGTGTAAAAAATGGGAGAGTAAGATTAATAGTTCTTTCTTTTTGAGAAGAAGGAAATATATATTTTTTTTAATATTGTTTTGGTCTTGGTAAAGTGAGTTTAACATCTTAGTGATTAACAATGTCTTCAAAACTAACAAAATTATAAAAGATATTTAGCGACAAGAGTTAAAGACTTAAAGTGATTAACAA
This sequence comes from Cicer judaicum, assembly GCA_037974835.1. Taxonomy (NCBI): domain Eukaryota; kingdom Viridiplantae; phylum Streptophyta; class Magnoliopsida; order Fabales; family Fabaceae; genus Cicer; species Cicer judaicum. Next base: position 3,137,413 of record JBBPBS010000629.1, on the reverse strand, counting down.
TGTATTAATTACAGAATTTTAAAATATTTTTTTTAGACCTTTCATTTTTAGGGACTAAATGAATGTTTACTCTAAAATAATTATTTTTAATTCTCTCAAAAATTTATATTCTTTCAATCTTACCAATAATATTGACTCGTTTATTTATTTATTATTATTTTTGACCGGCATTGAAATATTGTAATATTAGACATGTGCTTGTAAGTAAGTGAACAGTGGAATCAAAATAATTTGAGAACCACGACAAACCACATCACAACAGTATATTTTGTATGCAAATAACTATCATGATACAAACAATTGAAAGTAAGGGTATGAAATAGCAATAAATATAAATATAGGTAATTTCAGTATGAATGTATAGTTTTGTGTGCAGACCCTTATATATATATATATATAGACCCCTTAT
>JBBPBS010000629.1:3120111-3136626 GCA_037974835.1 Cicer judaicum | reverse complement strand
ATGTTTGAATATCTATAAAATTATTTTGCGAATATTTGTAGTCTATCTTGAGACGAAATTTTTTTATAATTTATTAATTTTTTAAATGATATTTTTTAAACATGTTTAGAATATTATAAAAAAAATTGTACTAAAGTTTAATACATTTTAATTTGAGATTAATTAAATATGATTTTCTTTAAATGTTATAAAACTATTTACATGATAATTATGAAATTTTAAATGAAATAAAAACTTTAACTATTTTTTAAAATGCAAAAGGAACATTTATATTAATAAGCACATCCAAACACATGATGTACAAGAATGAGAAGATATAGTTACAAGCTACATAACAAAAATGAAAAAATATGAGAGCACCAAAACAAGATATATATATATATATATATATATATATATATATATATATATATATATATATATATATATATTGCCTCACCATAACAAAACAATATGCTTTACTACTATAACCCATCACACTAAACCAATTCCTAATACATTGAAGCACTTCTCACCTTAACAAACACCATTCCCTTCATGAATTCAAAAATATAATTATTTAGATATAATTAATTCAAATATATTTTTATAGAGGTCCAATTACACAATTGATTTATTTTATCTAATTTGGTTTAATCACACAGAATAACAAATAATTTAATAACTCTGACCAATAATTTAATATCTTCATCAAACTCTACTCACAAACAATTCATATTAAGATGTATAATTTGTCTAAGCCTATTTTCTTATATTTTGACAGAAATTTGACCATACATGACAGATAGACAAATATTATAAAATTAAATTTAATCATATCTTTGAAATATTTGTCAAAAAAACAAAAAAAAATTAATATAAAAAACATCACATTTTTAATATTTTAAAAAATTGAATAAACAACTCTCAAAAATAAGTTTTGTTTGTGTTTATTTAACAAGTGTTCTGTTTGACCATTTGAATTATACTATTAATAACTAACGAAGACGAGAAAGTAGAATTTAACAAAGCAGTACTATATCATACATAGATTTTCATATATTTACTGAAATACAACTGTGAGTTGTTGTCTTTAAGTTGAAACATAGGTGTGAAATGTTGTTGGTTTAAAATTAGTTGGGCAATAAATGAATCCAACTCAAACTGATTATATCAAAATTTTCAAATTAAATTCGCAAAGGAAAACAAATTAAAGAGTTACCCTTTATAAACCATACTTGTTATAAACCATACCTGTTAGTTACCCACCTCAACACACAAAAACAAACATCATGTTCCATATCTACCTCCTATGTCGCTCCTTCACCAGCCATCACCACCACATCAAACAAATTCATCACTCTCACAAAATTAATCAACACTCTTCAAGAAGAACAACAACGTGTACTACAATGATTGGTTCCGTTCTTTTGACACTTTTTCTTCCTTGTATATGCATGAGTGCTATATTCGCTCTCTATATATGCATGAGTGCTATATTCGCTCCCTATAAAATTGAATAAACAACTCTAAAAAATAAGTTTTTTTGTGTGTTTATTTAACAAGTATTCTGTTTGACCATTTGAATTATACTATTAATAACTAACAAAGACGAGAAAGTAGAATTTAACCAAGGATTACTATATCATACACAGGTTTCCATATATTTACTGAAATACAACTATGAGTTGTTGTCTTTAAGTTGAAACAGAAGTGTGAAATATTGTTGGTTTAAAATTTGTTGGGCAATAAATGAGTCCTACTCAAACTGATTATATCAAAATTTTCAAATTAAATTCGCAAAGGAAAACAAATTACAGAGATACCCTTTATAAACCATACCTGTAAGTTACCCACCTCAACACATAAAAACAAACATCATGTTCCGTATTTACCTCCTATGTCGCTCCTTCACCAACCATCACCACCACATCAAACAAATTCATCACTCTCACAAAATTAATCAACACTCTTCAAGAAGAGCAACAACGTGTACTACAATGATTGGTTTCGTTCTTTTGACACTTTTTCTTCCTTGTATATGCATGAGTGCTATATTCGCTCTCTATATTTGCTCTCTATATTTGTTCTCTATATATGCATGAATGCTATATACGCTCTCTACAAAATTGAATAAACAACTCTCAAAAATAAGTTTTGTTTGTGTTTATTTAACAAGTGTTTTGTTTGACCATTTGAATTATACTATTAATAACTAACATAGACGAGAAAGTAGAATTTAACAAAGCAGTACTATATCATACACAGGTTTCTATATATTTACTGAAATACAACTGTGGGTTGTTGTCTTTAAGTTGAAATACAACTGTAAAATATTATTGGTTTAAAATTTGTTGGGCAATAAATGAGTCCAACTCAAACTGATTATATCAAAATTTTCAAATTAAATTCACAAAGGAAAACAAATTAAAGAGTTACCCTTTATAAACCATACATGTTATAAACCATACCTATTAGTTACCCACCTCAAGACACAAAAACAAACATCATGTTCCGTATCTACCTCCTATGTCGCTCCTTCACCAATCATCACCACCACATCAAACAAATTCATCACTCTCACAAAATTAATCAACACTCTTTAAGAAGAACAACAACGTGTACTACAATTATTGGTTTCGTTTTTTTGACACTTTTTCTTCATTGTATATGCATGAGTGCTACATTCGCTCTCTATATGTGCCTTTTATGCTACGCCACTTCACATCACCGTCCTCATTTAAATCCACCGTTGAAACCAGTCACTGAAAAAGGTCTTTTTCCTTTGGAACTTGAAAACCTCTCCAAAATTACAAGTAAAGAAATGGTTGTGTCTAGAAGTGTCAATTTGACAAACTCCCTATTTATTGGTAGCAGACCACGTGTTGGAGGGAGGAGTCAAAAAATTTTAAAATTCAAAAGGTCTCTAAAAAAAAAAAAACCACCAACATTAAAATTTCCTTAAAACTTTGTAGAATTAGTGGACCTCTAGACCCACTTTTTCAAAAAATAAATCAATTTTTCTTTTTAAAAAAATTTAAGTTTTTTTTTTTTTTTCAAAAAGTAATTTTTTTTATTTGAGAAAAAAATTGATTTTATTTGAGATTTTTTTTTTAGTTTTCTCACAAAAGTTTTTGAGAGAAAATATTTTAAAATTTTTCTACGGAAAAAATAAATTTCTAAAATTTTTCAAGAACAAATGTCTCAAAATTTATAAAATATTGAAGGCCTATAAACCCTCTAAGTCCCCTCTCTTAAATCTAATGAAATAATGATCAAGGTTTTAAAATATAATTGGCTTAAGTGTAGTTTTAGTCCCTCTATTTTAGTTGAATCGCAAAAGTAGTCCTCTCATTTTGTTTCTCCTAAGTTTTGGTCCTTCAAGCATAATTTTGGTCTAAAACTTCATGAAATTCATTTTTTTTTTCTTCATTTTTTTAAGTCACATAATATCTCAAGATCCCATTTGCAACAATTGTACTTGAAATATATGATCATAAATGGTGTAGTACGGCTTTCCAAACACCATTTGCCTAGATGAAATCGTTAATGAACAACCGACTCGTATGGTTCCTGGTTGTAATCATGCCTTTCATCTTCAATGTGCTGACACGTGGCTTTCCAAACACCCGCTTTGTCCTCTTTGTAGAACCAAGCTTGACCCTCAGATTCTCAACTCTGATAGTCCATGCTGAATCGAATCTCTTTAAATCTAATAGTGTACGGTGGAATCTCTTTAAATTTAACGGTGTATAGTGTACAGTGTAATCTCTTTAAATCTAACGGTGTACAGTGCACTATAAAACTGGTCGTAGAGGATCATTAAAATGAAATTGAAGCAGCTTTGGGGGGAGGGAAATGAGTCATATACAAGTATTTTATAATTTGAGTTTGTTCTTATTGGTTCAGTGTTAATTATTTTATTATTAATAAATAGAAGTTAATAATGGAGTGGTCCAATCATGTTTATATGTTTTGAACCTTTGAGGAATGGAAATTATTGTATTTTGTGTAAACCCGGTCCATAGCATCCTTTTATTAATTTAAAAAGAAAATTATAAGTTTTAAAAGAAAATTAAAAAAGTAAAAGAGAATTAGATATAAAAATATATATAACACATGATTTCATTATTGTTAGATTTTGACATGCATGTAACTCATACGTGTTTACTTAGGAGCAATTAATCAGCGACGATACTCTAATGTTTTCTTAGGAGCAATTAAATAAAGTGAATTGAAATATCATGGATTATTGCTTTGTTGTTCTGTTTTTGGGATTATTATCAAACTATATTAATTTTGCATGTCCTCCTTTTGGACTATATTACTAAATTATAATTTTAATTTATTTTTTTTTCCATTAAAAAAGTTAGAGTAGTTCATTAAACATTTAGTAAGAATATTTTAATAAAAAAATATCAATAGTGGAAGTTACTAAATAATATATTTCTGCAACGAAGTGATGAATGATAATGAAAAACAAAATGAACATCAATAATAAGTTATAAAATCTAAATATTATTTTTTTTACAGAAACTCTTAACATTCTCATAAACTTTATATATTTTATGAAGGTATTTGCAACGATCAAAGGTTCATGATCTATGGTTATAATCAAGATACATTGTATGCGTACATCAATCATCAATTCTATAGAGTGTAAAATCAATGGTACCATAAGTTTTATGTTTGAGTATGCAGCTACAATATTTCAAAATTGTCAAAAAGAGTTACCACAACAAAGGAACACTATCAGCTCAAGGAGGAAGAAATGATGTTACAAAACCATTTGGTTTTTCAATCCAATTTTGTAATATCTCTCATGATGCTAACCTTCTTCCCTTAGTTATGTCGACTAAAACATATTTTGGAAGACCCTAAAAGCCATATTCAAAATATATTTTTCAATCAATTTTATATGATTACCTTCATGGTTACCTTCAACAAGTGTAACTAGAAACCAGGAACCAAAATCAAAGACAACCAGAGCCAGAGACAACCAGAGGCAACTTGAATCAGAGACTACCAAAACCAAAGGCAACAAAGAGCTCTTTTTATGGAAAATATTAAAATTATGCCAAATATTAAAATTAAACATATGACTTATTTTTAGAATTTTTAATTGACGAAACAAAATTGAGGTACTACATTGAGTAAATCCAAATATTTGGAGGTTTTCTATATATCTAATGGAACCCCTCAAAGCGAGAATGCACTTAGGTATCACATTGTGGGTGTTGGGTAGTATGCGAGTGCATGAACACCAAAAAAATCAAATGCTCTAATCACAAGAGACTTTGACACTACATCTCAACCAAAAACCTTAAAGCATCAGATATCTTAGTCACTTTTTTTATATATCTAACATTTCATCAATTCCTAATCGATGAGAGACTAACTCACCCTTGAATTCCAATAGTGGGTGATCTTAAACTAATGGAGATGGAGTTGTGATAAACTTTGGGGCTATGGAAGCTTCTAGCAGAGTGGTATGTAACTATAATGGACATTTTATTTTTGGATATGCTTGTTCTCTTTGGTGTGCACAATTATGATGACTGAAATGGGCTTGAAATTGGCATTTGAGATGAGTCAGACTCTAAAGTGTTGGTGGGTCAAATGTTGAATGGTTGCAATTCTAGACATTCTTGTTCTTTGCTAGTTCGTCAAATAGATGGTTTCTTGCATCAACTTAATCAATTTATTGTGAAACTAATCAAGCGACATACACATTTTCTAAGCATAGTTTACATATGTTAGTTTAAGATATAACTTTTTAGACTAATCATGATTTTTTTCTCGTCCGTTGTGTTAGTTGATAGGATATATGTGGCATTTCCTAGAAACTTTTAGCTGTATTTTTTTTTTGTCTTCTCCTTGTTCATGGTTTAGACTTTTTTCGTTCATGAGAAAAAAAAAATACTATTTATGAAATAGAATCGCGAAAGTAATCCCCATTTTTTTTCTTCAATTTTGGTCTCCCAAATAGAATTTTAATTCAAAATTTAATGAAATTTTATTTTTTAAATCGATATTTATGATCATATATTTCAGGTACAATTGTTGTAAATGAGATCTTGAGGCATGATGTGACTTAAATAAATGCAAAAAAATGAAATTTCATAAAGTTTTGGACCAATATTCTACTTGGGGACCAAAACTGGGGAGAACAAAATTGGGGGGCTACTTTTGCGATTCAACTAAAATAAGAGGACTAAAACTGCAATTAAACAAATTTTTTAAGGAGAACAAATATTATTTTCCAGATGATTGGACAAAATAAAATTTTAAGTTTCAAAAATTAATATGACATATAAAATTAATTACGTATCGAAATGAAATCTTATATGGTGAAATCCGTATCATTCAATACAGAAAAGTTATAAATACTCGTTATAAATACTCTCTTTACATTTTATTAATGGAATATAATTATATAAATATAACCATTACTAAAATAATATAATAAAATAAATAAATTGTGTATCATAGTCTACAATAATATTTAGTTTCATGAAAACTAACCCATGTTTTCCAATTTCCACAATTTCTTCGCCCACTAAGGACTTATCTCAAAGTTTTGTTTTAATATTAACCGTCAGATTTCTTCTATGGCCTTGATTTGAAAGTAAATTGAGGGGTTTGTTTATAAGTAGACCAGGTGGTGGAGATATTACAACGTAGTATACATCATACCAATTTGTCCGTTGTCTTGTTGTCTGAACAATGTCAAAAGTAGGAAGAATGAAGTTGGGTTCACAAGGAATGGAAGTGTCATTGCAAGGACTTGGTTGTATGAGCATGTCTGCTTTCTATGGTCCTCCTAAGCCTGAAATTGACATGATTGCCCTCATCCATCATGCCATTCAATCTGGTGTCACTTTTCTTGATACCTCTGATATCTATGGTCCTCACACCAATGAACTACTTCTTGGAAAGGTTCACACTTTCTATTACCCTTTTAGTTTTTCTTTTAGTTGCCCCTCTTGAAAATTTCTGGGTATTTTAATTTGGTTTTGTTGCATCATGTTTTTTTGAACTGAAATTGAATTGATTATGTTGAATTGATTTTGACTAAAAGTGAGTTGAAGATGAAGTGATTTATTTTTAGATAGATTCGTGTGGATGTGAATTAAATGATAAATTCAAGGCTAAAAATCCAGTCTTGAATAAAAAGTTATAAGAGGTTCATATGTGCATAGTTTTTCTTTTGATTACTTACTTGTGTTGATTTAATGTGAAAATTTCAGGGTATGCACTTCTGTGATATTGCAATTTGATTTTTTGTTGAATCTTGTGCTATGAACATATATGAAATTAATATCTATCGTATATAATCTGATTTTGAAAAAGTGTGAAAAGTATGGAACAGGCTTTGAAGGGAGGCGTAAGAGAGAATGTTGAATTGGCTACAAAATTTGGAATCAAATTTTTGGAAGGGAAAGTTGAGGTCTCTGGTGATCCATCATATGTGAGAGCTGCATGTGAGGATAGCTTGAAAAGACTTGGTATTGATTGCATTGATCTCTATTATCAGCACCGCATTGATAGTCGTCTACCAATTGAAATCACGGTTTGATCCTTTTAATTTCTCTCTGATTTGATTTTAATTAACATTCACTAGCATTTAATTAGATTTTTCTCTGACCCTTAGGGCTGTTAGGATTGGCTTATTTGAGTTTATCTACTAGCATAAGCACTTTCTACATAAGCATTTATATATGCTATATGTGCTTAATTAAGTTATTTATCCCAACTAGCATTTGGTTTTTGAATACTATTGACATGACTAAAATATGCGACTACTTGCTTCAAAATGCTTTGATTGGAATAACTGAACCTACCATGTGCTTTCCAACAACATATAATGATATCAATCTAAAAGGACAATTTGGGACTTCAACATTTTTCGGTTTTGTTTGTAAGACTGTGGAGCTAAAAAAACTCGTGGAAGAGGTAAAAATAAAATATATTGGTTTGTCGGAGGCCTCAGCTTCAACAATCAGAAGAGCACATGCTATTCATCCAATAACAGCTGTGCAGTTGGAGTGGTCACTTTGGTCAAGAGATGTGGAAGAAGAAATAATTCCAACTTGCAGGTATATTTTAGCCAACCCAAACTCCCTACCGTCAAAATCTTTTGTATTCATGCAGTCAAAACATATGTAGTCATTCGATCAAAATCATATTAACTAGATTCAAGTTTAGTATTTTATACTATAAAATAAAATAAAAATTGTATTATTTTAAATCATCTGATATCCATGGTTACCGACAGATCTTGACAAACATTATCTTAGTTTTATTGTCTAGCATTTCTCTTTTCTGTACTTTAAGTTATTATGATTTTCTTTCTTAGGGAACTTGGAATTGGAATTGTTGCATATAGTCCTCTTGGGAGAGGATTCTTTTCATCAGGAACAAAGTTGCTTGAGAACTTAACACAGGACGACTATCGAAAGGTTTCTGAAAAGCACACTTTTACACAAATTCATGTCAACTACTTTTTCATTTTGTTAATAGTAGCATTGCTTCAGAACCATGGATTAATTTAATTAGTGTTACATTAATGATGATCATATTAATAGTGATATTCATTACACAATAATAGTGTTTACTGACTGAACCACTTATTTTAATTTTGTGAAATGTGTGTGGTTATTGTATTTAGTTGACTATAGTTCAAAATATATAGTTGTGGTAAATTGAGTTCACTTTTTTCTTCCATAGAGCAGTTTGGGAATAGGCACATCAGTAATGGATGGCACTGTAAATTGCTGCTGGTATTTACAATTCAAAACTCTAAGATAAAAACAGTTTGGAAATATGTATGAGTTGTCAAACACAGGTCATATAGTGTCCGACACAGGGATATATATGCCTAATTCCAGAGGTGTGTGTTTGTGCTTTGTATCCTTTCACTTCCCCTAGTTAACCTCTCAGTCCTACATTGATATATGAAAACTACAAAAAGTTATCGGAATCTGGATTCCGTGCAGTCACAACTGGTGACTATACAAGCTCGGTTCTAGTTTTAACACCAGAATTTTATAATTAACAAAAATAAAAAAGTTTCTTGAGATTTGAATTGTCAAATCAAGATTAGACTGCTCCTAGGTGCTAACAGCGCCTAATCCAATTTCAAAGATATTTGATGACCAACGAAAGTTTTAAAGAAAATTTAAGATAGATGATTCGTGAATAAAAATATTGGATGGTTTGAAAAGAATGAAAATATGATGTATTTTTCTTTATTTGGATCCTTTACTTCATGCATTATATAATTAACACAAGTTCTTTGTGGTGACTCAGAAATACGATGGAACGAGAATTTTATATGATCAAACTGCACTATTTGTTTGTCTGTGCATTATTATCCTGCTAGTTCATCAAATACTTAATTGAGATAGGATATGATAGTTTATCCTATGATGTCTCTTTATACTGACCACCAAACAGGTCCTTATTATATAAAGTAAATTAGCGGAGTTTCCATATTCTATCTTTTAAGCACGTCTGTAAATATGTTGCAGAGTTTGCCTAGATTTCAACCTGAAAACCTGCAGCAGAATCAGACTCTATTTGATAAGGTCAATGAATTGGCTGCAAAGAAAGGATGTACTCCATCTCAGCTGGCACTGGCTTGGCTTCATCACCAAGGGAACGACGTGTGTCCGATACCAGGCACGACCAAAATCGAGAACTTGAATCAAAACATTGGTGCTTTATCTGTCAAACTAACACCAGAAGAAATGACAGAAATTGAGTGAGTCCTTAGCAGATTCTGTGAAGGGTGATAGATATATGCAGGGTGTAAGAACATGGAAGGAATCTGATACTCCATCACTCTCTTCTTGGAAAGCTGCATAATTAAGTGATTTTACTTAGTTAATGCTCATACTAGTGTTGCTTTGGTATTTGCTGACGTTACCTTGTGAAATAAATGAATATGAGAAGCTTGCCTTCCCTTCTGAATGAATTTGGCTGTATAAAGTTTATACTATAAACCTTTATAATTAATAGAATTTGATATTGAAAAATTTTAGTCTTATTCCACTTTTCTATAGAAATGATTATTGCGGGGAAAAAATTTGAATTCATATCCCCACCCTTCATCTAAAATTTTGTGATTATAGAAACTTGTTAGTAGAGATAAGAATCGAAGAGTGATCTAATGAACATGTAATCAAATTCCTCAAGTTGTGATTAGAATCGTATTGAGTTTTTGTTTCGTGCGAAGGTTTAAATTTTTTATTGGTATTGAATATATAGTAATATTAGGCACGTGCTTGTAATTAAGTGAGTAGTCGAATCAAAATAATTTGAGAAACAAGACGAATTATATCACATAAAAGTATTTTGGATGCGAATAATTGTCATGATAAAAACAATTTAAAGAAAGGGTATCGAATATTACTTTTTGTGTAGACTCCTAATTCATTTTTCAAAGAGTAGGCAGACCTCTAATTATATACTACTTTTTGTCCTCTTTATTTCTTGAGATAATAGAGTTTCATGAGTTGGATGGTGATGGGATTAGAGGATATGAGTTCTACTTATAGATTTTTTATTAAAAAATTTAGTGTGAGAAGATTTATGCTGAGTTCAACGTAGAGACCACCTTACGGTTTGTTGATCACTTGCAAATGAATGTATATTTACCTCTCTAATAACACTTGCAACATGTGAGTCCAACTCAAAAATAGATCACAATTTAAATTGGAAAATATATTTATCATCTCAATCAAATCCTTTTGGGTGTTATTAATTTACACTCTATAATGTGAATTAAGGACATAATGGGTGTTATTAATTGCTTTTGTTATTAAGGACATAATGTGAATTAGACTCTATAATGGGTGTTATTAATTGCTTTAGTGTATAGGACTTATTTAATTATTTAATAGATGGCTCGTGGCATTTTTGATCCCAATCAACTAATATATATTAATATATATTTGATTTCATTTTTTTGAATAAACTAATTTTAAAAATGTTGAATTGATTTCGACTCTGAGTATTTGTGAATATAATTGATTTTACTTTTAAAATTGTTTATAGTTAAAATTTATAATTTTTGAATTCAAAAATAAATTTTATAATAAATTTATTGTTAAATTTATTTTTATTTCAAATAATTTAATATGAATTATTTTACATTTAATTTTAAACAAAAATTCGTGAGAGAAGCAACAAGAAGCTAAAAGTAAGAAACAAAGCACAAGAAGACAAAAGTTTGGAGATGAAAAATATATTGGTGATTTTGGTGCAATTTGTGGGATGTCACATTAAGCTGAATCTTATGAAACCATGGAAAAAAGAGAGAAAAAATTTGGTTTAAGAATACCACTTTGTATAGGGGAGGTGGGATTAAAACTGCCGCTGTTTTCTCACTTGTATTCATTTTCTGGCACACTAGTTTTGTCCTTTGTGTTTCTCGTGTCTGCTTCACCAATGCCACTTTCTCTTCCAAATTTAATATCTAGCTAATTCTATAATCAGTACATAATATTATTAATACTACATATATGTACTTATCTCATTTATGAGCAATGTGGTTTGCTACAAAATATTTGCGCATGAAAGAGAAAATATACAAAGATAGAAGTTTTGACCCATTACTAATTGAATAACTATATATATACATAGGAGAATCTCGATAATTATAATTTGTAAATGATGTCAGATGTTATTTGGAACAATGGAATATATTCTTATTTTTTGAGAGAATATATACCCTCTACTTTTATACTAGTTTTTGTTTTATTATAGAAATGTTCCTTCTTCTTTAATTTAGGGATAAATGTGAGGTTACACATATAAAATACAAAAAATAAAGTTTTTTCTTTTTTTTTTTTATAAAATTGAAGAGCATTCAAAATACTATAAGAAATTTGTATTTTGGGAATCTTCTTAAAATTAAATACATTGTTTACTAAAAGTTTAGAAATGAAGACAAAAATTAAAAAGTTTGAATGAAGTGAAAACAAGAATTTAGATGTTTGATTGTTGTACTTTTTTTATTGTGTAAAAAATGGAAAAGTAAGATTAATAGTTATTTCTTTTTGAGAAGATGAAAATGTTTTTTTTTTATTTTTTTTTATTTTTTTATTTTTTTTTTAATGTTAGTTTTGGTCTTGGTAAAGTGAGTTTAACATCTCAATAAAATCTTAGTGAATATGATAAATGTCGTCAAAACTAATATAATTATAAAAGATATTTAGCGACAAGAGTTAAAGACTTAAAATGATTAACAATGTATTAATTAAAGAATTTTAAAATATTTTTTTACAAGCTATTTTTTATTTGTAGGGACTAAATGAATGTTTACTCTAAAATAATTACTTTTAATTTTCTCAACAATTTATATTCTTTCAAGCTAAACAATAACATTGACTCATTTATTTAATTATTATTTTTTTGATTGGTATTGAAATATAGTAATATTAGGCATGTGCTTGTAAGTAAGTGAATAATAGAATTAAAATAATTTGAAGAACAAGACCAACCACGTTACATCAACATATTTTGTATGAAAATAATTATTATGATAAAAACAATTGAAAACAAGGGTATTGAATATTAATCATTATAGATAATTTCAGAATGAATTTATAGTTTTGTGCGTTGGTCCCTTATATATATTGTCTTTTTTTTTCAAGAGAATACATATTTCTGAGTTTGATGGTGATGAGATTAGTGAATCAGATTTCTACTTTGATTAACATTTTATATTTGAGTGTATACTCCTTCTATGTGGTTATTAATTTAACAAAGTTTTATATTGTACAAGTTTCCATATATTTACTAAAATACAGTTGTGAATTGTTGTCTTTAAAGTGAAACCTGTAAAATATTGTTGGTTTAAAATTTGTTGGGCAATAAATGAGTCCAACTCAAACTCATTATATCAAAATTTTCAAATTAAATTCGCAAAGAAAAACAAATTAAAGAGTTACAAGTCTCAAACTTTTATAAACCATACCGGATACTTACATCAACACACAAAAACAAACATCATGTTCTGTATCTACCTTCTATGTCGCTCCTTCACCAACCATCACCACCACATCAAACAAATTCATCACTCTTACAAAATTAATCAACACTCTTCAAGAAGAACAACACGTGTACTACAATGAGGTGTGTTTTCATTCAAGAGATCAATGCAATCAATATTAAGTCTCTTTAAGCTATCCTCACATGCAGCTGTCTCGATTCCAAATTTTTTAGCCAATTCAACATTCTCTCTTACCCATATTGACATGATTTCTCTCATCCATCATGCCATTCAATTTGGTGTTACTTTTCTTGATACCTCTGATGTCTATGGTCCTCACACCAATGAACTACTTCTTGGAAAGGTTCACACTTTCTATTACCCTTTTAGTTTTTCTTTTAATTGCCCCTCTTGAAAATTTCTGGGTATTTCAATTTGGTTTTGTTGCATCATGTTTTTTTGAACTGAAATTCAGTTTTGATTGAATTGATTATGTTGAATTGATTTTGACTAAAAGTGAGTTGAAGATGAAGTTATTTACGTTTGGATAGATTCGTGTGGACATGAATTAAATGATAAATTCAATACTAAAAATCAATTCTTGAATAAAAAGTTACAAATTTTAGCTTTAAGTCAGAATCGTTTCTATTCGAGAACAACCAAGTATGTAAAAGTTGATTATAGACATGTGGAACCAATTTTGGTTGGTGCAAAAGTAAAAGTAAACATAGGTTGATTTATATTTGGATCCATTTACAAAAAACAATAATTTTATTAATTTATGTTTGTATTATAATTGTTTTTGTATGGTCATCTCATAAGGTAGTTGGATTATGAGTTTCACCACTGGGCTTTTAAGAAACAAAAAAAAATGTTTTTGTGTGTCTGTATGTCATTTTTAATATTTTGAGAATCTTTTCTATGTTAACACATAAAGTATAAATTTTAGTATTTAAGTAGAATGACTTTGGGATTAAAATAAATTTTGAAAGTTAGAATGAATATATAATAAACTTGTGGTCAAATTATGTTTGACTAACCCAAACATAATTCTGAGAGGTTCATACGTGCATAGTTTTTCTTTTGATTACTTAACTTTGTTGATTTAATGTGAAAAATTCAGGGTATGCACTTTTGTAATATTGCAATTTGGTTTTTTGTTGAATCTTGGGCTATGAACATACATGAAGTTAATATCTATTGTATATAATCTGAAATTGAAAAAGTGTGAAAATTATGGAACAGGCTTTGAAGAGAGGGGTAAGAGGGAATGTTGAATTGGTACAAAATTTGGAATCAAATTTTCTGAAGGGAAAGTTGAGGCCTCTCGTGATCCATCATATATGAGAGTTGCGAGGATAGCTTGAAGAGACTTATTGATTGCATTGATCTCTATTATCAGCACCGTATTGATAGTCGTCTACCAATTGAAATCACGGTTTGATCCTTTTAATTTCTCTCTAATTTGATTTAATTAACATTCACTAGCATTTAATTAGATTTTTCTCTTACTCTTAGGGATGTTAGAATTGACTTATTTGAGTTTATCTACTACCATAAACACTTGTGAATTCTATTTGAGAGAGCTAATGGAAACCACTTATAACATATACATTAGTTGTTTTCAATTAATTTCAATAAGCTCACTAGAATAACTTATATTAATCTTAAAGGACAATTTGTGACTTCAACATTTTTCGGTATTGTCTGTAAGATTGGGGGGCTAAAAAAACTTGTGGAAGAGGGACAAATAAAATAAATTGGTTTGTCGGAGGCCTCAGTTTCAATAACCAGAAGAGCACATGCTATTCATCCAATAACTGTTGTGCAGTTGGAGTGGTCACTTTGGTCAAGAGATGTGGAAGAAGAATTAATTCCAACTTGCAGGTATAATTTAGCCAACCCAAACTTCCTACGGTCATTCGATCAAAATCATATGATATATATTATCTAGATTCAAGTTTAGTATTTTATACTACAAAATAAAATAAAAATTATATTCTTTAAATCATCTAATATCCATGGCTACTGACAAATTTTGACAAACATTGTCTTAATTTTATTGTCTAACATTTTTCTTAATGTACATCGATAAAATTGCAATGATTTGAAGTCTACCCTTTTAAGTTATTATAATTTTGTTTCTTAGGGAACTTGGAATTGGAATTGTTGCATATAGTCCTCTTGGGAAAGGATTCTTTTCACCAGGAACAAAGTCGCTTGAGAACTTAACACCGAAGACTACCGAAAGGTTTGTGGAAAACACTCTTTTACACAAATTCATGTCAAGTACTTGTTCATTTTGTTAATTAACCTACCTAGTAGCATTGCTTCAGAACCATGGATTAATTTAGTTATTCTTAAATTAATGATGATCATATTAATATCTTTTAAATTATGAATGCTTTTTTTTTCTTTCTATAGTCATATTCATTACACAATAATAGTGTTTATTGACTGAATCACAATACATTTACTTATTTAAATTTTGTGAAATGTGTGTGGTTATTGTATTGAGTTGACTATAGTTCAAAATAGATAGTTGTTGTAAATTGAGTCCACTTTTTTTCTTCCATAGAGCAATTTGGGAATAGGCACATCAATAATGGATGGCACTGTAAATTGCTGCTAGTATTTACAATTCAAAACTCTAGGATATAAACAGTTTGGAAATATGTATGAGTTGTCAAACACATGTCATACTAGTTTCGGACACAGGGATATGCCTAATTCCATAGGTGTGTGTTTGTGCTTTGTATCCTTTCACTTCCCCTAGTTAATCTCTCAGTCCTACATTGATAAATGAAAACTACAAAAAGATATCAGAATCCGGATTTCGTGCAGTCGCAAGTGGTGACTATACGAGCTCGGTTCTAGTTTTAACACCAGAATTTTATAATTAACAAAAATAAAAAATTCCTGAGATTTGAACTTTTAGATCAAGATCAGACTGCTCCTAGGTGCTGACTGCACATGACTGCTCCAAATGTGAATGTACCTAATCCAATTTCAAAGATATTTGATGACCAACGAAAGTTTTAAAGAAAAATTATAGATAGATGATTCGTGAATAAAAATATTGGATGATTTGAATAGAATGAAAAGATGATGTATTTTTCTTCATTTGTATCCTTTACTTCATGCTGTTAAAATAGAATTGTAAAACTGAAGAAAACTGAATAGAAAAAGTTGAATTAAAGAATATCAAGAAGGGTTTCTCTCAAGAATGTATTATTAATTCTGTCACAATTGAATAGCATAACAGTTACAGATTTGTTAACTGAATTGCCCTGCAATTCAGCCCCAACCAATTAACTCTCTAACTGCCTCCCTATTGAAGACTAAGCTTCTGTTATTTATACTAACCATCCTAACTAATTAGTTAGGATTTACAGCTGGCACAACTCAACAACTAACTGAATCTATTAACCTAGAAATTAAGTTTGGTTCATTCTTTCATACACCTTTCTAATAGGAAGCCTTGCTTGACTAGCAATCCTATCATTACCCCCCCCCCCCCCCCCCCCCCCCCCCCC
>JBBPBS010000629.1:3077406-3119721 GCA_037974835.1 Cicer judaicum | reverse complement strand
CCCTCCCCCCCCACTAAAAGAACTACCTTGTCCTCAAGGGGAAAAGACGGAATAACTTCCAACATCTTGGAAGCTCGTTCCAAGAGTTATCACATGATGGCAAATGAGCCCATTTCACCAAAACCTCCATATTGCCTCCAACATCAGTCCTCCACTGTAGTATATCTTATGGCTGGACAACCAATTCAAGCTCCTCAGTCAACATTGGAGGCAAGGTCTGAGGTGAATGTTGCGGTTTCAAAGCCTTCTTAAGCAATGAAACATGGAACACCAGATGAACTTTAGCAAATCCTCCCCAACATCAAAATTCACCAGCCGCTGGTGCTTATTTGCTTGTGCCCGCATCAGATCTTGAGCTTTCAGCAAATTCTGTCACAAATCAACTAGTAAATCATCTCGTTGCTGGGCCAACTGATTGACATCATCCAACTTTGATGGAATGGTGCAGCTCTTAATCAACAACGGAGGGTCCCTTCCATATAAAGCTTTAAAAAGTGTCATTCCAACAGAGATATTGTAGTTACTGTTAAACCAGAACTCAGTCCAATGCAAACAATTCAACCAAGTCTTGGGCTTAGGCCCGACAAAGCACCTAAGATAGGTCTCTAAGCACCGATTTGCAACTTCTAATTGACCATCTGTTTGAGGTTGATAAGAAGTGCTATGCTTAAGACTAGTTCCAGCTAATTTGAACATCTCCCTCCAAAAACTGCTGAGAAAAACCGCATCTCTATCCGGTACAATTGTAGAAGGAAATCCATGAAGCTTTACCACTTCCATCACAAACAAAGCTGCTACTTCCTTAGCATTGTATGGATGCCCAAGAGGAAAGAAGTGAGCATACTTTGCAAGTCTATCAATGACTACAAATATTGTATCCTTGCCTCTAACTCGTGGAAGGCCACCAACAAAACCATAGAAATATCTTGCCACACTTGGCAAGGAATAGGCAACAGTTGCAGTAGTCCAGCCAGAGATAATGTAGAGTACTTGTTCCTTTGACATACATCACACTCTTCAATAAACTTCTTGATATCTCGCCTCATGCCTTCCCAAAACAAGAAGCTAGAGACCCTTTTAAACATTCTGAACAATCCTGAATGCCCTCCAAAAGGAGAATCATGGAATTCATCCAAGATAAGTGGTATTTTGTTAGAACCCTTAGGCAGCACCAATTTACCTTTATACAAAAGCCTTCCCTTCTTGAACTCATAACCAGAATGAGAAGTAGGAGAGACAATTAAATCCTGCACCAACTGCTGCAATTTTGGATCTTGTTGCAATTCCTCATCCCAAGAATCATCATCTTCCATATGTAGAACTAAGAGGGCAGCATACATATCTCTCCTAGACAAGCTATCTGCTACAGTATTCTCCTTTCCTGGCTTGTATTGGATTTCAAAATCAAGACCAATGAGCTTGACAACCCATTTAAATTGCTCAGCATTGAACAATTGTTGATCAGTCAAGAACTTAAGGCTCCTTTGGTCAGTCTTCACAATGAAATGGTTGCCCAAAAGGTAGTGTCTCCATTTGTTCACAGCCTGAACCAAAGCCATAAGCTCCTCATAAACAGACCTTTTTTGAGCTCTCAAGGATAAGCCTTGACTCCAAAACGCAAGGGGTTTACCCTCCTGCATCAAAACAGCCCCCAACCCTTTACTAGAAGCATCAGTTTCGACTACAAAGACCTTAGTGAAATCAGGTACAACCAACAAGGGAAGATCAACCATGGATGTTTTCAAAGCTTGAAACACAGATGTAGCTTCCTCAGTCCAACAAAACTTGTCTTTCTTCAAAAGCTCAGTTAAGGGTTTGGCTAATTTACCATAACCTTGGACAAAACGTCTATAATACCCTGTTAATCCAAGGAAACCCCTAAGACCCTTCACATCCGTAGAAATAGGCCAAGACGTCATGGCTGTGGTCTTGGACGGACAAGCTGCCACCCCTTCTCCAGAAATCACATGTCCCAAATACTCAAGGCTAGACTGTCCAAAGCTACATTTTTTCTTATTTGCCTTCAACCCATTCTGCATCAGCACTGCTAAGACTTGGTGGACATGAACAAGATGAGCTAACATATCCTTGCTATACACCAAAATGTCATCAAAAAAGACCAGGACAAACCTCCAGAGGAAAGTCTTCAAAACCTCATTCATGAGGGCTTGGAATGTGGAAGGAGCATTAGTGAGACCGAAAGGCATCACCAAGAACTCTTAATGCCCCTCATGAGTTCGGAAAGCCGTCTTCTCTATATCATCTTCCTTCATCCGGATTTGATGATAGCCTGATTTTAAGTCAAACTTAGTGAATATTGTTGCTCCATCATGTTCATCCAGCAACTCCTCAATGATAGGGATGGGGAATTTGTTAGGTATAGTAATTTTGTTGAGAGCCCTATAATCCACGCAAACGCCAACCCCCATCTTTCTTTTTGACCAAGATAATGGGACTAGGGTAAGGGCTAACGCTCGGTCTTACAATGCCAGCCTCAAGCATTTCTGAAACCAACCGCTCTATCTCCGTTTTTTGATAGTGTGGATACTTATGCGGTCGGAGATTAGGTATCTCAGCCCCCTTCTTCAATTGAATTGCATGATCTAACCTCCTTTGGGGTGGAAGACCTTGAGGACTGTCAAAAACATCAGAATACTGCTGAAGAACCTCTTAAACTGCTTTAGGGATGATTGAAACCGCTGTTGGTTTCTGTTCTGCAGAATCGTATTGAATCATCAAGCCTTCCCCTTCTTCCTTCAAAATTTGCATGAAGGCTCCATAAGACAATTCAGTCTTAATTAAGGACGGATCACCAACCAAAGTAATCAGCTTGCCATCTCTAGACAAGGTAAGCTCCAGCTTGCCAAAGTTGGTTTTGACCTCTCCCGTACAAGAGAGCCAATCCAAACCCAACACCAAGTCCACCCCTTGCAGGGAGAACAAATAAAAGTCTTGCCTAATTTCCATCCCATGCAAATGAAAACTCAACTTGGGACACCTTCCCTTACATTTCTCCCTATGGCCATTCCCCAATTCCACAATGTAAGAAGGAGTATCTTCCACCAGCAAGCTCAGTTTCTAAACTATGAGAAATGAAGCTATGTGAAACTCCACAATCTATGAGTACCAAAACCGAGTGGTTTTGAACTATCCATTGTATCTTCCAAGAATTTGTGGAAGTCAGCCCAGCCATTGAACAAAGAGACAATTGTAGAGAATTGAAAGTTTCTACCTCATGAAAATCAACATCGCTGTCATCCTCGCCATCTTCTTCTAAAATAATCATATGAAACTGCTTATTTTTGCATTTATGGTCTCTATGATATGGCTCATCACATCTGAAACAAAGTCCCTTATCCCTTTGGTCTCTCATCTCAGCCTCAGACAAACGTTTGAAATCACCACCCCTGATTTTATTCCCTTCCCCAGCCTGAACACTCACTAGATTAGTAGCAGAGGTCCCACCCTCAGTTTTCTTATCCAACCAAGGCTTAGTATCAACAATCACAATCTTATTGTAAGAACTAGCCTTAGAATTAGAGGCTGGCTTAGTGAAGGTGTTGGTTCCTTTCTTGGTCAAAACCAGATTCTTCTCCTCAATCATAATAGATTTTTGAATTAAATCCGACAAAGACATTAATTCATTAAGTTTTACCTCCACTTGAATTTCCTCTTTCAAGCCATTAATGAAAATTCCTTGTGCGAATTCTTGATCAATGGTCTTCAAAGCTTCAACATATTTCTCAAACTCCTCCACAAATTCCACCACAGTCCCGGTTTGTTTGAGGGCCAGCAACAACTCAAAGGGATTTTCTACGATTGAAGGTTGAAACCTATGAGCCACCGCCAGCTTGAACCCGTCCCAAGTTGGTTCAAGATTGCACCTAACCCACTAGTAATACCAGCTCAGTACTCTACCCTCCATGGCCACCAAAGTGGCACGCAACTTCTCCTCCTCGGGGACGCTTCGCAATTCGAAGAATCGTTCCAAATGGTGCATCCAATCGTACACATCGTCACCTGAGAAAATCGGGATCTCCATCTTCCTCCACCGGTCGCGCTCAACGTGTTCACCCAGGGATCTACCACTACTGCCGCTGGAATCAATCTTGGCCGCGAGTGCAGCCAATTGATCCTCCATGTGTTTGGCACGCGCCTCTGCCAACTCCAGTCGTGTGCACCATTCCTCGCTCTCCTGTTGCCAATCATTTGAATTTCTCACCATGCTTTCTTGTCTTCATGCAATGCGTAGTAGAAGAAAGCGAACTCAGGGCACCAGATTGGTGCTCTGATACCAGTGTTAAAATAGAATTGTAAAACCAAAGAAAACTCAATAGAAAAGATGAATTAAAGAAAATCAAGAAGGGTTTCTCTCAAGAATGTATTATTAATTCTGTCACAATTGAGAATAGCATAGCAGTTACAGATTTGTTTACTGAATTGCCATGCAATTCAGCCCCAATCAATTAACTCTCTAATTGCCTCCCTATTGAAGATTAAGCTTCTATTATTTATACTAACCATCCTAACTAATTAGTTAGGATTTACAGCTGGCACAACTTAGCAACTAACTAAATCTATCAACCTAGAAATTAAGTTTGGTCCCTTCTTTCATACACCTTTCTAATAGGAAGCCTTGCTTGACTAGCAATCCTATCACATGCATTATATATTTAACACAAGTTCTTTGTGGTGATTCAGAAATACAATGGAACGAGAATTTTATATGATCAAACTGCACTATTTGTTTGTTTGTGGATTAACCTGCTAGTTCATCAAATACTTAATTAAGATAGGATATGATAGTTTATCCTATCATGTCTGTTTATAATGACCACTAAACAGGTCCTTATAATATAAATTAAATTAGGGGAGATTCCATATTCTGTCTTTTAAGCACGCGTGTAAATATGTTGCAGAGTTTGCCTAGATTTCAACTAGAAAACCTGCAGCAGAATCAGACTCTATTTGATAAGGTCAATGAATTGGCTGCAAAGAAAGGGTGTACTCCATCTCAGCTTGCCTTGGCTTGGCTTCATCACCAAGGAAACGACGTGTGTCCGATACCAGGCACGAACAAAATCGAGAACTTGAATCAAAACAATGGTGCTTTATCTGTCAAACTAACACCAGAAGAAATGACAGAAATTGAGTCCTTAGCAAATTCTGTTGAAGGTGATAGATATATGCAGGGCATAAGAACATGGAAGGAATCTAATACTCCACTACTCTATTCTTGGAAAGCTGCATAATTATGTGATTTTACTTAATTAATGCTCATCATACTAGTGTCCCTGTGGCATTTTCTAATGTTACCTTATGAAGTAAATTAATATGAGCAGCATGCATTCCCTTTGGAATGAACTTGGATGTATAAACCTTAATATATATATATATATATATATATATATATATATATATTTATATTGTTGGAAAATAATTATATTATTGTGTGAATTTAATAATTTGTTGAAGTCCCACATTGGAAAGAAATTTTTATTGTAAATTTAAGTGGAAAGAAACTTGTTAAGTCCAACATTGGAAAGAAATAATTTTGAAATCCCACATTGGAAAACTCTAGTATTTTGAGTAGTTTCAAATTTATACATACTAAAGTCCCACATTGATTAGAAAAGAAATGTGAGTTTACTTCCATCACTATATAATGAGCATCAAACTATTGTGAAAAGTACACCAAAGTTGGATGCTTTTCCCAACTTTCTCTTTTTCCTCTCTTATATTCTGCTTGCCTAATTTCGAGCCACTTCTCCCCTTTCTTTTTGTCCCTTTCAGTTTAAAGCGGTAATTATACCGCAGTCCCTTTCGATTTAGAGCGGTAATTATACCGCAGTCCCTTTCGATTTTTAGAGCGGTTATTATACCGCAGTCCCTTGGGTTTTTAGAGTGGATATTATGCCGCAGTCCCTTTCGGTTTTTAGAGCGGTTATTATGCCGTAGTCCCTTCTGGTTTTTAGAGAGGTTGTTATGTCGTAGTCCGTTCATTTTTTAGAGCAGTCGTTATGCCGTATTTATGAGTGGTCGTAGTACCATATTACGAATGACTTTATTCGTCATATTGAGAGTGAATTTAACCGTCATATTAAGAGTGGCTTTAAGCGCCATATTGAGAGTGTAATTCTAGAACGATTTTCTACAGTGCAGTAGAACTCTGATACAGTGATCTGGCTGTTTTATCATGGCGACTTCGTGGTTGATAGTCTGCCTTGCACAATTTGGGCAGTGCCGCGAAACGTCTTAAAGAGAGCGACCTAGTTCGCGACTCAACCCAGTAATATCTTCGGTGGCATAAATTGTATAAATAGTTTTTGAAACTTAAATTCCAACAATTTTAAGACGTTTTATTCTGCCATGTCAACCGAAGAGATTATTGAATTTGATTATGTTGCCTCTTCAATAAACTGTTTATGTTTTGAAGCAAACAGAAAAGGATAAGAAAGCTGGAGAATTAACCCATCGAAAAATGATAATAAGAATTATATTCTTAATGGAGTTGTTGATGATCTGTATAACTACTACAGTTCCAGCAATACTGATAGAGGTATTTGAGATGCTTTGAATGAGTATGTAGTGAGCTACTACCCAGAGTATCATATGACTAATAACAGATCTGTGGAGGCACACTCCCGTAAAATTCATAAGATAACTCATGGGATCATCTATTAAGGTACGTTACTCGTGACATATTTAAATTAAATGTTGAAATTTAATATGTCTCTTTATGTTTGATTGTTGAAATTAATAAAATGTATCTTTTTGCTTGCATGCTGTGTGATTTTAATTTTTTACATGCTATACTATGTGATGCGAACACATTTGATTTCAAAATTAAGTAACTTAGATTTATTTCCAAAGTTATAGCTAAATGATTTTGAAAAATGTGATTTGTTGTAGTCAAACTAAAATGATAAAGAGTTCACATAAATTTGTAGTTAAAGAATCTGAGTCTTTAGATTTATTACACTTTAATATATGTGAACATGATAAGAAAGTTAACACGAAATGAAAAACAAAAATGTTTGACATGTTAAGAATCTCTGTAACTAAAATTGAAAATTAATTTAGTAGAAAGATTAAAAGGTTCACAGTATGATTCTAGTTTGTTTAAATAAGTTTTATAAATTGTCTAGAATTATATATGGAACAACTGCACCATAATTGCTTGATGTGAACGGTAAAGTTGAAAAGAAAGGAAATATAACTCTTACTGAACTAGTTGTTGCTAGTATGTTTAATTATATTGTTGCATCTCGTTAGTGTACATAAAATATATTGCTTATTTGTTATGTTTTGAATAAAGTTCTTAAATCTTAAAACAAAACATCTCCTTATGAGATAGTGAAGAAAAGACAATCAAACTTATCTTATTTTCAAACATGGGGTGGTCTGACTTATGTCAGAATCCCCGATCTTGAGCGAATTAAACTCGCTAGTAGAATTTATGAATGAGAATTCATTGGGTATGCGGTAAAGAACAAAACATATAGGTTTTATGACCTAAATGCAAAAGTGATCATAGAGTCAAATGATGTTGATTTCTATGAAAGTAAATTCCCTGTAAAATGGAGAAATAGTGGGGGCAGTCAACCAAGTTACGTTCCTGTTACAAGAAGCACTGAAAGCAGCAAACAAAGTGAAACAGAAACTCGAAGAAGTAAGAGAGTCAGAGTTGCTAAAGATTATGGATCATAATATATGGTCTATAATTTAGAAGAGGATCCTGCAAATCTTAAAGGAGCCCTATCATCTTTGGATGCAGATCTATGGCAAGAAGCTATAACCGATGAAATTGATTCTCTAGAGACTAACAAGACCTGACATTTAGTAGACTTGTCTCCTGGTTACAAACTAATAGGTTGTAAATGGATTTTGAAAAAGAAACTAAAAACCGATGGATCTATTGATAAGTGTAAGACCCTTAATTTTAAATCCTAAATTATACAATTTGAGGGTATTTTGTGTTAAATTGGTTAGGCTTTTAACCCAGTTTTCGGTATTTAGTGAGTTAAAGGCCGAAAATATATTTTTGGAAATTGGATTAAAATTATTTGTCAAAGAATAATTTATTTAGGTTTCGAAGAATATAATTCTGGGCAGTTTTGTTCAAAAATATCTTAGGTTGTTGGAAATTGTATTTGACAATTGAGTTGCGACGAGAGTAGATATTTTTATCAAAATAGTTGGAGATGTGAGTGAAGTGATGGATATGAGAGTTAGATATTTATTGGTTTAGGTTTAATTATTATATATATATATATATATTATATTATTATTATTAGTAATATATATATATATATATATATATGTATATATGTATAAGAAAAGGAAAGGAAGGAAAAGAAAAAGAAATAGAAAGGAAAGAAGGAAAAAGAAATAAAGGAAAAGGAAAGGAAAGAAAAACAGAAAAACTCCTCCCTCTCCCTCCCTGCGTGCGCGAGATCCCTCCCTTCTCCTTCCTTCTACCTCCATTTTCGCTGCTTCATTTTGTTCAAGAGTAGAAACCCAAGGATTGTGGGTGAGTAGGAACAAATTTCCAGCTTCTTCATTCTTCCCGGATTCGAAAACGGTGTTAGGGATTTCAAAACTGTCAACACACAAACCTCCCCATTTCATCTAGATCTAGGCTTCTTGTCGCAAAAAGATAGAAGAGAAAGTTGCTCACTACCATGCTACGGTGCTAGGGAACCAACTTTGGAAGCGACGTTACGAGCGGAGATTTTACCAGATTTACTCGCGGTACCGTAATCGCACGTTAAAGCTAACGTGAAGGTAAGGGCTCCTTCCAAATTTTTAGTTTGCATTTAGGGACTTATCTGTGGTTGTGTGGAAAGGAATTTGGTTAGGGTTAAAGTTTTAATTTGGGGAAAATGAATCTAAGGCTTTATGGGTAAAATCTTAGAGTTGGGTTTTGGTTAAATTGATGAATGTTTCATGGAAAATGAATTTAAACTCATTTATGTATGATTTTGAGTAAATGATACTTGTTGTGTTTGAGTGGTGGATTGTATTGATTTGTGTTCGTCGTATTTGACGTGTTCTTAATTAATACTGATGAAATTTGATATGTGTATGGTTGGATTTTGTGGAGAAATGAATTGATGTGTTTTGGTGTGAATCGTGGATTGAATTTGATAATATGTTTGAGTTTGCTTTGTGTGGATTTGAAAACCATTAAGTTAAATGAGTATTAAGAATGGGGAATCTCTTAATGTCTCGTTTACTTAATGTTTGTTTTGAAAATTGTTGGAGTTAAAAGAGTATTAAGAATGGGGAATCTCTTAATATTTCTGTTTGCTTAATGTTTGTTTGTTTGTGAAAATCGTTTAAGTTAAATGAGGATTAAGAATGGGGAATCTCTTAATGTCTTGTTTACTTAATGTGTGTTTGTTTGTGAAAATCGTTTAAGTTAAATGAGTATTAAGAATGGGGAATCTCTTAATGTCTTGTTTACTTAATGTTTGGTTTGAAAATCGTTTAAGTTAAAGGAGTATTATGAATGGGGAATCTCTTAATGTCTTGTTTACTTAATGTTTGTTTTGGTAAATCGTGTTGACCCGTGATAGGTGGTACGTTTACGATTTAAGTTTTTGGTAAATTGTGTTTGGCCGTGAGAGACTGCACAGGTGTTTGTCCGTGAGAGACTACACCCTGGTAAATTGTGTTTGTCCGTGAGAGACTGCACAGGTGTTTTCCCGTGAGAGACTACACCCTGGTAAATTGTGTTTGTCCGTGAGAGACTGCACAGGTGTTTGTCCGTGAGAGACTACACCCTAGTAAATTGTGATTTGCTGGTTCATTTTGTCTGTGTGGGGATTGTCGCATCAAGATGATTCGATGTGATTTGTTAGTTCATCTTGTCCGTGTTGGTATTGTGTTATAAGTGCTAAGTGTTATGTTTTGGAATTGCGTATAAGTGTGGTTGATTGCAAAACCTTGTCGAAACTTAAATTGTCGTGGTGATTTTGTTATAATTGCCAAGTGTGGATGTTTTGGAATTGTTTGTAAGTGTGATTGATTGCAAAACCATTTCAAAACTCAAGATGTCGTAGTGATTGCGCTATAATTGTTAAGTATGATTGTTTGGATTTGTGTGTAATTGTTGATTGGTTTCGATACCATTTAAAAAGCTGAATTTTGCTGAATTTTGTTGTTTTTCTGCTGCTGTCTGATGTGTATTCGAATACAGCAAGCTGTATTCGAATACAGACATGTTGTTTTGCCACTGACTTACTGTGTAGTCGAATACAGACTGTTGTAGTCGAATACAGACATGCTGTTTTGCCATTGACTTACTGTGTAGTCGAATACAGACTGTTGTAGTCGAATACAAACATGTTGTTTTTGCTGTTGAATGCTGAAACAACCTTGTATTCGAATACAGAGAAGCTATATTCGAATACAGCAATGCTATTTTGTTAAAAACTTCATTTTTCAACCATGTTTACGAATTTTTAGCATATGGAAACTCTTTTAAGGTGCATGCTAAGTTGAAATGTTATTTTGTGCATTTAAAAACTTAAATGTTATGTGTTAACTGTTAATTTCGGTTGGTGACCCTTTACAACTATTGTTGAAATCTGGGCTTTGCCCTCAGATGAGAGATAGGACGATCCTACCGGTTCATACCCTGTGGATGGGGATATAGGTGGGAATGCCTGACTCGAGCTATGTTAGGAGGATCTTACGGGGCGCGTGGAGATCACTCAGGGTGTTTAGATGTTTTGTAGAATGATCAGATTAGGTTGACATAGAGGGAACATATGTCTTTCTCTTGTATTGTGTTTATTTTAAATTGGAAGAATGTACCTATACTAATATTGTCAGCATGACATGTTATTTTCAATGGGAGTACATGTACCACTTTTGATATGTAAATATTTCGTATTCATATTTCGAGAAACTTTTCCGCTGCTTGTAAATTATAATGACTTAATTATTTATCCAAAGGTGTTACCTTATTTATTTCTCTTTTTATTTTAATTTGTTTTGAAAAAAAAAAATACACCCTCGCTGTGAAAATCGGGGTGTTACAATAAGTACAAGGCACGCCTTGTAGCCAAAGGTTTTAGACAAAGAAAATATAGATTTCTTCGACACTTTCTCACTAGTCACTAGACTAACATCCATTATGGTGCGTATATCACTTGAGACTATTCATAACCTGGTGATACATCAGATGGATGTTAAAACACATTTTTTTAATGGTGACCTGGAAGAAATTTATATGAAACAACCTGAAGGTTTTGTAATTCATGGACAAGAAGACAAGGTCTATAAGTTAGATAAATCTCTATGTGGTCTTAAACAAGCTCCAAAGAAATGGCATGAAAAGTTTGATAACTTTATTATATCGAATAAGTTTATAGTGAATGAAAGTGACAAATGTATTTACTACAAATTTTAAAATGACATTTGCACTATCATATGTCTCTATGGAGACGACATTCTTATATTTGATTCAAATATTCATGCTATAAAATTTTGAAATCATTGTTGTGTAACAACTTTGATATGAAAGACCTCGGAGAAGCGAATGTAATCCTTGAAATTAAGATTACTAGGTTGGAAAATGAAATTTCTTTGAATCAATCTCACTATGTTGAAACAATACTAAAGAAATAAAAATATTTTGACTGTAAACCTGCTTGCACACCATATTATATAAGTGTGAAACTTTTTAAGAACACTGGTGAAAGTGTTAGATAAACTGAATATGCGAGCATCATTGGCAGCCTCAGGTATGCCATTGATTGTACTAGAGCCGACATTTCCTGTGTTGTGGGATTGTTGTGAAGGTTTACTAGTAGACCTAGTATAGAGCATTGGCACGCTATAGAAAGGGTCATGAGATACCTTAAAAGGACCATGAGTCTTGGATTACATTATCAAAGATTTCCTATAGTCCTTGAAGGATACAATGTTGCTGATTGGAACGTCTTATTAGATGACTCCAAAGCAATCGAAGACTATATTTTAATATAGTGAGTGGTGTTGTAGCTTGGAAATCAAAGAACAAACGGTATTGGATCTATCCATTATGGAGTCTAAAATTATAGCACTAGCTACTACTAGTGAAGAAGCAAGTTGGTTGAAATGCTTGCTAGTTGAGATTCCTATATGGGAAAAACCTATGACAGATGTGTTGATCCACTGCGATAGTACCGCGACTATTGCGAAGATTGAGAATCGTTATTACAATGATAAGAGACGACAAATTTTTCGTAAGCACAACATTGTTAGGAAGTTATTTACTAAATGAGTTGTTATAGTGGATCATGTATGCACTAATCAGAATTTGGCAAATCTTTTGACGAAAGGATTTAGCTACAGAGAAAGTCATAAATACATCCAAAAGGATGAGACTAATGCCTATAGAGTCATTCATGATGGTAACCTGACCTAAAAGACTGGAGATCCTAAGAATTAGGTTCAATGGGTAATAACAAGTCATGGAGTGATATGAGATGAACAAGCGATTATAAATTAGAAAAGCATGATTCCTGAAGCGATGATAGGATGAGGTAATAGAAACTCTTAATGAGATCTATACTCTACATGGAGGGAGTACCTAGCTACATGAGTACTCTTGATAGACTCACCAATGTGAATGTGGAAGTGGGGCCGCTTCCTATGGAATTTTGAGGTAGAATTCCTAGAGCGTTGACTATACTGGGGGACACGTGCAGGGCCATTAATGCACGTGCTTTTGAGAATACACCCTATGAAAAGGTTGTGTGTTTTTTTGGTGTCAGAGATAGAGTTCAAGACTACGAGTCACTCTTGTTGAATATGAATCTTACTTACTATGCAAAGGTTCAAGTCAAGAGACACCTTTGTTTATGCACGATCTTATAGAAGCGTTTGACGCTATTTTAGAAATATTTTTTAAATTCAAGTTGGGGATTGTTGGAAAATAATTATATTATTGTGTGAATTTAATAATTTGTTGAAGTCCCACATTGGAAAGAAATTTTTATTGTAAATTTAAGTGGAAAGAAACTTGTTAAGTCCCACATTGGAAAGAAATAATTTTGAAATCCCACATTGGAAAACTCTAGTATTTTGAGTAGTTTCAAATTTATACATACTAAAGTCCCACATTGATTAGAAAAGAAATGTGAGTTTACTTCCATCACTATATAATGAGCATCAAACTATTGTGAAAAGTACACCAAAGTTAGATGCTTTTCCCAACTTTCTCTTTTTCCTCTCTTATATTCTGCTTGCCTAATTTTGAGCCACTTCTCCCCTTTCTTTTTGTCCCTTTCGGTCTAGAGCGGTAATTATACCACAGTCCCTTTCGATTTAGAGCGGTAATTATACCACAGTCCCTTTCGATTTTTAGAGCAGTTATTATACCGCAGTCCCTTCGGTTTTTAGAGCGATTATTATGCCGCAGTCCCTTTCGGTTTTTAGAGCGATTGTTATGTCGTAGTCCCTTCGTTTTTTAGAGCGGTCGTTATGCTGTATTTATGAGTGGTCGTAGTACCGTATTGCGAATAACTTTAATCGTCATATTGAGAGTGACTTTAACCGTCATATTAAGAGTGGCTTTAAGCGCCATATTGAGGGTGTAATTCTAGAACGGTTTTCTACAGTGCAGTAGAACTCCGATACAGTGATCTGGGCTGTTTTATCCTGGGGACTTCGTGGTTGATAGTCTGCCTTGCACAATTTGGGCAGTGCCGCGAAGCGTCTTAAAAAGAGCGACCTAGTCCGCGACTCAACCCAGTAATATCTTCGGTGGCATAAATTTTGATTTTTAAATAGTTTTTGAAACTCAAATTCCAACATATATATATATAATCAGTAGTGGAACTGTGGAGAGAAGAATTGGAGACTGATCTGATGAACCTGCAATCAAATTCCTCAAGTTGTGATTAGAATCGTATTAGTTTTTGATTTATGCGAAGTTTATATTTTTCAAAAGAAACTCACATTGATCTGGAACTATTTGCATACTATGATCGGTGAGGATGCAAGTTTAGTGGCTTATATTTATGCTCTGCCAATTCTAAATAGATGTTACTTTAGAGTTTATGTTGTGAAAGTCTTTGCCACGGTTAAGTGAAATTGAAAAAATAATTAATGTATTTCGATTTATTTTTGTTAGAGACTAAAAAAAAGTCGTTTCATGTTTTTGTGAGAGAACAGATTTTCGCTTGACTTAAAAAGTATATTTATGATAGACTCAAAAAATTTATTGGAGTATATTTGATGCATTTCATTTATACATTCTTATACTGCAGTTTTTGGTATTGGAATTTGTTTTCTGCAAAATGTAGTTGATTTTTTTGCATTGTAACTTTTGAAAATCATAACAATTTACTGTTATTCTAACAAGTCTATCGAAACACTAAACATAGGTCAATTAAGTCAACGAAAATTCTGAATTTTAAGATTCTTTCACTACAAGAATTTTTGAAATTTGCGACACTTGGCCTGCGACGGTTCTGAAATAACTGCCCTCATCTTAACATTGCGACGGTTTCAGAGGCGGTTTTCGTCAACCGCCGCCACCATACTACAACATATAAAACACGAGTTGCGTTTTTCAATCTCGCCACCAGTTTGCGACGGTTCCTGAGGCGGTTTTAATCAACCGTCGTCGTCGTTTAGGGCATAAGCTTGTTTTATTTTTCCAGATTTTGTAAGTTCATTCCTCACTCTCTCTCTCGTGTATTTGTTTCTTAGCCGCACACACATCCTTTCACAACCCTAAAATTTCTGAAAACCCCCAAATCTGTCAACCCTAAAACTTCTGAAGGAAACGAGAAGAGAAACGAAATCTACTCTGTAAAAGAAGGGGATTTATCATCTTGGAAGTTCAGCAATCCCACACCGTTCATCAGGCACAATTTTTTTTTTCTTTCACCGTGCTTTCCTTTCTTTATGCTACGACAATTTGTTGGTTGCTGCTATCAAAAATTTAAAACGCAAAAAATTTACATTCACATTGTATGTATATGTCTTTTATAATGCTTAAATTCTGCACTTTCTTTATGAATCATGTGGCAGTGATTCTTGTGAATCAGGATTGCAAGAAACTATAATTGTTATATACCAAATATCTTTTATCTATATGTTTGAGCATTCACTTCATATGGAACTTGTTTATAGACTGTTTCAATGTGCTTATACAAATTTTGATGGCAGGAGTCGTGAGCTTCTTTGGCAAGAAGGACACACTGCTTTTGCAACAAAGGAGGAAGCAGATACAAAGGCATTCCATTAAATAGCCACCTTAAGAGTTTTGCTCTATCTTTGTCTTTTTGATTTGTATAACATGCCTTAGTTTTGTAATCTTTGGTCTGTAATGGGGCGATTTTAATCAACCGTCGTCGTCGTTTAAGGCATAAACGTGTTATCTTAATTTTGAAATTAAATGAATACTCTGTCCATAATGATCTAACTTAATAATTATGTTGTTTTACGGATATTGTCAAAATTTTAAAACCTTATTACCGACCTTTTTTTAACAGAGTTAGAGTTTAGACATGTCACTTGTAGGATGTTAGAATCTTAGGATGAGTTTGCAGTTAATTTAGATCCCATAAAGTTGGAAGGATTAATATATATAGTTGTATATAAAAACTATCTAATTTATACAAAAAAAACATCAATTTACTAAAATATTGGGAAAAAATAAACATAGAATATGCTCAATCTAATTATTTAAATTACTATTCAGACGCAAAAATCATTAGCAGATACTCCTTCGGAAATCAAATGTAAACACAAAATATAAATTTGAAAAAATTTAGTATTTTATTTAAATTTTAAATCAAATACATTTATTTTTATAATATTATATTTGTTTATATATTATTTTGGATGAAATTTATTGTTTAAATTATTTGTTTTGGTTGACTAATAATAAATTTTACTACAATGTTGAAGTGGATATTTTCTTCTCTAAATTCATTGAAGACAATTTTTATCATTATCTAAATTTTTATTAATAAAATTCGGTAGAGTAAAAAATAACTCAATACTTTAGTCGAATTGTCTTTTCCTTACAAAAGCATCTTTGAGGCGTTTTTGTTATACCAATACAACATATAATCTATCATATATTAATGTTTAAATTATTTAAAATTAATGATCAGTAATATGTCTCAAAAGTATAAATTTATGTCGTCTTGCTTATAATTGAGACGATGATTTAATTGACGTCGGTTAAGTAAATTTAATATAAAAACACATATTTATTTTTATTTTTTTTTATTTTATCAAATTAAATACCATTCAAGTCACTTTTTTGAATATCATAATACGGAGAATTATAAACTTCGATAAAAATAATGTATATTGTCATTAAAATTTTAATCAATTTTAAGCATAAGTACATATCATTTACCTTTGAATTGTCTTTTCTTCTACCAACTTAGAAGTTAATATTCGAAAGGAAAAAAAATACATATTGTACCAAACCAAAAAGGAGGAGAAAAAAGACCAAATACTTTGGTGATTGGTCACGTGCCCGAATGTTATTTGCGGAATTCACTTGTGATTCACTCTATGATGTTGATTATATATAAGTAAGACTATATCATTGGCTCAAATTAAGTTAGCTAATGAAATTCAAACATCTAACTTATAAAATGAGAAAACAAAAACTTTATGTAAAGTAAAATTTCTCCAAAAGGAATTCCTTTGTACACAAGGGATGTAAGTAAGGAGGAGCCCACTTCAAAATAGGATGATAATTATTTTTGACAACTTGTAGAAGATCAAAATTTAAGTTTAGAACTCAATACTAATTAATTAAGAGTTTATGATTTGATGCATTATCGTTAATTAAACATCACTTTAAAAATAAATATAGTTAAATATATAATTCAATGGTAAATGATAGGATATTAAATAAATTTCATGAAGAACGTTAAAATTGGATATACGACGCTAACATTTTTTCTCCAACTAATTATTAACTATTAACATTTATTTTTAAGAAAAGTCAAGTATTTTTAATTATCTTGTCATTAGGTTGATATTACATGAATTAAATTTATTAACTAATCCTATTTTTTTTAAGAGGATTAATAATTAATCCTACTTATTGGCTTAGTAATCTTAAAACCAATTTTCTTTTAGTACAAAAAATCTCTAAAGCAATTTGAGTTGCACAGTTTAACCAACTACCCACTCTAACACTAATAACATACCCACTCCATTATCATTTATATTAACACACTTTATATCTCACATACCAAACTTGGATTGCAAAATATTTTATTAATCCCCCACATAAATCATCCTAGCTTGCATACAAAGACAAACAAGAACCTAAATATAACCCCCTAATAATAGCCTCCCTATTCATATCTAGGCTACTATTTGGTCTATGAAACATTAGAAATATCTAAATTACATACAACAACAACAACAAAAATTGAGTTTAAGAAGAAATGAGAAAGCATATAGAGAGATTAGTAGTTCTTCCTTTTTCTTTCAAGTGTGCTTCACATTCAAGTGTGGAATTAGGTGTACAAAAAGGATCAAAAATAGATTCAAATGACTCAATTGTTTCAAGTAATTTCTCTTCTCTTGCTATCTACACCTACCTTTTTATGTTCATTAAATTATATTTAATTCTTAGGTGATTGGAGTTATATGTGTAATTTGAAATATTTTGTGATGCAAGGAAGACAAGAAGGACAAGTGATCACAACCAAAATCAAAAGAAAAGGGCCTTCTGGATTTTTTGTTCTACCAAAGCCTAATGTAGCTAAAGGCATACAGCGATTGATCAAGGGTATCAAGAGTTTATCTCAATTATTTTGTGAGTCTAACAACTTCTACTTTATTATTTTATTTTAATTTTTTTGCATTTTCTTGTTGCAATTTATGATTTTTTTCTTGTTTAACTTGTAAATGGAATTTTGGTTTCTTCCAATACATGATATATAATCAAATTAAGAAACATCTAAACCATTTTTTAAATGCATATGTTAGGTGCATTCTTTCCTTCTGATATATGATTTTCTTTGTTATTGGGTCTTTTTCGTTTTTATATGCATTATAATTATTTATTACTAAGGCTATATTTGGCTAAAAATAATGGACGAAAGATAAGCTAATCGGTAGCAATTGAGTTTATATAGTAGGTAAATTAAAAGTTGAATAAATTGATAAATACAAATAAATAAAACATATAAAATGATATTAGTGTCTAAAAAAGTAGTATAAGCTTAGTTTATACATATATATATATTTTACATTAACTCTACAAGTTTATAATTGTGTTACAGTGAAAGTGAAGTATGATTACACGTTTGTGTGAATTATCCTTACAAAGCTATTTGTAATATATTGAATATTGTGTTAATTTAAATTTATTTATAGTTTATAAAGAGAATATTGAAGAGATGGAGCCTGATATGGAAATTGGATATCCAACGGATGTGAAGCACGTAACACATATTGGTTTTGATGGGTCAACCACCACAAATAATGTTAAGGGTTGGGACAATCTTAAGCCACCTGAATTACTCTCTTTATCTCCAATTACATTCAAGCAATTTGAATTGGCCATGACTACCCAAACTCACCAACCACTCATTCATGATACTTCCCCTAAATTGTGATTAAAATACTTGTGGGACTCATTATTGTTGGCAAATTAAGTCTCTTCTAATTGTAGATTAATGATCATATGGTTGATAATGATGTATCTAGAAATTCACATGGTGTACAAAATGGAAATTCTTGAATATTTGTTACCTTTGTTATCTTAGTTTTTGGAATTTCGATTAACAATATTGACTCCAGTGCGGTCGATACATTATGATTTTTTTATTAAGATCAGACATATTATGTTTTAAGTTTGGATTTTAACTATTTTAAAATTTATAATTTCAATTGTCTGATCTTAATCGGACAACTCTAATGTATTTGATTGCATTGCAATTGAAAGGGATCAACTGTAGTAAATCTCAGTGTCTTGTTTTAGTCGATTATTGAGATTATCTATCAATTTCGTCGTTTTTTTCAATGTGAAGTAGAGTTAACAATGAAAAGATCAATAAAAATATATGATTTAGTCTATATCAAGTTCAAATTACATTAGACTTTCTATAAATAAACAAGGTAAATTATTTTTAAAAATTTGTTTAGCTATAAAATGACAAGTTACAAATCATCGAACATTTTTTTAAAACTTATTTGATTAAGTTATTGTTTTTTTTTACAAGAAACAAATTTCATTCAATAACAATAAAGAAGGTCGATACAACACTATATTGAAATAAAATGTCTTGGACCACACCCCATCCATATATTAAGTTTATAACATATAACAATGCCTACAAGATATGCAACAACAAAACATATTTAAACATATTTCTTACAAAACATATCAATTTCTTACAAACACGGTTCTTGGACAAAAAGAAATGAGAATCAATAGTCTTTAAACATATTTAGTTACAAATTATTTATGGCTTATGCAAGCACATCTCAACATAAAGTGATCTCATATATAACCAATCTAACCACATGCTCATGAGCCATTTGAAGGGTGGAGATGATGTCAATATTGGTGGCACCGCCAATAGCATTGAACCCAAAATGTATTTTCAAGAAGCCAAACATTTATGGAGCTTTCCATCGTAAACAATGGATACAAACTTAAAAATGTCTAAAAGTAACACTAAGAACAAATAAAAAATACTAGATATAACAACAAAAACACCCCCAAAACATATAGTTATTAAATCTCAAATCCATTAGCGGTAAAGAGATCAAGCCACACATATGGCTTTAGATATAGTTTCTTTGAACTCATTTCTGTAAGTGTGGAAGCGACCATGGGAGTGGTAGATAGGGGTGGTTTAGGGGGATGTTCTGTTGGATTTTTTGTTGGATGTATGTTGCAAATCTTGAACAAGAAGAAGATAAAATTGATGACGACGACGACGATGGTGATGAAGGTTATAAGTAAATTCTAAAGCGTGTGTATTACATTAAACTTTAGATTCGATTCGCCCCAACCAATCTATGTATATTGGATGCAAAGGGGCTAGTTGGCAAATCTCATTCAAGATACATTGAAATCATTGAAGTGAATTTCACATTCACATCAAATTTATTGATCAATGATAGTTTATATAATAAAGTTCATTCATTTACTCTTGTGCACTAGAGAAAAGAAGAAATGACTCATAAATTATTTTGACAGAAATTTGACTTATGTAAACATGAAATTTGTGTTCTTCTTCTTTCTCTAAAGTGTCTCTATTTATAGAGAAATTCATACCAATTTATAATGAAATTCATACCAATTCATACCTTTGATAACTTAACAGATGCATTGGTTTGATGGCTAATAGATACATTAAATTCAAACATTGTAACTATTTGACCAAATGATACATTAAGTTGTCTAATTTTGCTACATTAATATAGCTAAAAGAGAATTCTAAATATATTTTGAAAATTTCTCTCACACGTTTCATCAGAGAAGAAATTGTGGCGGTGAGTGATGGAGATGAGATCCTACGATGTTATCCATATACAAGAAGAATTCATTTATTAATGTAATAAAAAGAACCAAATTAATTTTTGTTGAAAATGTCATTGTCGTAGGGGATAAACTGTTTGTTTAGTTTTGGCTATATTTGGAGCTCTAGATGTTTGATTGACATGATCTTTGATTAAATGGAAAACTTAGAGAATCATCTACAATTTATGTTTTGCAGTCAAGAGCAAAATCAGTTTCTTTCTTGGTGGAAAATGAAATTAAAGTTGATGACGTGATTATGATGAGTGGGTTGAAGTTTTTATTTTGTTAAGTTTTTATTTTGTTTTAAAATGAAGATAAACTTTAGATAAAGAACTAATTAAAAGAAAAAGTTTAAAAGGATCAACATAGTTAAAACCTTGAGGAAATGACCACCACAATGAAATGTGGTTTCTTCATAAGATCAATAGGATGATCCAACCCATAATCAAAAAGAGACAAAACTCTCACAAATACACAAGTGTACTTTTTCAACAAAATTCATCTCCCTTTTATTATGCAATTTGCATCCTATATATAAGAAAGACTTGTTTTGGCTTACTACAAGTAAAACAAATATGCAATTTGTGTTATTATTGCAGCTATTTTCTTGCCTAGTGGTTGTGTAACACCCGGCCATTCGGCGTTACCGGTTGTGTTACCTCACGAGCTTCTTGCACCCCCCTTTCCTCAAAGTGGAAATCCTTGCGAGTTTTTGCCTTCCGTGGGATTCGAGCCCGGTACATAGGGGATAAGTACCGCCTCATCGCAATCCCACTATCAATCGATTTGCTGAATCGATTTCTCACTGTTTCTGAGAAAACTCATTACCAAATCGATTGGATAAATCAATTTCCCTGTCAATTCTTCCAAAATTACATAATCTAACTCATTCACATTCATACACAACTCCAAATCTTAACACTTAGCAATTTCCACACAAACACCACGACAATTGGGTTTTCGAAATAGTTTTGCAATCAAACATGCTATCACACAATTCCAAAACATAACTCTTAGTAAGATCAACACAATCACAATGACATCTCAAGTTCAAATACTCAATAATAAACTTGAATCAACACACTTACACACAATTTCAAAACATACCGCTTAACGGTTACAACACAATACCCACACAGACAAGATGAACCAACAAATCACATGGCATCACCTTGACTCGACAATCCCAACATGGACAAGATGAACCAACAAATCACATGGCATCACCTTGACTCTATCCACTACAATCGTTAAGTAAATGCAATATTAAAAGATTCCCCGTTTTTAATATTCATTTAACTTAAACGATTTTCACAACAGACATTAAGTAAGAAAGACATTAAGAGATTCCCCATTCTTAATGCTCATTTAACTTAAACAATTTTCACAACACACATTAAGTAAACGAGACATTAAGGGATTCCCCATTCTTAATACTCGTTTAACTCTAATGGTTTTCAAATTTCACACAAAAGAAACTCACACATATTATCCAATTCAAACCAAAAACACATCAATTCATTTTCCACAAAAATCCAATCATAAAAATATCAAATCTCACAAGCATTAATCATGAACACGACAAATACGATGAACACAAATCATCACAACATACTAATCAAACACAACAAATTTCATTTACTCAAAATCATAAATAAATGGGTTAAATTCATTTTCTCCAAATCAACTCCAACCCTAACAAAATTCTTTTCCACACAACCACAGGTAAGGCCCTAAATGCAATCTAAAAGTTTGGAAGGAGCCCTTACCTTCACGTTAGCTTTAACGTGCGATTACGGCACCGTGAGTAAATCCGATAAATTTTCCGCTTGTTACGCTGCTTCCAAAGTTGGTTCCCTAGCACTATAGCGTGGTAGTGAGCAACTTTCCCTTCTATCACGTTGCGAAACGAAGCTTAGATCTAGGTGAAACGGGGAGGTTTGTGTTTGACGGTTTTGAAATCCCTAATACCGTTTTTCTTCGTTTTTGAATCAAAGAGGAAAAGTGAAGTTGAGATATCTTTGCTTTCTTACCCACTAAGCCTTGGGTTTCTATTCTTGAACAAAAGGAAGCAAAGAAAACGAAAAATGAATAACAATGGAGGAAGGAGGAAGTCATGTGCGCGAGGAAGAAGAATCAACTTTTCTGTTTTTCTTTCTTTTTCTTTTTCTTTCCTTCCCTTTTCTTTTCTTTCTTTTTCTTTCCTTTGCTTTTTCTTCTCTTTCTCTTTCCTTTCCTTTTTCCTCCAAACAAATATCTTTATATATATATATATATATATATATATATATTTATATATATTTTAATCACTTTTAACAAATATCTTAAAATATCTAGATATTTGTTAAATTACTATTTCACTCATAACGCATTAAATTCTTCGTAAAGGATTCATCGTAGTTAATTTAATTGATTCATCGACGAGTAATTTTAATCGAGCGTCCAATTATCTTTTTGATCATCTAAACTCCAACATATTAATAACTTTGGCTAAAAAGCCTCCGAGTTCAATACCAAAAATACACTAAAATACATAAAGTATACTTTAAAATTATGGGTCTTACACTACCCACGACTTCCTTCTACCAGTCTCCATAAATTACAACCTCGCTCTACCCCATGTGTTTTCTTGTGCTACCCATCCAATCACAGAGGGTATAAATGTTATGATTTGTCAACCAGAAAAATAATTATTTCGCGGCATGTAATCTTTGATGCAACACAATTTCCTTTTACTAAGCTACATTTACCCACAAAAGCTGCATATGATTTTCTAGATGATACTCTACATCCTTCCCTCATCCATCACTGGAAAAATCAAACTTTGCAGCCCATTACAACCAACCCTCCAGCTACAACCCAAACTGCTTCCCCAAACAACAATCATGTTCCACACACCATCATCCAAACCAACCCACCTCCAACAAATGACCAGCAAATTCCCCAACCCACCAGGACCACAACAACACGCAGCATGCATGGAATTACCAAACCCGAACGCCTGTTCAACCTATCTTCCTCAGCTAATGCCATCTTACCCTCTCCCATTCCGAAAACTCCATATTTAGCCTTGTCCGATCCACATTGGAAATCTGCCATGCAAGCATAATTTGATGCTCTTATTAAAAATAAGACGTGGGATTTGGTCCCCCGACCTTGTGGTGTCAATATTATTCGATCTATGTGGATTTTTCGTCATAAAAAGAAATCCGACGGTTCTTTTGAGCGCTACAAGGCTCGTCTTGTTGGTGAGGACAGGTCTAAAAAAGCTGGAGTGGATTGTGATGAAACATTTAGTACTGTGGTGAAACCAACAACTATCCGGACGGTTCTCAGCATTGCCTTATCATACTCATGGCCCATCCATTAGTTAGATGTCCATAATGCCTTTTTACACAACAATCTTTGTGAGATCGTCTATATGCATCAACCCATGTGTTTTCGTGATCTTGTTCATCCAGACTATGTCTGTCTTCTGCACAAATCACTATACGACCTCAAACAGGCTCTTGGAGCGTGGTACCAGAGGTTTGCTGACTATGTCTCCACCATAGGCTTCCATCACAGCAAATCTAACCATTCCTTATTCATCTACCGTAAAGGCACAAACATTGCATACCTTCTTCTATATGTAGATGATATCATTCTCATTACATCCACTGATGCTCTTCAGAAGTCCATCATGATGATGCTTGCTTCCGAATTTGCTATGAAGGATTTGGGCCCTCTCAGCTATTTTCTAGGCATTGCAGTAACGAGACATACAGGTGGTCTATTTATTTGTCAGAAAAATTATGCAGCAGAGATCATTGATCGGGCCGACATGTCCTCTTGCAAACCGTCCGCTTCACCTGTTGACACAAAAAAAAAACTCAGTGTCTCCTCAGGTGTTTTGGTTGAGGATCCCACTCATTATCGGAGCCTCGCAGGTGCTTTGCAGTATCTCACATTTACTCGACCATATATTTCATATGTTGTCCAACAGATATGCCTTCACATGCATGCTCCAAAAACCGAACACATGAACGCTCTAAAACGCATTCTGCGTTATGTTCAAGGCACTCTGCATTTTTGTTTACATTTGTACCCTTCATCCATCTCCAATCTTACCTCCTACTTTGATGCTGATTGGGGTGGCTGTCCTGACACAAGGCGCTCTACATCTAGTTATTGTGTCTTTCTTGGTGATAATCTTATCTCATGGTCATCTAAACGACAACTTACCCTCTCTCGCTCTAGTGTTGAAGCAGAATATAGAGGGGTAGCCAACATCGTGTTCGAGTCATGCTGGATTCGAAATCTTCTCCTAGAACTGCATTTTCCAATCCTAAAGGCAAGATTGGTGTACTGTGACAATGTCAGTGCCATCTACCTCTCCGGCAACCCAGTTCAACACCAACGCACCAAGCACATCGAGCTGGATATTCACTTTGTTCGCGAGAAGGTGGCTCGCGGTCAAGCTCGGGTTCTTCATGTCCCATCCCGTCATCAGATTGCTAACATATTTACTAAAGGGCTCCCGCACATACTTTTTGATGAATTTCGATCAAGTCTCAGCGTACGGGAACCTCCAGCTTCCACTGTGGGGGAGTGATAGACTACAATATTTGCTATAATCACATAAGTCTTCAATCTTCCTATAATCACATAAGTCTTCAAATATCTCAATCTTCCTATAATCACATAAGTCTTCAATCTTCCTATAATCAGATTTCATTTGATCATGCAACATGCACTGTTGTTCAAGCATTTTCTTTGTACTAACTAACTGCTTAACATATTTAACATATTCAGCATGCAGTTCATTAAATGCATCTTGCAGTTCATCAAAGGAAGGATTATATTGAGAACTTACCTCACTTTCTGATTCAGAATCCGTGTTAGCCATGAGGC
This sequence comes from Cicer judaicum, assembly GCA_037974835.1. Classification (NCBI taxonomy): domain Eukaryota; kingdom Viridiplantae; phylum Streptophyta; class Magnoliopsida; order Fabales; family Fabaceae; genus Cicer; species Cicer judaicum. Next base: position 3,094,304 of record JBBPBS010000629.1, on the reverse strand, counting down.
ACAGATTTGCTTCTTCAGTTTCTGAAGATGTGGAGGATTGTTCATTGTCATTCCATGCAATGTATGCTTTTCTGTTTTTCTGAGCTGGTTCCTTGCCTTTAGGTTTGGAATTTCTGTTTTTGTTCTGCAGCTTATAACAATCAGCCTTTATATGACCAGTTTTTCCACATTCATAGCATGTGATTGTCTTATTGTCATTGTTCTTTGAGCTGGGTTGTTTTCTAAATTTGTTGTCTTTCTTTTTCAGAAATATCTTAAACTTCTTGACAAGTAATCCAAGTTCAGGTTCTTCATCATCCTCACTGCTTGATTTATCTGAGCTGCTCTCATGTTCAGATTTAGACTGATGTGTTTGGGCTTTCAACGACAATCCTTTACGTTTTCTGTCAACTTGTTCAGCTTCATTGAGTCTATGTAGCTCCATTTCATGCTCCCTCAGTTTTCCAAACAAGGTAGCTATTGTCATGCTTCCTAAGTCCTTTGATTCAGCAATGGCAGTGATTTTTGGTTGCCATTCCCTAGTAAGACACCTCATTACCTTTCCAATTTGCTGATCATTATCAATCTCTTTGCCTAAGGCATTCAGGTTGTTGACTATGTGTGTAAACCGAGTCTGCATGTCGTTGACTGATTCTTCTTTCTTCATGCTAAACAATTCATACTCGTGCATGAAAGTATTTATTCGAGCTCTCTTTACGTCTGTGGTTCCTTCATGCGTCTGTTGAAGTGTATCCCACATTTGTTTTGCTGTCTTGCAATTTGAGACTCTGAAGAATTCATCATGACTCAAGGCTGTAGTTATAATGTTCTTGGCTTTGGCGTCGTACCCAACTTTCTTTTTGTCATCCTCATACCAGTCACTTTTAGGCTTTAGGATTGCTGATTCACCAGTACCTGCTATGGTTGGCACAAAAGGTCCATTCTCTACAGCATCAAGAATGTCAATACCACTAGCTTCAAGAAAAATTAGCATGCGTTGTTTCCAATACATGTATGCAGCACCGTTAAAGGCAGGGGGCCTTGCTAACGACGCACCCTCTCCTAGGAAATCAGAGGCCATGATCTTTTGATGAGAGTTACTCTTACAAAAGTAGGCTCTTGATGCCAATTGATGGTAATTATGACCTCAGTTTTATGGAAATGTATGCAAAAAGATATCTATTCTAACAATATGCGCAACAGTTTCATAAATTGTAAATTTACAAAACACAAGATTACGGAAGGTCCCTAATAATCAATTCTAATGAATGTCAAACAATATCAGTTATTGATTATATGGAGAAATGCATCAAAAACAATTAGCATTCAAGATATTGATTTTCATGCAACCATGTCAAGACAATTAGTCATGCAAAGATATTTATCACAGAATCTTTATCATGCATTCAATCAATATCAAGAACACAATAATTGCAGAAATTTAAACGAGATAAGGGAAAGAAAAGTGTACGCAGATATTTATACCGGTTCAGCCGCTTTGTGACGGCTTACATCCAATCCTAAGATCAAACCCGATCTTAGCCTTTCCAATAGAACTTCTTAGAATCAGTTTACAGATTTTACACAGCGCCTCGCCTCAATCTTAAACTATTATCCCTGTTCTATCTTTCCTTCCCTGAATTCCCGAGTTTAAATCCCATAAACTCTACCAAGAATACAGTCAAGTGTCTTCTTGTTGACAGCCCTCAACCTCGAAGATCACCACCAGTTGTAACTGGATTTTCTCAAAGTAATTTGGTTACAGAATTTGAATTACAGAAATCGAAATAGATCAAATATACAAAGTTCTTGATCTTCATTCTTCTCAAAGCTATCTTTCTCAATTTTGTCTTTTTCAATCCTTGTTGATCACCAATGTAGATTGTTCAAGGTTGAAAAAGATATTCAAAGTAATATCAGTTGAGAAAGGATTAGTAGTATATTGTGTATGTTGTGAATGTGTATTATCAAAAATGTTATTCACAAGTTATGAGAAGAATAGAGTGAATGCAGTTTATATAGTTTCAGGAAAAACAACATATGAATCGATTTGGCCAATCGATTCCTTAAAGTTATAAAGTACACTAATCGATTTGTCTAATCGATTTCGCGAATCTTGTTTTTCTTGAATCTTGAAATTGCATATACTAATCGATTTACCTAATCGATTAGTTTACCTTAGTTCTTCAGACTTGGATGAATGTTCATATTTGAATCGATGTGCATCATCGATTTGTGGTATTTTGTTCCAACAACGAGATCAAAACAATCGATGTACTCAATTAATTTAAACATGTACATTATCCTTAATCCATCTCTGTTTCTAAATACTTTTGTACCAATCGATTTGGTCAATCGATTTCACTGGTTCCAGAGACATAGTGATTTTCATAAATCGATTTGCCCAATCGATTTGACAAGATACAGAGTTGATTTAAAACTTCATAATCTATGTGTCTAATCGACTATGGATTTAAGTCTGAAGCCCATTACATTGTTTGCTTCATTCAATCGATTTACCAAGTCGATTGATGCCAAACTTATTTCAACAGAATTATGTTAGTGGATTGTGCTAATCGATTGCTTATGTCCCAGACCAAACTCATTTTGAAGTTAATTTGGGTAAATCGATTTGTCCAATCGATTTACTCATTATTGGTTTGGTTCTGTGACATTCGAAATCGATTATGCCAATCGATATAGACCATTAACAATACAGATATGATTGGCTCAATCGATTTGCCAAATCGATTAGATTGCAAGGCAGGCTACTGACTTGCACATTTTAATTTCAGTAAATGTACCACTCGATTTGTCTAATCGATGTGAGCAATCAGTTCAGTTCTGGTGAATTAACCAATCGATTTATGTCTAACTGGCTCTCTGACTTGCACAATTCATTTTCTAATAAATGTACCAATCGATTTGTCTAATCGATTGATATCATACTTGACGTCCAGAGAATGTGCAAATCGATGTTGCCAATCGATTGCTTAATCCCAGACTGCATAATTTCATTCAACCCTGTTACAGAATAGACATTACTAATCGATTTGCTTGTGAATCTTCAAGCTTTTGTTGATTTCTTAAGTTCCAAGCAATTGTCTCAAGTTTGTAGGGTTGAGTTGTTGGTCCTAAAATTTTTCTCAGTTTACAATGTCAGATTTATTTAATGATGTACGTTTGTCAATAATATCAAAAACGAGCATATGTCCAACAATCTAGATATTTGTTAAATTACCATTTCACTCATAACGCATTAAATTCTTCGTAAAGGATTCACCGTAGTTAATTTAATTTATTCATCGAAGAGTAATTTTAATCGAGCGTCCAATTATCTTTTTGATCATATAAACTCCAAAATATTAATAACTTTGGCTAAAAAGCCTCCGAGTTCAATACCAAAAATACACTAAAATACATAAAGTATACTTTAAAATTATGGGTCTTACATTACTACCCCCCTAAAATTAGTTTCGTCCTCGAAACTATGCGTCGATAAATAACTCGGGGTGTTGTTCTCTCATCTTGCTCTCCAGTTCCCAAGTCGCATCTCCAGTAATTGGGTTCCAAATCACTTTGACCAACGAAACATCCTTGGTCCTCAATCGCTTGATCTTCCTGTCATCAATTCTCACAGGTGGTACTTCGAATGACAAATTATCCTTTAGCTGGATTGTGTCTGGTTCGATCACATGAGATGGATCTGCAAGATATTTCCTCAACTGTGACACATGAAATACGTCATGAATATTGGACAGTATCGGAGGCAATGCAATCCGATAAGCAACAGGCCCAATTCGTGCAGAAATCTGATATGGTCCAATGAATTTCGGAGTCAACTTCTTCGATTTCAATGCTCTACCAACTCCAGTAGTAGGCGTGACTCTTAGAAACACATGGTCACCCTGTTCAAATTCTAACAGTCTGCGACCCTTGTCCGCATAACTCTTCTGACGATCCTGTGAAGTCTTCATTCTCTCATTGATCTTCCTTACCTTTGCGGTAGTCTGTTGCACCATCTCTGGTCCAACAATCATATTTTCACCATCCTTATACCAACACAAGGGTGTTTGACACTTGTGCCCATATAAAGCCTCATATGGCGCCATTCCAATACTTGCGTGGAAACTATTGTTGTAGGTGAACTCAATCAACGGAAGTACATCATCCCAACTTCCCCTATCATCTAATACACATGCTCTCAACAGATCTTCAAGGGACTGATTTGTCATTTCGTTCTGTCCGTCCGTTTATGGATGGTAAGCTGAACTCAATCGCAAGACAGAGCCCCTGTATTGAATCCAATCGATTGGGCAAATCGATTTCCTGAAAGACGGAGCCCCTATAATGGATCCAATCGATTTGCTGAATCGTTTTCTCACTGTTTCTGAGAAAACTCATTACCAAATCGATTGGGTAAATCAATTTCCCTGTCTATTCTTCCACAATTACATAAGCTAACTCATTCACATTCATACACAAATCCAAATCTTAACACTTAGAAATTTCCACACAAACACCACGACAATTGGGTTTTCGAAATAGTTTTGCAATCAAACATGCTATCACACAATTCCAAAACATAACTCTTAGTAAGATCAACACAATCACAATGACATCTCAAGTTCAAATACTCAATAATAAACTTGAATCAACACACTTACACACAATTTCAAAACATACCGCTTAACGGTTACAACACAATACCCACACAGACAAGATAAACCAACAAATCACATGGCATCACCTTGACTCGACAATCCCAACACAAACAAGATGAACCAACAAATCACATGGCATCACCTTGACTCGACAATCCCAACATGGACAAGATGAACCAACAAATCACATGGCATCACCTTGACTCTATCCACTACAATCGTTAAGTAAATGCAATATTAAAAGATTCCCCGTTTTTAATATTCATTTAACTTAAACGATTTTCACAACAGACATTAAGTAAGAAAGACATTAAGAGATTCCCCATTCTTAATGCTCATTTAACTTAAACAATTTTCACAACACACATTAAGTAAACGAGACATTAAGGGATTCCCCATTCTTAATACTCGTTTAACTCTAATTGTTTTCAAATTTCACACAAAAGAAACTCACACATATTATCCAATTCAAACCAAAAACACATCAATTCATTTTCCACAAAAATCCAATCATAAAAATATCAAATCTCACAAGCATTAATCATGAACACGACAAATACGATGAACACAAATCATCACAACATACTACTCAAACACAACAAATTTCATTTACTCAAAATCATACATAAATGGGTTAAATTCATTTTCTCCAAATCAACTCCTACCCTAATAAAATTCTTTTCCACACAACCACAGGTAAGGCCCTAAATGCAATCTAAAAGTTTGGAAGGAGCCCTTACCTTCACGTTAGCTTTAACGTGCGATTACGGCACCGTGAGTAAATCCGGTAAATTTTCCGCTTGTTACGCCGCTTCCAAACTTGGTTCCCTAGCACTATAGTATGGTAGTGAGCAACTTTCCCTTCTATCACGTTGCGAAACGAAGCTTAGATCTAGGTGAAACGGGGAGGTTTGTGTTTGACGGTTTTGAAATCCCTAATACCGTTTTTCTTCGTTTTTGAATCAAAGAGGAAAAGTGAAGTTGAGATATCTTTGCTTTCTTACCCACTAAGCCTTGGGTTTCTATTCTTGAACAAAAGGAAGCAAAGAAAACGAAAAATGAATAACAATGGAGGAAGGAGGAAGTCACATGCGCGAGGAAGAAGAAGCAGCTTTTCTGTTTTTCTTTCTTTTTCGTTTTCTTTCCTTCCCTTTTCTTTTCTTTCTTTTTCTTCTCTTTCTCTTTCCTTTCCTTTTTTCTCCAAACAACTATCTTTATATATATATATATATATATATTTATATATATTTTAATCACTTTTAACAAATATCTTAAAATATCTAGATATTTGTTAAATTACCATTTCACTCATAACGCATTAAATTCTTCGTAAAGGATTCATCGTAGTTAATTTAATTGATTCATCGACGAGTAATTTTAATCGAGTGTCCAATTATCTTTTTCATCATATAAACTCCAAAATATTAATAACTTTGGCTAAAAAGCCTCCGAGTTCAATACCAAAAATACACTAAAATACATAAAGTATACTTTAAAATTATGGGTCTTACACTACCCACGACTTCCTTCTACCAGTCTCCATAAATTACAACCTCGCTCTACCCCATGTGTTTTCTTGGGCTACCCATCCAATCACAGAGGATATAAATGTTATGATTTGTCAACCAGAAAAATAATTATTTCGCGACATGTAATCTTTGATGCAACACAATTTCCTTTTACTAAGTTACATTTACCCACAAAAGCTGCATATGATTTTCTAGATGATACTCTACATCCTTCCCTCATCCATCACTGGAAAAATCAAACTTTGCAGCCCATTACAACCAACCCTCCAGCTACAACCCAAACTGCTTCCCCAAACAACAATCATGTTCCACACACCATCATCCAAACCGAGCCACCTCCAACAAATGACCAGCAAATTCACCAACCCGCCAGGACCACAACAACACGCAGCATGCATGGAATTACCAAACCCGAACGCCTGTTCAACCTATCTTCCTCAGCTAATGCCATCTTACTCTCCCATTCCGAAAACTCCATATTTAGCCTTGTCCGATCCACATTGGAAATCTGCCATGCAAGCATAATTTGATGCTCTTATTAAAAATAAGACGTGGGATTTGGTCCCCCGACCTTGTGGTGTCAATATTATTCGATATATGTGGATATTTCATCATAAAAAGAAATCCGACGGTTCTTTTGAGCGCTACAAGGCTCGTCTTGTTGGTGAGGACAGGTCTAAAAAAGCTGGAGTGGATTGTGATGAAACATTTAGTACTGTGGTGAAACCAACAACTATCCGGACGGTTCTCAGCATTGCCTTATCATACTCATGGCCCATCCATTAGTTAGATGTCCATAATGCCTTTTTACACAACAATCTTTGTGAGACCGTCTATATGCATCAACCCATGGGTTTTCGCGATCCTGTTCATCCAGACTATGTCTGTCTTCTGCACAAATCACTATACGACCTCAAACAGGCTCCTGGAGCGTGGTACCAGAGGTTTGCTGACTATGTCTCCACCATAGGCTTCCATCACAGCAAATCCGACCATTCCTTATTCATCTACCGTAAAGGCACAAACATTGCATACCTTCTTCTATATGTAGATGATATCATTCTTATTACATCCACTGATGCTCTTCAGAAGTCCATCATGATGATGCTTGCTTCCGAATTTGCTATGAAGGATTTGGGCCCTCTCAGCTATTTTCTAGGCATTGCAGTAACGAGACATACAGGTGGTCTATTTCTTTGTCAGAAAAATTATGCAGCAGAGATCATTGATCGGGCCGACATGTCCTCTCGCAAACCGTCCGCTTCACCTGTTGACACCAAAAAAAAACTCAGTGTCTCCTCAGGTGTTTTGGTTGAGGATCCCACTCATTATCGGAGCCTCGCAGGTGCTTTGCAGTATCTCACATTTACTCGACCATATATTTCATATGTTGTCCAACAGATATGCCTTCACATGCATGCTCCAAAAACCGAACACATGAACGCTCTAAAACGCATTATGCGTTACGTCCAAGGCACTCTGCATTTTGGTTTACATTTGTACCCTTCATCCATCTCCAATCTTACCTCCTACTCTGATGCTGATTGGGGTGGCTGTCCTGACACAAGGCGCTCTACATCTAGTTATTGTGTCTTTCTTGGTGATAATCTTATCTCATGGTCATCTAAACGACAACTTACCCTCTCTCGCTCTAGTGTTGAAGCAGAATATAGAGGGGTAGCCAACATCGTGTCTGAGTCATGCTGGATTCGAAATCTTCTCCTAGAACTGCATTTTCCAATCCTAAAGGTAAGATTGGTGTACTGTGACAATGTCAGTGCCATCTACCTCTTCGGCAACCCAGTTCAACACCAACGCACCAAGCACATCGAGCTGGATATTCACTTTGTTCGCGAGAAGGTGGCTCGCGGTCAAGCTCGGGTTCTTCATGTCCCATCCCGTCATCAAATTGCTAACATATTTACTAAAGGGCTCCCGCACATACTTTTTGATGAATTTCGAGCAAGTCTCAGCGTACGGGAACCTCCCGCTTCCACTGTGGGGGAGTGATAGACTACAATATTTGCTAGAATATTCTTGTAATTATATTTGTATCCTTTCTATTCGTAGAATAGTCAATACCTTCCTAATCTATTTTTAGTAAACCATTGATGTATAGTTAATAGGTTTCTATATTGGACATGCATGATCATTGTATATATACGTTTCCAGATTAATGAGAAAGCAGGGCAATACAATTCCTTTTAGGGAAAACTAAGGCCAATAGAGGAGACTACGAGTTAGTTAGTGAGTTAGCCAGGTGATTTAGTTATATGCACTTTTGAGATAATAGATTGAGGAGGACTCTTGCATATTGTAAGTAATTCTATTTTAAGATAATATATCTATCGTGAGAGTCTTTGAATATGAGTTACCATTTCTAGGTTGTAGAGCCTTTGAGCTCAAACATTTTCGTAAACAATATACAATTTTATTAGTTTAAAATTTGCAATTCAATCATTATTGGTGACACAATTCGTAGCACAATATCAAGAATATAAATGGATACATGTATAAGCAATTGTACCAAAAATTTTAATCTAAATGAATCCATATGTTCTCTCTGCTTAATCTTTCCAATAGTTCATTCTAGAAACCTTTGGCATCACCAATGTATACAACATTGAGTAGAATTTCAGCATTGAGGGTAGGGTTGTGTATGGTTGGTTTTTTTAAAAAACCAAACCATATCCCTTTTAAAACTAATATATGGATTTATATTTATAACCAAATCCATTATATGGTTTAAAACCGGTTATAAAGCCAATTGTAAAATTGGTTATGGTTAAATAACCAGTTTATAATTAAGCAACCGGTTTTGAAAATTTTAATTTTAAAATCAATTTTTTTTCAAAATCGGTTAAAGTTTGATTATTTTAAAAAAAATCATTTATTCATAGTTTCAAAATCGGTTATTTATAAAAACCAAATCCAAATATAAAACATAAGTGGTTATCCAACCGGTTTATTAATCACCGGATTATAACCATATGTTTTTAACCGGATTTTTAAAATGGATTTGGATTCGGTTTTGGATTTGGATTTGGGCCTTATAACCGGAATTTTTTGCACAACCCTAAAGACACCCAATTTGAATGCTATTCTGGAAGAATTTTATGATAGCATCAGTCCAAGATCTTCTAATACTTCAAATGGGTTGAATATTCATTGTTTATTTTATTGATATTTCATTAACCACAACACAACAAATGCCATAAATGTCTAAGTCATGCTCTAGAGTTACATCAATTTCATATACCTAATATCTTATTACCTATATAATAAGTGAAAAGCCCTTTGCTCGTACTAATTCAAAATAAAAAAAATATCAAGTAACTCCTTTTCTACACAAAGTATCTCTTGTTTGAATTTATTAGAACAATTGTTCTCTTTAAGCATTTCATGTTTTAGTTAAAAGTTGGTTATTTAGTCTAGTTTATGTTAGTTATCATGTTACATCAGTTAGTTAAAATTGTATTTCATTAGTTAAAATTGTATTTCATAGAAATCAATAGATGGGATTACTCATTTAAAGAGTTGTACAATGAGTAATTCACGTTCAATAAAATTGATTTATACAATTCAAAATACATGAATTAAAAGTTGTGCAATGAGTAATTTCAAGAGTTGTGCAATCTATAATATGGGATTAGAAGTTTTTCTTTCTTATTGAATGTGAATTACTCATTGTACAACTCTTGAAAAAGGTTCCAAGCTCATATGGATCATGTTACTGCCCTCGTCTCCGATCAGCCTGAGGAAGGCATTGATATAAATTTATCTTGTTTTGAACACATTTCTTTTAATTTTTTTGTTTCTCACTCTCCTTTTGTTGGTGCTTGAATTATGGATCAAGTGCCACATCCCATATTGCAACCAACTTGAATCAATTTTCCTCTTATGTTTCTTCATCTTACACTTTTCCTCTTATGTTTCTTCATGTTATTGGTTGTGTTAACCCAAACTCTCAACTTCAACTCCTACACGTTCTTTATATTCCATAATTTACTATGAAAATTCTATTTGTTTGTTCTTTGGCTATATATTCCAAATTTTTCTAACTTTATGTTATTCTCAGTTTGTTATTCGGGAGCCTCTACATCAAAAGATGGTTGGCAAGGGTAACATATTTCAAGTATTATAGCTCTATGTTAATGGCTTTACAGTGGACACCCTAGCCATTGTATTTGCCCGTGATAAAAGCTTGTCAATGGTTACTTTACAATCTTTTTCAAATTTTGGTAATAAATTTCCAGCTAATGCTATTTAAAATTATTGTTCTATTAGACATAATCGTAGCCAATTTTGACATTCTCGTTTAGGATATTTATCTGATAATGTACTTAGAATTGTTGGAAATAAAATACATTTTGATGTTTCATTTTATTATTCTTCTCACTTTTGGGGCATTTGCCTTTTGGAAAAATTCCACAGGCATTCTTTTAAGTCTTTGAACCTATTTTATGATGATTGTTTTGATATGATTCATTTTGACATATAGGGCCCTTTTGATCTTATTGCTTATGAAAATAAGTCTTATTTTTTTACTATAGTGGATGACCACAATAGATTCACATGGTTGTATTTGTTGAAGTATAAATTTGTGGCCATTAATAAGATTAAAAAAATTACTTCGTTGAAAACTCAGTTTGGTAAACATGTAAATTTTATGCGAATTGATAATGCAAAGGAATTGGATTTAACTAGTTTTCTGCATGAACTGGGTACTCTGCACAAATTTTTATCTCCTCAACAAAACTTAGTTTTAAAGAGAAAACATCACCGCCTGTCGAATGTAGCCAAAGCACTTCGTTTTCAATCCTTGAATACAAGACTATTCATATTTTTTGATGAAGACAAAGACCAAGTAAAATGATCAAGTTGCAAGTTCAAAGATGTTAAGAGAAGTCAAAATCAAGTCAACCATTGTCAATGAGCTAGAAGACTTATATTTTAATGTACATGATGCAATATAATATTATTACATTTCAAATGCACATGAGAACCTTGATTACTTCATCTAAACTCTAGCAAAAGCATTAAAATAATTTTCAAAGTGTCAAACTGCAGGTACAATGTTTGAAAATCAACTTTTTGACAAAAGTTAAGGTTCTATTCGAGTACATATATGTGTAGCTGGATACATATGAAGTTAATAGCAAAAACTGCACATATGTGTTTGACTATAGCTTGTTGTAGTCAAATACAAACTCAAGTCAGTAGCAAAAATTGCACATCTGTATTCGAATACAGGATGTTGTAGCCGAATACAAATACCAAGTTAGTAGCTAAAACTATATTTTAGTATTCGACTATATCATATTATAGCCGAATTCAAAATCAAGTCAGTGGCAAAATTCAGTCATCTGTATTCGACTTCAAGGATTTGTATTCGAATACAAACTTGAAATATTGAAATAAATGCAAATGCTACATAAGTGTATTCGAATACACTCAAGATGTAGTCGAATACAACTATAAAGCAATATAATTTTTCAGTTATGATTCAATCTGAATTATTAAATATGTTCATTAAACTTCTAAGAACGATTGTCAGTTATCTGAAGTGATGTCTAAAGACTATAAATACTTTCTAGTTTCATATTTAACTTAAGAATCTTAAAAAGAGTCTTAGAACAACTTTGAACAACTTCCTGAAATATTTTGTGAATTATTCAAAGTCATACTTTCATATTCAAGTACTTGTTTTACATTGTCATATCATTGAAAAAGGTTTTGTGTTATACTTAAACTTATATTAGATTGTTATCATTGTACAAGAAAACATTAGTTGTTATATTCTCTTGATTTCAGTTGAAATTATTGTTGTAAAATCATTCAAGTTATTGTGTATATTGAGGAAAGTGGTGTACTTTCTTCAAGTTTTATAAACTAGGATCGTGGTATGCTATCTTAGACAGCTTGTTAGAAATTTGTAACAAAAATCTTAGAGTAAGAGTGTAATGTCCGAAATTTTAATCCAAGACATTACTTAAAAATATCTATTTTCTTTTCAAAATTATATTTTTTATTTTTCTTTTTTTAAAGTAGTTCATCATGTAATCAATAAAATTTCACTAGTAAATAGTTTGATTTCATTTTATGAAATATCACAATGCAATTTACTGGATATTATTGTTATTATTTTTGCAAAGATAATTTGCTAAGATATAAATTTCTAAACACCTAATTTATCCTCCTTCTTAGCTGCGCCTATGTACTAACATGGTCCTTTTGATCTTACTACTTATGAAAATAAGTCTTATTTTTCACTATAGTGGATGACCACATAAGATTCACATGTTTGTATTTGTTGAAGCATAAATTAGTGGCCACTGATAAAATTAAAAAAACTTACTTTGGTGAAAACTCAGTTTGGTAAATATATAAAATATATGTGTATTGATAATGCAAAGGAATTGGATTTAACTAGTTTTCTGCGGGAACTGGGTACTCTGCACCAATTTTCATCTCCTCAAAAAAACTTAATTTTTAAGAGAAAGCATCACCATTCGTTAAATGTAGCCAAAGTACTTCCTTTTCAATCCTTGATTCCCATAAAAAACTTTATGTCAACTTCAGCTCATATAATAAATAGAGTTCCTTCATTAAATCTGAAAAACTTGTCTCCTTATGAACTATTTTATTGCAAAATACCTTCATATGATCATCTTAGAGTTTTTAGTTGATTGGCATATGTTGTTGCTATACCACAACTCACAAATAAATTTTCTCTTAGGGCTAACATGTGTGTCTTTATAAGTTACCCTTTTGGTGTTAAAGGTTACAAGTTGTATGATATTTCCACAAGAAAATTCATCATTTCAAGAAATGTGGTCTTTCATGAGACCATTTCCTCTATCCATAACATGTCTGCAACTGAACTGATGGTGATTGTAACGCACCAGATTGTTAACCTAAAACTTTACTTAAAAAATACTTATTTTTTAGAAAAGTTTACGATTTTTGTTTTGTTTTGAATCCTTAACATTTATTCATTTTAAATAATTAGTAACATTCACGTTATTTAATATTATTAAGAAAATATTTATTCAAAATTTAAAACAGTGTAAAGATAATTATTCTTAGTGAAAGGGAACCACTTCTGTATTTCTAGAATTCTAGTACATTTTAAATGTTTGTGGCAAAAGATTAAAAGAACTTTGAAATATTGGACAATTCTATTATTACAAAATCGTCTTGAAAATTGGGGTTTTACTATTACATAGAAGTCAAATATTACAATTTAATCTCAACAAAAATTGGGGTTTTATTATTTTAATCCATTAGTCTACATTTATTCCTTTTAAATTATAAGTAATTGCGATTATTTATTTCATGTAATTCAACCAAAGGCCTAAATATAATTTGTGTGGAGGAAAAACCCTTACCATGACCACTTTTCTTTCTAGTACAAAGCTTTAAGACCCACGAAGTTGTTCATAAGGAGAAGAAGTTCCAAACATTGGATAATCAAAGAAAGGAGGTGTGAAGGTGATGGTGGGCAGGATTTTGGTATTCCTTTTATTAGTGAGTATACATAAATTGTGGACTTAGTGAAATTTAAAGTGGAAATTGTTAGTTAGATATTGTTGGCCCTTAATGAAGAATAAGAGTGATAAAATGTTTTTTTTTTGTTTCCCTTTATGACTATACATAAATTGTTTGTCCTTTTTTTTTTTTGTCTTAATCTTCATCATAAAAATCAAGTCACAAACACATAACTCAAATTTCTACTCATTCAAGTGGGTTGTGTCACACCAAGCCTCAAACCCTTAGCCCAATCTCTTCTTGCACTAGAAAAACACATCTACATATATATATAATAATTTAGAGAATGTTATAGTGATCCAAATTTCCTACCTTCAAAAGTGATTCCTTGCCTAATTCCTGATCACATGTATGTTGATGGGTATGCTAACCATGATGATCTAGATATTTCACCATTTATTGATGACAATTGTGCAGATGATGATGATTGTGAGAATCATACCAATCTCAGAAGATTCACCAGAAGACATTTTGTTCTAGTATCCTTAGATGACTACAAATGTAATGTTGTTTATCACATACATCATCACCATAACTATTAAAGACTAGTGCATGCCTAAATAAATTATGTGACAACTATTCATAACTATTCCTTGCCATAACTATCCAAGTTGCCATTATTTATGAACCTCAATTGTATCATCAAGTTGTCAAACATGAGGAGTTGAGAAAGGCTATGGTAGAAGAATTGGCACTCCGAAACGTTTGTTCCCTTGCCAGCAGGGAAAAAAGCTATAGGGTATGTATGGGTCTATAAGACAAAATTCACAGCAGTTGGTACTTTGGACAAGCATAAAGCTAAATTTGTCACAAAAGGATACGCATAAAAAGTTCACATAGTTTTTTTAAGCACATTATTACAAGTTAAATTAGTATATGAATAAGCCCAACAAGAAGCATCTTATGATTGTGGACCAAATCTTATAGTATCTTAAGACATCTCCAAGATTAGGACTCATGTTTTCTAAAATTCCATCACTCAAAGTTTCTAATATGTAGATGCATATTTGGGAAGTTGCACTACCACTAGAAGGTCAGCAACATGATTTTGCCTCAAATCCAACAACTCATGAGAGATACATCAAAGCATATAGACATAGACTATCACTTTATTAGAGAGCATGTTTGGTATGGTGTTCTCAACTTGATCCATCTACCCAAACTGCATAGAAATCAATGAGACTAATTATACATTAAAATTGAAAACAATATTTGTTATAAAACTTTAGTACTTGAATTTTTCTCATATGTAGAAACCACATAGACATGTTGTTTGACTTCCTACAAATTAGAATACAATTATGGATAATGTCGATTGTTGAACCCTCAATGATTTTTGTCGAGCTTGTTTTGGTGGAATTCTCAAAAATGGAAATTGAGAATGATTTATTGGGTTTTTCAATGGCGTTAGTTCTAGTTTTTGTAGATTATGTGCTAGTCTCATTGAGCTCCTATGTATCATGGCCTTAGTTTTTAGCCCGAGAAAAAAAATATTTAAATATTGTCATAGAGTAAGAGTTGACTCCACGTCAACCTTAGCCCTAGTTATGAGAGTTTCCAACTTCATCATCCTCTTGTTGCGCATTAAGGAGTTCATTAACATGAATTGAAAATTTTCTTTTGTTTATAGAAGAAAATCAATGTGTAGATTGATTGGTACAACGTGAATAATATATATGATTTATCAATTGAGATTGACACTTACTTTCATAAACATCAAATGTGATTTCTTTTGAAAAAAAAAATCTAATGTGATTTAAACACAAAACCAAAATTTCTCAATCGATAGTTGATACATAAATTTTAAGGTTAAATATATAGACTAAAAACCAATAAAATTATAGAGATGAAAAACACACTTAATCTTAAATTTTAATAAATAAAATTGGAGGTTTTTTTTAATTTTTTTTTATAAAAATATTTTATTTTTCTAAAGAGTTTAGCAGTAAAACTCACTTTCATGAAGTATGGAGAGTACCTACTATTTGAGTTGTACTAATCGTCAATGACACTAGCGAAGATCATGTCTACAACATACAAGTCTAATATATATATTTTTACAAATAGAGCAAACCATTAAAGTTAAATAGGGATTCTTTCTAACTATATACATGCTAGTATGTGTATTTCTGAAGTGCAACTTCTTCTTTCTTGTTAGTCTTTTATTATCTTTTTTTACTTAAAATGACTCATCTAACTCGTTTTTCTTTTCTTTTAATTAAATAAGTGGTTTCTACTAATATTTAGGTTTTTTTTTCTCATTTTGTTTATGAGAATTTCCAACTATATCATCCTCTTGTTGCTCTGATAAACTACATTAAGGAGTTCATTGAGAATTTCCAAGTCCAAAATTTCTTAGTCGATAGTTAATACATAAATTTTAAGGTTTAATTTATAGACTAAAAAACCAATAAAATTATAGAGACAAAAAACATATTTAATTTTAAATTTTAATAAATAAAATCAGAGGTTTTTTAATTTTTTTTATAAATAAATTTTATTTTTCTAAAAAGTCTAGCAGTGAAACTCACTTTCATGAAGTATGGAGAAGTAAGGATTTTATGGATCTGAATCAACATCTCAATATATCAAATCAAATATTTTTCATACCTACCATTTGAATTGTACTAATCGTCAATGACACTAGCGAAGATCATGTCTACAACATACGAGTCTATTACATATATTTTTACCACTATAGCAAACCATTAAAGTTAAATAATGATTCTTTCTAACTATATACATGCTAGTATTTGTATTTCTGAAGTGCAACGGCTTCTTTCTTGTTAGTATTTTCTTCTATTTTAGGCCTTTTTTGACTTAAAATGACTCATCTAACTTGTTTTTCTTTCTTTTTAATTACATAAGTGGTTTCCACAAATTTTAGTTTTTTTTTTTCTCATTTTATTTATGATTATATTATCTGAGTGCAAAGTTATTTTGTTCATTGTTTAGTGCAGCGTTTTGATTTCTCGTCATATTACAACATTGTAATTAAAATATATACAAAAGAAATATAATGAATAACCTCATTATTATTATTATTATTATCATTATTATTATCATTATTATCATTATTATTATCATTATTATTATTATTATTATTATTATTATTAGACTAAATAGTACTCACGGTCCCTTAACTTAATTTCAGCTAAGATTTTACTCCTTTATC
>JBBPBS010000629.1:3047245-3077193 GCA_037974835.1 Cicer judaicum | reverse complement strand
TTTTTTTTTTTTTACATTTTAAAACATAAAAGATCAAATTATCACTGAAAATTAAAATAAAAGACTAAAACATTAACTAAAATTAAAATAAGGGACAATGGGTACTTATTATTATTATTATTATTATTTATTATTATTATTATTATTATTATAATTAAATTAATTGATACAATATACAATCTGAAATGTATATACAAATGTAGTAACAACCATCTAAGTTACTATAAAGAAACAAAATACAATTAAGTCGCTATCAACTTAACAATATAACGATGAAAGACTAATTAAAAAGTTAAACTAAGTATTATCTAATAATATTTAGTTTATTTTAAGTTTGTATTTCGTGTGTATATTAAAATATAGTAAGTATCGTATTCTAAATAAGGGGTTTATATAAGCTATCACCAAATTCAACTTTCTCTCAACCTTACAATAGAATTTGTCAACATTTAGTTGGATTGGTGATGTCAAAAACCACATATAATCGATATGAACAAACACGAATTTTTTGTTTTTTTGTAAATGAATGAGTTTAAAGACAATATATATTGCATTAATTTTTATTGTCTAGATGAAATGATAAAGAAATTCGCTCATAATTGTGAGATCTATATCAATATCGATATTTCTTAGTATAGTTCCTCTAGATCTTACATTATATTATGTTTTTAGAAATCGGAGGTTAAGTGACAAGTAGAGCGAGCCTTAAGCCACCTTTGCAATGATGCTTGTTTCCACTTATGAAATAATACATTCCTATTTTGTTAAGTACCACCTTTGTATTCCCGTCGTAGTGCACCATGTGATTTCTTCCTCGTTTACTTCGTGCACCGATTCTTTTCTCTTGTATGAAAACACTGAAATGTATATAATTCATTTCAACATGTTATTATTTCACATTATATATAAGAAAACACAAACATCAGTCATGAATTAAATTAGTTACTAATAGTATCGCCTATTAGGAAGTTGTAACTAGAGGCCCACCGGGTTAGTAAATCTCGTGATGGAAGAGGAACCTTTCAGCTCCAATTTGCACCGTCACCAACCACATATTCTGTTGATTCCGAACACGATATTAGAACCCACATTGACAAAATCAGAGTGAACCATTTTGGATAGTAATAATAACCCATTACTATTATTAATTGCTTAATTCCTCTCTTTCAAATTCACCACCGGATTCTGAGAGATTAAATAGGGTTCAATAAAACACTCAATCGAATATATTATATTAATAATACTAATACTAAACAATCCAAGCCCCTTAGCGATTTTGAAGTAACATCCTTGCACCTTTTCGTAATAAACTAATGCTATATATGAACTTCATTTTTACTCTTTTTTGTGGTAATAATTATGATTCATAGAGTTAATTTAAAATGTAGAGATGATTTTAGTTATTATAGCTGTTCATTTTGTGAGAGGTAAAGTGTTTTTCCGGTCAAGAGTAGAGGCAAGATGTCACTTCATATGCGATGCGTACAACACTTCAAGCGTTTATGTTAGAGCATAAGTATGTTGCTGTGTGAATTTAAAAATTTGTTGAAGTTCCACATTGGAAAGAAATATTTTTAGGAGAAAGAAAATTATTTCAAAATTCAATTCCCACATTGGATATAAATATTTTTTGTATATTCAAGTGGTAAGAAACTTGTTTTTTTAAATTCAAGTCCTACGTTTGAAATAATTTTTTTCAAATCCCACATTGGAAAACTCTGCATTTCCCAACTTTCTATTTTCTCCCTTTTCTATTATGCTTGCCTAATTTTCGAGCCACTCCTCCCCTTTCTTTTTTTCCCTTCGATTTTTGAGCGGTTGTTATGTCGTAGTTCATTTTCCGTAGTTCCTTTGTTTTTTGGAACAATTATTTTGTCGTATACTGTAGTTCCTTTGTTTTTTAGAATTGTTATTATGTCGTAGTCCTTTTGTTTTTAAGAGCGGTTTGGTACCGTAGTCCTATCGATTTCTAGAGCAGTTATTATGTTGTAGTTATGAATGGTCGTATTATCATATTATGAACAACTTTAATCGTCATATTGAGAGTGATTTTAATCGCCATATTGAGGGTGTAATTATAAAACGGTTTTCTACAATGCAGTGGAACTCCGATACAGTGAATCTGGGCTGTTTTATCCTGAGGACTTTGTGGTTGATAGTCTATCTTGTATAATTTGGACAGTTTCGCGAAAATGTCTTAAAGAGAGCGACCTAGTTCGTGAATCGACCCAATAATATCTTCGGTGACTTAAATTGTGATTTTTAAATAGTTTTTGAAACTCATAAATAAGAATTTTAAGATATTTCTTTCTGCCATGTCAACCGAAGAGATTAATGGATTTAGTTATGTTGCATCTTATTTCAATAAACTATTTCAGTTTGAAGCAAACAAAAAAGGATAAGAAAGGTGGAGAATTAACCCATGGGAGAATAATGATAAGAATTATATTCTTAATGGGCTTGTTGATGATATGTACAACTATTACAGTTCCAACTTGTTGATGATATGTACAACTATTACAGTTCCAGTAATGCAACTAGAGATGTTTGACATGTTATGAATAAGTATGTAGTGAGCTGCTACCCAGAGTATCACATGACCGATGGAGGCACACTCCTGTAAAATTTAGAAGATAACTCATAAGATCATCTATTAAGATACGTCACTCATGGCATATTTAAATTAAATGTTACAATTTAATATGTCTTTTTATGTTTGAATGTTGATATCAATAAATTTCTTTTTTTGCTTTTATGTTGTTGTTGAGGCAAAATCTCTCTCAAATAGTTTTAATGATAACAAAATTATTTAAAAGATTATGGTTGTGGTTAATGATTAATCTGTGACTTTGAGTGAATTCATTTAAGAAAACAAGTTATTAATCATTAAGACGAAAAGGAGAAAAATTTGATTCAATTCTGGAGGATTGGAATTCGCGAGGATGACCTCGCAAGAGAATGATACTTCAAAACTACAGAATACTCATCCTCACTGAAACAAATGTTTTTTAAGAGAAGAAAAAACAGTATTAAAGAATGAATAAATAAAGCATTTGAAATAAAGAAGTCAGAAGGCAAAAGAATAGGTACGAGGACAGATTATAATAGGATAGGTCTACGGTCAACATCTTTGAAAGCAACCCAACATCATTGAAAGCGACCAAACATATCTCTATCACATGCTAAAAACAACCCAACATTAACCTACAAAAAAGCAGTAGCTAACAAGACAAATCTAGCTCTTACATGTCTTAAAGAGATGAAAAAGAAAAGGACAACACATGTCCAAGTTCCTAGGAATTATGAACCTCGTGCAAGAGGGATGGATGCAACATAAGTGATTTCCTCAGAATCATCCAAGTTGACAACATGGATAGTGTTGTCTTGAGGAAGCTTTTGTCTTGAAGAAACAACCCCAAACAAAATTCCGGAGGATATTCTAATTAGCGCAGGAGGAAAGGTTTGATGAGGATAGGTTTATGGATTTTTGAGTAGTAAGTGGAAAATTAGTGTTTTCATATTGATGAGGAGGATGAGATAAGTATAAAGGTTCACGAGGAGGAGAGGCTACAACATGTTCTTCTTCATGATCGTCAGATTCATTGTTTGAATAATTGTTATAACTAATTTCTGGATCCTGAGAGGAAATTTTATGCTTGGCAGTGTGTTTTGTGCATGCCATTTGTGAATAGGAGATGAAAAAATAAAATTGTTTGAGA
This sequence comes from Cicer judaicum, assembly GCA_037974835.1. Classification (NCBI taxonomy): domain Eukaryota; kingdom Viridiplantae; phylum Streptophyta; class Magnoliopsida; order Fabales; family Fabaceae; genus Cicer; species Cicer judaicum. The sequence goes on along the minus strand of JBBPBS010000629.1, from coordinate 3,073,474 downwards.
AAGAGGTTGGTTTTTGAAAGTTTTGAAACTAATATAGGAGGAATGAATGAGATTTAAGTAGATGGAGGTTGGAGTTAAAAAAATAACCGTTAGAGGAGAAATAATATGGAGTCGTTGATGGTAGTGAAATGATGATGCTAGTATAAGTTATGGGAAACACAGTAAAGGTCATTGATGGGAGTTTGCACATTTAATGTGAGATGGAAGACATGGAAGGCGTGCCACCAGGAGGACCAATGAGAAACGTGAGGCATGCACATGCCTTGTCTGACGTGACAAGAGGAAGTTTCACCAAAAAATACATTGTGTTTTCTGGTGGTTTTCCTATCCTCTGATTCTTAGGCTTATTTAAAAGATCAGATTTGGCTTGCCTTAAGAATAATTTGACCTATAAGCATAAACTAAATAAAATAAAATAAAATATATTAAGGAAAGAAAATTAAATAACTTTGGATAAATTAATGATGGAGAGTTCCTCCAAGATATTTTTGAACCGACCCTCCTGGAGAGGTTTGGTAAAAATATCAGCCATTTGATTTTCAGTATCAATGAAAATCAATTTTATATCCCCTTTTTGGATAAATTAAGAATATAACAATTGCCTTAAGAATAATTTGACCAATAAGCATAAACTAAATAAAATAAAATAAATATATTCAAGAAAGAAAATTAAATAACTTTGGATAAATTAATGATGGAGAGTTCCTCCAAGATATTTTTGAATCGATCCTCCTAGAGAGGTTTGGTAAAAATATCAGACAATTGATTTTCAGCATCAATGAAAATTAATTATATATCCCTTTTTGAACATGATCTCTTATAAAATGATGTTTAATTTCAATATGCTTAGATCTTGAATGTTGTATGGGATTTTTGGAAAGATTAATAGTACTTGTATTATCAGAGATGATGGAAATTTTTGCGTTCCTTAGAGAATAATCATCTAGTTGATTCTTTATCCATAGTAATTGTGAGTAGCATTGTGCAACTGATACATATTCAACCTCTGTAGTTGATAGAGCAATGGTACATTGCTTTTTGCATGATCAACTTATAAGAGATTTACCAAGAAATTAGAAAGCACCACATGTACTCTTCCTTTCAACTTTGTCTTCAACATAGTCAGCATCACAATAGGCTATGAGATAAAGATTTGAGCATTTTTTAAACCAGATTCTAAGATTGGTTGTGCCAACAAAGTATCTAAAAACCCTTTCTATTGGAGTAACATGAGATTCTTTTGGAGAGGATTGAAATCTTGCACAATGACCGAATGCAAAGACTATGTCTGGTCTACTAGCTGTTAAGTACAACAAAAATCCAATCATCCCTCTGTACTCTTTTTCAAATATTGACGTTCCTTCATCATCCTTGTGTAGCATGGTGGATGGGTGCATAGGAGTTATCATACTCTTGGTTGAACTCATATTTTTTAAGTAGATCTTTGGTGTATTTTTCTTGAGAGATGAAGATGTCAGTTTCTAGTTGTTTAATTTGTAAACCCATAACGAATTTCAGCTCTCCCATCATACTCATCTCAAACTCACTTAGCAAGAGGTTGGAGAAATCTTCAGACATCTTTTCATTAGTGGACCCATATATTATGTCATCAACATATATTTGTACAATTAACAAATCCTCTTTAAGAGTTTTCTGGAAGAGTGTAGTACTGATATGTCCTCTAACAAATCCATTTTCTTTTAGAAACGAACCTAACCTCTCATACCAAGCTTGAGGAGCTTGCTTTAATCCAAAAAGAGCTTTTGAGAGTTTGAACACATGATTAGGCTTCTTTTCATCCACAAACCCAGGAGGTTGGGGAACATATACCTCCTCATTTAATAAATAGAGTTCCTTCATTAAATCTGAAAAACTTGTCCCCTTATGAACTATTTTATTGCAAAATGCCTTCATATAATCATCTTAGAGTTTTTGGTTGTTTTGCATATGTTGTTACTATACCACAACTCACAAATAAATTTTCTCTTAGGGATAACATGTGTGTCTTTATAAGTTACCCTTTTGGTGTTAAAGGTTACAAGGTGTATGATATTTCCCCACAAAAATTCATCATTTCAAGAGATGTGGTTTTTCATGAGACCATTTCCCCTTTCCATAACATGTGTGCAACTGACGGTGATTGTAACACCTCAGATTTTTAATCCAAAACTTTACTTAAAAAAATATTTATTTTTTAGAAAAGTTTACGATTTGTTTTTTAATCCTTAACATTTTTTCATTTTAAATAATTAGTAGCAGTCAAGTTATTTAATATCATTAAGAAAATATTTATTCAAAATTTAAAACAATATAAAGACAATTATTCTTAACGAAGGGGAACCACTTTCGTATTTATAGAATTCTAGTATGTTTTAAAAGTTTGTGACAAAAGATTAAAAGAATTTAGAAATATTGGAAAATTCTATTATTACAAAATCTTCTTGAAAAAAAAACTCATGTTTACCCCACGTTCGCCACACGTCAATATTCATTAGTTCCTAAAATATTGTTGAAATGGTCAATTGTATTTTCATCATCCACATCAAACCAAAGCAAGACATATAGAAGAGTCACACAAAACATATAAATGTATAATCTTCGGATTTAAAAGAAAATAATGTGCAAATCGGTAAATTGTATATCAAAACATATGCACAATGAATGCTCCTAAAATTATATGATCTAGATATAAATCTGCCACTAAGGTAACTTCCACACAGAAAGATCACTCATACCAATGGGGAAAACAAATCTGCCACTATGACAACTCTCACGATGATGCATATGCCATGACATGAAGAATCATGTCATATGCATTCAAAATCACTTTTGAAAATCATCACCTTATTCACATATCATTATGAACACATACACACATCCATATCATGAGTATCACATATTCATAGACAAATAATAATAAAAATTGTGACTTTCACCACATACACATAACGATAAAAACTTGATATCATATAGGCCATAAAAACTAAAACGTTAACATATATAACAAGAAAATTCACACTCCAACTAATATACATAATAAAAGTTAAAACTTTATCACATATAAGGTAAAAATTCAAACTTTATTTCATATTCATCATAAAATTACAATTTTATCACATATTAGTCTACATATATTCCTTTTAAATTATAAGTAATCATGATTATTTATTTCATGACATTCAACCAATGTCCTAACTATAATTTGTGTGGGGGGAAAACCTTTACCTTGGCCCATTTTCTTCTTAGTACAAAGATTTAAGCCCCACGAAGTTGTTCACAAGGAGAAGAAGTTCCAAGCTTTGGATACACGAAGAAAGTAGGTGTGAAGGTGATGGTGGCCAGGGTTTTAGTATTCTTTTTGTTTATTATTAGTGAGTACATAAATTGTGGACTTAGGGAAATTTAAAGTGCAAATTGTTGGGCCTTAATGAAGATTAAGAGTGATAAAATGTCCTTTTTTTTTTTTTCTGACTATACATAAATTGTTTGTTTTTCTTTTTCTTTTGCTAACCTACATCATAAAAAGCAAGTCAGAAACACATAACTCAAATTTCTACTCATTCAAGTGGGTTGGGTCACACCAAACCTCAAACCCTTAGCCCAATTTCTTCTTGTACTAGAAAAACACATCTACATATATATATATATATATATATATTTAAACTCTCCATTGATTTAATAATTCTTATTAATAACTTTATCAATTACAATAAGTCGAATAAAGAAAATAATTATCACACATAATATAATATTGAATAATATTGGTAGGTTCTAATTATTTTCAAATAATAATTAAGAGAATGTTACAGTGATCCAAATTTCCTACCTTCAAATGTGATTCCTTGCCCAATTCCTGATCACATGTTTGTTGATGGCTATGTTAATCATGATGATCTAGATATTTCACCATTTAATGATGAAAATTGTGCAAATGATGATAATTCAACATATAATATTGTTGACTTTCTACATTATGAGAATCATACCAATCTCAGACGATTCACTAGAAGACATGTTGTTCCAACATACTTAGATGACTACAGATGTTGTTTATAAGACAAAATTCACAGCAGTTGGTACTTTGGACAAGCATAAAGCTAGATTGGTGATAAAAGGATATGCATAGCAAGTTCACATAGATTTTTTAAGCACATTATTACCAGTGGCAAAACTAAGCACAATGACAGTACTGCTTACATCAGGAGCTCAACAAGGTTGGAAATTGTTGCAATTAGACGGGAATAATGTGTTCTTGAATGGAAAAATAGATGGAAAGCTATTAATGGAATTGCCACCAAATTATTCAGTTGTTGGCGAGACGAAGAATATGGCATGTAGACTTCATAAGTCATTGTATGGATTACAACAGGCTTCGAGATAGTGTTTCAATGTTTTCCTCTATAATTTTGCAACAAGAATTCACCAAAAGCATTGTAGTCTCCTCCTTGTTTACTAAAGGTTCAGGTGTAACTCTTGTTATACTCTTAATCTATGTAGATGAAATTATACTTGCAAGTCCTATTCAGTCCATGGTCCAACAACATACTTTAGAAATTCATTTCAAGCTCAAAGTGCTAGGGGACCTAAAGTACTTTTTGGGATTATAAATTACAAAATCTTCATAGGGTATACACATATGTCAAAGAAAGTATACTATGCAGCTTCTTGAGGATACATGTTTCTTACTGACTCAAGATCGTATATTTCTTTCTCGGTGAACAAGTTAAATTATTATATGAATAATCCCAACAAGAAGCATCTTATGATTGTGGACCAAATCTTATAGTATCTTAGGACATCTCCAAGATTAGGACTTATGTTTTCTACAATTCCATCACTAAACGTTTCTACATATGTAGATGTAGATTGCGGGAGTTGCACTACTACTAGAAGGTCAGCAACATGATTGTGTCTTTCTTGGTCATTCCATAATATCTTAGAAATCTAAAAAGAAGCCAACAGCGGCTAGATCTTCGGTAGAGTAAGAATATAGGTTGCAACCTTGACCTCTGAAATACTTTGGTTAAAACAATTGCTTAGAGATTTTGACATACAAGTTTCCAAATGTAATAGTTTTTAGTCACCTATACATCTTGCCTCAAATCCAACCACTCAAAAGAGATCAAAGCATATAGACATAGAGTGACACTTTAATAGAGAGAATGTTTGTTATGATTTTTTTCAACTTGATCCATGTGCCTTCCAAGCGTCAATTAGCTGATCCATTAACAAATGCTCTACCCAAACTGCATAGACATCAAAGAGACTAATTGTACATTAAAATTGAAAATATTATTTGTTATAAAACTTCAGTACTTCAACTTTTTTCATATGTAGAAACCACATAGACATTTTGTTTGACTTCCTCCTAATTAGCATACAATTAAGGTTAATGTCGATGGTTGTAACCTCAATGATATTTTTTGAGCTTGTTTTGGTGGAATTCTCAAAAATGGAAATTGAGAATGATTTATTGGGTTTTTCAATGGCTTTAGTTTCGGAATCAACTCTATTTGGCAAGCTAGTTTTGGTGGATTATGTGCTAGTCTCATTGAGCTCCTATGTATCATGGCCTTAGTTTTGGAAACTATTTAAGTATTGTCACATAGTTGATTCCATGTCAACCTTAGCCTTAGTTATGAGAGTTTTCATCTTCATCATCCTCTTATTGCTTTGATCAACTGCATTAAGTAGTTCATTGACATGAATTAACAATTTTCTTTGGTTTAGAGAAGAAAATCAATGTTCAGATTGATTGGTACAACATGAATAATATATACGATTTATCAATTGAGATTGACACGGATAATTATTACTTTCATTCACATCTATTGTGATTTCTTTTGGGAAAAAAAAATTTAATGTGATTTAAACCCAAAGTCCTAATTTTCTCAGTAGATTATACATAAATTTTAAGGTTAAATTTATAGAGTAAAAACCAATAACATTATAGAGATAAAAAGCATATTTAATCTTAAATTTTAATAAATAAAATCAGAGGTTTTTTTAAATTTTTTTTTATAAATAGATTTTATTTTTTAAAGAGTCTAAAGGTGAAACTCACTTTTATAAAGTATGGAGAAGTAAGGATTTTATGGATGTGAATCAACATCTCAATATATCAAATCAAATATTTTTTATTCCTACCATTTAAGTTGTAGTAATCGTCAATGACACTAGCGAAGATCTTGTCTACAACATATGAGTCTAATACATTATAATTTTACCACTAGAGCAAACCATTAAAGTTAAATAGTGATTCTTTCTAACTATACACATACTAGTATGTGTATTTGTGATTTCAAATTTTTTTTAATAATATTTTTAATATTTTCTGCATTTTAAAAAATTTTAATTAAATCATCCATGTCAGAAAATTCAAATTTTTGTGGGAAGCATTTTTTAATTATGTACAACGTCCCTGTAAAAAATCATGAAAAAAAACTGCTTCTTTCTTGATAATCTTTTCTTCTCTTTTAGGCCTTTTTTGACCTAAAATGACTCATCTAACTCATTTTTCTTTTGTTTTAATTAAATAAGTAATTTCAACAAATATTTAAGTTTTTTTTTCTTCTAATTTTGTTTATGATTATATTGTGTGAGTGCAATTTAGTTCATTGTTTTACCGCAGCGTTTTGATTTCTCATCATATTACAACATTGTAATTAGAGTATATACAAAAGAATATAATGAATAACTTCATTATTATTATTATTATCAATATTAGTATTATTATTATAATCAGTATCAGTATCAGTATCAATATCAGTATCAGTATCAGTATCAGTATCAGTATCAGTATCAGTATCAGTATCAGTATCAGTATCAGTATCAGTATCAGTATCAGTATCAGTATCAGTATCAGTATCAGTATCAGTATCAGTATCAGTATCAGTATCAGTATCAGTATCAGTATCAGTATCAGTATCAGTATCAGTATCAGTATCAGTATCAGTATCAGTATCAATATTATTATTATTATTATTATTATTATTTTATTATTATTATTATTATTACTATTGAATTAATTGGTACAATATATACAATCTGAAGTGTATATATAAATGTAGTAAACAAAATACAATTAATTCTCTATCTACTTAACAATATAATGATGAAAGACTAATTAAAAAGTTTAACTAAGTATTATCTAATAAAATTTAGTTTGTTTTAAGTTGGTATTTCATGTGTATATTGAAATATAGTCAGTATTGTATGTTAAATAAGGGGTTTATATAACCTATCATTAAATTCAACTTTCTCTCAACCTTCAATAAAATATGTCAACATTTGGTTGAATTGGTGATGTCAAAAACCATATATAATTGATATGAACAAATACCAATAAATATTTTTTTCGTAAATGAATGAGTTTAAAAATGGTATATCTTGCATTAATTTTTATCATCTAGATAAAATAGTAAAAAAATTCGCTCATAATTGTGAGATATATAACAATATCGATATTTCTCAGTATAGGTCATATAGATCATACATTATATTATTTTTCTAGAAATTGGAGGTTAAGTGACACGTATAGCGAGCCTTAAGCCAAGAATGCAAGAACGCTTGTTTCCCCTTATGAAATAATACATTCCTCTTTTGTTAAGTACTGTGACACCCTAAACCCCAAAATAACATTTCTAATAATATATACATTCCTCCTTCGTATTCCCGTCGTCGTGCATCACGTCATTTTCCCACCGTACATTACACGAAGTATAGTCTCCCTTGTTTACTTCGTGCACCGATTCTCTTCTATCGTACGTAAACACAATAATGTATATAATTAATTTCAACATATTATTATTTCACATTATATAAGAATGAAATTAGTTACATCAGTCATGAATGAAATTAGTTATTATTATCTCAGTATAGGTCATATTATTATTTCCCTAACTAACATCAGTCATGAATGAAATTAGTTACCAATAATATCGCCTATTAGGAAGTTGTGACTATAGGCCCACTAGAGTAGTAACAGATAGGTGGGAATAGGACTAGGGGTCCTTCGTAATGGAAGAGAGGGCCTTCGTGATCGAATAAGAACCTTCCAGCTCCAATTTACACTGTCACCAACCACATATTATGTTGATTTCGAACACGATAATAGAACCCATATTGATAAAATCAGAGTGAACCATTTTGGACAGTAATAATAACCCATTACTATTATTTATTGCTTAATTCCTCTCTTTTAAACTCACCACTGGATTCTGAGAGATTAAATAGGGTTCATCAAAACAATCCAAGCCCCTTCACGATTTCCAAGAAACATCCTTGCCTACGTGAGTTTTAAACAAATTGCACCTTTTCGTAATAAATTAATACGGTATAATGCTATATATGAACTTCATTTTTACTCTTTTTTGTGGTAATAATTATGATTCGTAGAGTTAATTTAAAATGTAGAGATGGTATTTAGTTATTATAGCTGTTCATTTTGTGAGAGGTAAAGTGTTTATTCGGTCTAGAGTAGAGACAGGATGTCACTTTATCTGCGATGCATACAACACTTCATGTGTTTTTGCTAGAGCATATATATATATATATATATGATCGTGTGAACTTAAAAATTTGTTGAATTCTTACGTTAGAAATAAATATTTTTTTGTAAATTTAAGTAGAAAGAAACTTATTTTAAAATTCAAGTCTCACGTTGGAAATAATTTTTTTCAAATCCCACATTAAAAAACTCTGATATTTTGAGTAGTTTTCAACTATGTAAACATTAAAGTCCTACATTGGATATAAAAGTTTGCTTTCATCATTGTATAATGAGTTTCAAACTATTGTGGAAAGTACACCAAAGTTAGATGTATTTTGCAATGTTCTATTTTCTCCCTTTTATATTCTGCTCACCTAATTTTTGAGCTACTTCTCCCCTTTATTTTTTAGTGGAGTGGTTGTTATGCCGTAGTCCCTTCGGTTTTTAGAGCAGTTGTTATACTGTAATTCATTTCTTTTTTAGAACGGTTATAACGTTGTAGTGCTTTTTGTGTTTTAGAGCGGTTTGGAATTGTAGTCCTATCGGTTTCTAGAGCGGTTATGTTGTGGTAGTTATGAGTGGTCGTAGTATCATATTGTGAATGACTTTAATCGTCATATTGAGGGTGTAATTCTAGAACGATTTTCTACAAAGCAGTGGAACTCCGATATAGTGAATCTGAGCTGTTTTATCTTGGGGACCAATCTAAATTGTTTTATCTTGGAGACTTCGTGGCTGATAGTCTGCCTTGTACAAGCTAGATAAATCATTGTATAATCTTAAACAAACTCCTAAGAAATGGCATGAAAAGTTTGATAACTTGATTATATTGAATGAGTTTAAAGTGAATGAAAGTGACAAATGTATTTACTACTAATCTGAAGATGACATTTGCACTATCATATATGTCTATGTAGACGACTTACTCATATTTGATTCAAACATTCATGCTATAAATATTGTAAAATCATTGTTGTGTAACAACTTTGATATGAAAGACCTCAGAGAAACGAATCTATTCTTGAAATTAAGATTACCGTTGACACCTGATTTTGTCCGCTACTTTATGATCTTTAATAAATATATAAAAAAAATTTAAAAAAATAATAATAATGATGAAAATAATAATTAAAATAAATAGTTAGACATTCAAATTTTAGAAAATCATGGATGTGTTTGGTTTCTATTTGACTCTGATTCTTTTTCAGAAATGTTTACTATTTTCTAAAATATATAAAATAAAATAAAAATAAAAAAACAAAAATATTTAATTGAATTGGATTGATGGTAAAAAAAATTATTATAATGGTCATCATTTGAATAAAAAGAAACCGAAAAGAAATGAATCAGTATAATGGTGATCAATTGAATAGAAAAGAAACCGAAGAAATGAATCAATGGTAATAAGAATCAGTATAATTGTGGCCGATCAAATGAAAAGAAATCGAAAATAAACAAATTAATGGTAATCAATTGACAATTATTCTCTTGTCTTTTGTAATCTACACCAAAAAAATCTATAAATAGTCTACCACAAGAGGACAAAGAGGGACACAATTTAAAACACAATTTGAGAGCATAGAAAAAATTGAGAGATTAATAGGCAAAAGAGGAGAAGATAATCTGATTTTGAAAAAATCAGTCTAGCAAAAACACAATTCAGCAGTAAGGTATCACTTTCTTACTATTTTCTCTAATTTTCTGCTTATTAGTCTTTGTATTGCATCCTTTTAAAATTTATTCTATTTTGTTTTTGTTTATAAAAATATAAACTCATATGTTAAGTTTTCATTTTTTTATTAAAGTTGTTTAATCCTAAAATTGTTTTCTTTGCAACACAAAATAATAAAAAAAAAATATAACTAATTGATGTTTATAGACCAAGAAAATAAATTTCACGCTATTGTAGTATAATAGAAAATTCATATTATGTCTTTATCAAATAACTAAAAAATCATAACAACGGATAAATGGTTTTTCACTTAGGATTAGAATTAATGGTCGTTGCTGTCGGATGACCTTCATCCCCGCTCGCCGCGCTATATCACTCACCCCAATCGTTGGTGGCCTTTGTATCATGAAATATCTGACTACGTAAGAGCAAATCCTTTAGCAGATTGCTTCACCGTCGTGTTCATCTATCTCGTTCACATACCGCCACGTTACGTTGTTTTTTCTAAAAAAAAAATCAATTTTTTTTCTTTACTTTAAAACAAAAATGGAAGATATAATTCATGAACAAATGTTGTTGTTAACTATTATTATTATATTTTTATTTTATTTTTTTGATATGTATATAAATAAAAAATAATAATAAAATCGGTCAACACATAAATATTTTTCACCCAAGAACTACGTGTGTTTTGATTTCCCTATTGCACACGGGGATACGTAAGAGCAAGGTCTTCCCTTTGGCAAACCAAATTAATAAAAAAATATTTTAACTTCTTTTATTAAAGTAAATTATTTGTAGGGAAACCATTTTATAGGGTAAAAAAATAATTTCTCTTTTTTTTTTTATTCTTTTTGGGGTAAAAATAAATAAATAGTTTGTAGGGTAACCATTTTAACGGACGTTGTAGGGTGGTAATACTTCCCTAACTATAATCGACTCCTGAATCCAAATTTTTGGTTCAAAAATCATTATTTTAGGTTTTATCCAATTTTCCTTTAGTAAAAATAAAATTGGTGACGACTTATTTTCTACGGACAAACCAAACCCGACAATTACTAGGTCAGAAAATTGAATTACTTTGGATCCATATCACTATGTTGAAACAATCCTAAAGAAATAGAAATACTTTGACCGTAAATATGCTTTCACACCATAAGATTTAAGTGTGAAACTTTTCAACACTAGTGAAGGTGTTAGATAAACTGAATATGTGAGCATCACTGGAATCCTCAGATATGCCACTGATTGTACTAGAGCTGACGTTGCTTATGTCGTGGGATTGTTGTGCAGGTTTATCAGTAGACCTAGTATGGAGTATTGGCACGCTGTCGAAAGAGTCATGAGATTTCTAAAAAGAACCATGAGTCTCGAATTATATTATCCAAGATTTCCTAAAATCCTTGAAGGATACAGTGGTTTTGATCGGAATATGTTATCAAATGATTCCAAAACAACCATTATATTTTGGAAATAAAAGAACATATGATATTGGTTGAGTCCACTATGGAGTCTGAAATACTAGCTACTACTAGTGAAGAAGCAATCTAGTTGAGATCCTTGAATGGGAAAACCCTATGACATATGTGTTGACCCATTGCGATAGTATCGCGGCTATTGCGAAGATTGAGAATCGTTATTACAACGATAAGAGATGAAAAATTCCTCGTAAGTACAACACTGTTAGAGAGTTACTTTCTAAAAGAGTTGTTATAGTGGATCATGTATGCACTGATGAGAATTTACAAAATCCTTTGACGAAAGAGTTAGCTAGAGAGAAAGTCATAAATACATCCAAAAGGATGTAACTAATGCCTATAGAGGCACGCATGACGGTAACCCGACCTATTAGATTGAAGATCCAAGAATTAGGTTCAATGGATAATGACAAGTCGTGAAGTGATATGAGATGAACATGCTATTATAAATCAGAGAATCATGATTTCTGATGCAATGATAGGATGAGGTAATAGAAACTCTTATTAAGATCTATATTCTATGTGGAGGGAGTACCTAGCTAAAGAGTACTCTTGATAAACTCACCTATGTGAATGTGGTAGTGGGGCCGCTTCCTATTGGATACACATGCAGGGCCATTAAATGCACGAGCTTTTAAGAATACACCCTATGAAAAGGTTGTGTGACTTTGATTTCAGAGATAGAGTTCAAGACTACGAGTCACTCTTGTTGAATCTGAATTTTACTTACTATGAAAAGGTTCAAATCAAGAGACACCTTTGTTTATGCACGATCTTATATAAGCATTTGACGCTATTTCAGAAACATTTTTTAAATTCGGGTAGGGAATTGTTGGAACATAAGTATGTTATTATGTGAATTTAAAAATTTATTGAAGTCCCACGTTGGAAAGAAATGTTTTTTGTATATTTAAGTGGAAAGAAACTTGTTTTAAAATTCAAGTCCCACATTGGAAATAATTTTTTTGAAATCCCACATTGGAAACCTCTCATATTTTGAATAGTTTTCAACTATGTAATTATTAAAGTCCCACATTGGATAGAAAACATATGTGAATTTGCTTCCATCACTACATAATGAAATTTCAAACTATTTTGAAAAGTACACCAAAGTTAGATGCATTTCCCAACTTTTTATTTTATCACTTTTATATTAGTTTGCCTAATGTTTTAGCCACTTCTCCCCTTTCTTTATGTTCCTTCGATTTTTAAGCGGTTGTTATGTCTTAGTCCCTTCCGTTTTTGGAGAGGTTGTTATGTCATAGTCCCCTCGGTTTTTACAGCAGTTGTTGTGCCATAGTCCCTATGGTTTTTACAACGGTTGTTATACCGTGGTTCCTTTTTTTTTAGAGCGGTTTGGTACCGTAGTCCTATCGGATTCTAGAGTGATTATTATGTCATAGTTATGAGTGGTCGTAGTACCATATTGCGAATGACTTTAATCGTCATATTCACAGTGGCTTTAATCGCTATATTGAGGGTATAATTCTAGAATCGTTTTCTACGATGCAGTGCAACTCTGATACAGTGACTCTGAATTGTTTTATTTTGAGGACTTCGTGGTTGATAGTCTTCCTTGCACAATTTGGTCAATGCCACGAAACGTCTTTAAAAGAGCAACCTAGTTCGTGACTCAACCCAGTAATATCTTCGGTGGCATAAATTGTGATTTTTAAATAGTTTTTGAAACTCAAAAGTAACAATTTCTGACTTCTTACTTTGTCTATGTGACTCATGGCAATTGTAAAATGACGATATTGCCATTCATTTTTTTTTCTTCTCATATGTAGAAACCACATAGACATGTTGTTTGATTCCTCCAAATTAGCATACAATTAAGGCTAATGTTGATGGTTGTACCTTCAATGATATTTGTCGAGCTTGTTTTGGTGGAATTCTCAATTATGGAAATTGAGAATGGTTAATGGGTTTTTCAAGATTCATTGGTACTCATTTATTAGTTGAGCTCCTATGTATCATGGTCTTAGTTTAGCCCAAGAAAAAAATTATTTGAATATTGTTATAGAGTTGATTCCACGTCAAACTTAGCCTTGGTTGTGAGAGTTTACAACCTCATCATCCTCTTGTTGCTCTGATCAACTACATTAAGGATTTCATTGACATGAATTTTTCTTTTGTTTAGAGAAGAAAATTAATGTGCAGATAAATTAGTAGAATATGGATAATATATGCTTTATCAATTAAGATTGACATGAATAATTATTACTTTCATTCACTTCTAATGTGATTTCTTTTGAAAACAAAAATCTAATGTTATTTACTTAATTACTTAATTGATAGTTGATACATAAATTTGAGGGTTAAATTTACATAGGATTAAAAAACCAATAAAATTATAGAAATGAAAAACATATTTAATCTTACATTTTAATAAATCAAATTAGAGGTCTTTTTTAAATTTTTTATAATAATTTTTTTTTTTTTTAAAGATTCTTGGTGTGAAACTCACTTAAATAAAATATGGAGTAGTAAGGATTTTATGGATCTGAATCCTCGTGTCAAATATATAAAATTAAATATTTTTTATACTTACCATTTGAGTTGTACTAGTTGTCAATGACACTAGCGAAGAACATGTCTATAACTTACTGAGTCTAATAAATATATTTTTACCACCAAAACAAACCATTAAAGTTAAATAGTGATTCTTTCTAACTATACACACACACTAGTATGTGTATTTCTTAAGCGCAACAACTTCTTTCATGTTAGCCTTTTCTTATCTTTTAGGCCTTTCTTGACCTGAAATGACTTATCTAGTTCGTTTCTTTTCTTTTAATTAAATAAGTGATATTCACAAATATTTAGATATTTTTCTCGTTTTATTTATGATTATATTGTATGAGCGCGAAGTTATATTGTTAATTGTTTTAGTGCAACGTGTTAATCTCTCATCCCATTGCAATATTTTTATAAGAGTACAAAAGAAATATAATGAATAATCTTATTATTATTATTATTATTATTATTGAATTAATTGATACAATGTTTACAATCTGAAGTGTATATATAAATGTAGTAAACAAAATACAATTAATTCTCTATCATCTTAACAATATAACCATGAAAGACTAATTAGAAAGTTAAACTAAGTATTATCTAATATTATTTAGTTTGTTTTAAGTTTGTATTTTGTGTGTATATTGAAATATAGTAAGTATCGTATGTTAAATAAGGGGTTTATATAACCTATCATTAAATTCTACTTTCTCTCAACCTTACAATAAAACTTGTCAACATTTGGTTGAATTGGAGATGTCAAAAACCACATATAATTGATATGAACAAATACCAATAAATATTTTTTCATAAATGAATGAGTTTAAAAATGGTATATATTGCATTATTTTTTATTGTCTAGATAAAATAGTAAAGAAATTCGCTCATAATTGTGAGATATATAACAATATCGATATTTCTCAGCATAGGTCTTATAGATCTTACATTATATTATTTTAGAAGTTGGAGGTTAAGTGACACGTATAGCGAGCCTTAAGCCATGATCGCAAGAATGCTTGTTTCCACTTATGAAATAATACATTCCTATTTTATTAAGTACCACCTTCGTATTCCCATCGTTGTGCACCACGTGATTTTTTGGCCGTACTTTACACAAAATATAGTCTCCCTTTTTTACTTCGTGCACCGATTCTCTTCTATCGTACTTAAACACTGTAATGTATATAATTAATTTCAACATATTATTTCACATTATATAAGAAAACACAAACATCAGTCATGAATGAAATTAGTTACCAATAGTATCGCCTATTAGGAAGTTGTGACTAAAGGCCCACCGGGTTAGTAACTCATGGGTGGGACTAGGGGACCTTCGTATTGGAAGAGAGTGCCCTCGTGGTCCAGGAAGAACCTTCCAGCTCCAATTTACACTTTCACCAACCACATATTCTGTTGATTCCGAACACGATAATAGAACCCACATTGATAAAATCAGAGTGAACCATTTTGGACAGTAATAATAACCCATTACTATTATTAATTGCTTAATTCCTCTCTTTCAAACTCACCACCGGATTCTGAGAGATTAAATAGGGTTCATCAAAATAATCCAAGCCCCTTCACGATTTCCAAGTAACATCCTTGCCTACGTGAGTTTTAAACAAATTGCACCTTTTCGTAATAAATTAATGCGGTATAATGCTATATATGAACTTCAGTTTTACTCTTTTTTGTGGTAATAATTATGATTCGTAGAGTTAATTTAAAATGTAGAGATGCTGTTTAGTTATTATAGCTTTTCATTTTGTGAGAGGTAAAGTGTTTATTCGGTCCAGAGTAGAGGCAGGATGTCACTTTATCTGCGATGCATACAACACTTCATGTGTTTCTGTTAGAGCATAAATATATATGATCGTGTGAATTTAAAAATTTGTTGAAGTCTTACATTAGAAATAAATATTTTTTTTGAAAATTTAAGTAGAAAGAAACTTATTTTAAAATTCAAGTTTGACATTGAAAATAAATATTTTTTGTAAATTCAAATGGAAAGAAACATGTTTTTTAGATTCAAGTCTCACGTAGGAAATAATTTTTTTGAAATCCCACATTAAAAAACTCTCATATTTTGAGTAGCTTTCAACTATGTAAACATTAAAATCCTACATTGGATATAAAAGTTTGCTTCCATCACGGTTATTATGTTGTAGTCCTTTTTGTTTTTTAGAGCGGTTTGGAATTGTAGTCCTATCGGGTTCTAGAGTGGTCATGATGTCGTAGTTATGAGTGGTCGTAGTACCATATTGTGAATGACTTTAATGACTTTAATCATCATATTGAGGGTGTAATTCTAGAATGATTTTCTATGGTGCAGTGGAACTCGGATACAATGAATCTGAGCTGTTTTATCGTTGGAACTAATCTGGGTTGTTTTAACCTGGGGACTTCGTGGCTGATAGTCTGCCTTATACAATTTGGGTAGTGCCGTAAAACGTCTTTAAGATAGGGACCTAGTCTGTGACTCAACCCAATAATATATTCGGTAGCATAAATTGTGATTTTTAAATAACTTTTGATACTAAAAAATAACAATTTTAAGACGTTTATTTCTGCCATGTCAACTGAAGAGATTACTAATTTGGTTTTGTTGCCTCTGATTTCAATAAACTGTTTCAGTTTGAAACAAACAGAAAAAGATAAGAAAGTTAGAGAATTAAACCATGGGACATTAATGATAAGAATTATATTCTTAATGGACTTGTTGATGATATGTACAAGTATTACAGTTCTAGTAATACTTCTAGATATATTTGACATGCTATGAATAAGTATGTAGTGAGTTGCTACCCAGAGTATCAGATGACTGATGGAGGCACACTTCCATAAAATTTAGAAGATAACTCATAAGATCATCTATTAAGATACATCACTCATGGCATATTTAAATTAAATGTTGAAATTTAATGTGTTTTTACGTTTGAATGTTGAAATCAATAAAATGTCTCTTTTTGCTTATATGTTGTGTGATTTTAATTTTTGACATGTTATACTATGTGATGTGAACACATTTGATTTCAAAATTAAGTAACTTAGGTTTAATTCCAAAGTTATTGTTCAATGATTTTGAAAAGTGTAATTTTTATAGTCAAGCTAAAATAAGAAAGAGTTCACATAAATTTGTAGTTAGAGAATCATGTTAAGGATCTTTGTAACTAAAATTGAAAATTAATTTAGTAGAAAGATTAAAAGGTTTTAAGTATGATTCTAGTTTGTTTAAATAAGTTTTATAAATTGCCTGAAATTATACATGGAACAATAGCACCATAATTGTTTGAAGTGAATGGTAAAGTTGAAAATAAAAAGGAATAAAACTCTTACTGAATTAGTTGTAGCTAGTATGCTTAGTGTTGCATCCCATTGTTGTGCGGAAAATAAATTGCTCATTTCCTATGTTTTGAATAGAGTTCCTAAATCTAAAAACAAAACATCTCCTTATGAGTTAGTGAAGAAAAGACAACCAAAAATGTCTTATTTTCAAACTTGGGACTATCTGGCTTATGTTAGAATTCCCGATCACAATCGAATTAAACTCTTTATTAGAGCCTATGAATGTGTGTTCATTGGGTATGCAATAAACAACAAAGCGTATAGGTTTTATGACCAAAATGCAAAAGTGATCATAGAGTCAAATGGTGTTGACTTCTATGAAAAAAATTCCCTTTCAAATGGAGAAATAGTGGGGTCAGCGAATCAAGTCACGTTCCTATAACTAGAAGCAGCAAACCAGGAAAAAAATAAACTCGAAGAAGTAAGAGAGTCATAGTTGCTAAAAATTATGAACCCGAATATGCGGGCTACACTTTAGAATAGAATCTTGTAAATCTCTAAGAAGCTTTGTCATCTTTGGATGCAGATTTATTGCAAGAAGCAATAAACAATGAAATGAATTCTTTAGAGTCTAACAGGACCTAACATTTAGTAGACTTGTTTTCTGGTTGAAAACCAATAGGTTGTAAATGTATCTTGAAAAAGAAACTAAAACTCGATAGTACTGTTGATAAATACAAGGCACGTTTTGTAGTAAAAGGTTTTAGACAAAAAGAAAATATAGATTCTTTCAACACCTTTTCAACAGTCACTAGAATAACATCCATTAGGATACTCATATCATTTGCGGCTATTCATAACCTGGTGATACACCAAATGAATGTTAAAACAACTTTTTTCAAAAGGTGATTCAGAAGAAGAAATCTATTGGGAACAACCTGAAGGTTTTGTAATTCAAGGACAAGAATACAAGCTAGATAAATCATTGTATAATCTTAAACAAACTCCTAAGAAATGGCATGAAAAGTTTGATAACTTGATTATATCAAATGAGTTTAAAGTGAATGAAAGTGACAAATGTATTTACTGCAAATCTGAAAATGACATTTGCACTATCATATATCTCTATGTAGACGACTTACTCATATTTGATTCAAACATTCATGGTATAAATATTGTGAAATTATTGTTGTGTAACAACTTTGATATGAAAGACCTCGGAGAAACGAATGTAATCTTGAAATTAAGATTACTGTTGACACCTAATTTTGTCCGCTACTTTATGATTTTTAATAAATATATAAAAAAAAATTTAAAAAATAATAATAATGATGAAAATAATAATAAAAATAAAAAGTTAGACTTTCAAATTTTAGAAAATCATGGATGTGTTTGGTTTCTATTTGACTCTAATTCTTTTTTAGAAATGTTTACTATTTTCTAAAATATATAAAATAAAATAAAAATAAACAAACAAACGTATTTAATTGATGGTAATAAAAATCATTATAATGGTCATCATTTGAATAAAAAGAAACCGAAAAGAAATGAATCAGTATAATGGTGATCAACTGAATAGAAAAGAAACCAAAGAAATGAATCAACGGTAATAAGAATCAATATAATTATGTCCGATTAAATGAAAAGAAATCGAAAATAAACAGATTAATGGTAATCAATTGACAATTATTCTCTTGTCTTTTGTAATCTATACCAAAAATATCTATAAATAGTCTACCACAAGAGGACAAAGAGGGACACATTTCAAAACACAATTTGAGAGCACAGAAAAAATAGAGAGATTAATAGGCAAAGGAGAAAAAGATAATCTAATTTTGAAAAAAGTCAATCTAGCAAAAAAACAATTCAGCAGTAAGGCATCACTTTCTTATTGTTTTCTCTAATTTTCTGCTTATTAGTCTTTGTATTGCATCCTTTTAAAATTTATTCTATTTTTTTTTTGTTTATAAAAATATAAACTCATATGTTAAGTTTTCATTTTTAATTAAAGTTGTTTAATCCTAAAATTGTTTTCTTTGCAACACAAAATAATAAAAAAAATATAACTAATTGGTGTTTATATACAAAGAAAATAAATTTCACGCTAATGTAGTATAATAGAAAATTCATATTATGTCTTCATCAAATAACTAAAAAAATCATAACAACGGATAAATGGTTTTTCACTTAGGATTAGAATTAATGGTCGTTGTTGTCGGATGAACTTCATCCCTGCTCGCCGCACCATATCACACACCCTCAACCATTGATGGCCTTTGTATCACGACATATCTGACTACGTACGACCAAATCCTTTAACAGGTTGTTTCACCGTCGTGTTCATCTATCTCGTTCACATACCGCCATAATACGTTGTTTTTTCTAAAAAAAATCAATTTTTTTCTTTTCTTTAAAACAAAAATAGAAGATATAATTCAAGAACTACGTGTGTTTTGATTTTCCTATTGCACATGGGGATACGTAGAAGCAAGGTCTTCCCCTTGGCAAACCAAATTAATAAAAAAATATTTTAACTTCTTTTATTAATGTAAATAATTTAATTTCTCTTTTTTTTAATACTTTTTGGGGTAAAAATAAATAAATAAATAAATAAATAGTTTGTAGGGTAATCATTTTAACGGACGTTGTAGGGTGGTAATACTTCCCTAATTATAATCGACTCCTGAATCCAAAGTTTTAGTTCAAAAATCATTATTTTAGACAAACTGAATATTTGAGCATCACTGGCAACCTCAAATATGCCACTGATTGTACTAGACCTGACATTGCTTATGTTGTGGGACTGTTGTGCAGGTTTATCAGTAGACCTAGTATGGAGTATTGGCACGCTATCGAAAGAGTCATGAGATTTCTTAAAAGAACCATGAGTCTCGAATTACATTATCCAAGATTTCCTACAGTCCTTGCAGGATACAGGGATGTTGATTGGAATATCTTATCAAATGATTCCAAAACAACCATTATATTTTGGAAATCAAAGAACATATGATATTGGTTGAGTCCACTATGGAGTGTGAAATACTAGCTACTACTAGTGAAGAAGCGAGCTAGTTGAGATGCTTGCTAGTTGAGATCCATGAATGGGAAAAACCTATGACATATGTGTTGACCCACTGCGATAGTTTCGCAGCTATTGCAAAGATTGAGAATCGTTATTACAACGATAAGAGACGAAAAATTCATCGTAAGTATAGCACTGTTAGAGAGTTACTTTCTAAAAGAGTTGTTATAGTGGATCGTGTATGCACTGATGAGAATTTCAAAAATCCTTTGACGAAAGGGTTAACTAGAGAGAAAGTCATAGATACATCCAAAAGGATGTGACTATTGCCTATAGAGTCACTCATGACGGTAACCCGACCTATTAGACTGAAGATCCAAGAATTAGTTTCAATGGATAATGACAAGTCGTGAAGTGATATGAGATGAACATGCTATTATAAATCAGAGAAGCATGATTTCTAAAGCGATGATAGGATGAGGTAATAGAAACTCTTATTGAGATCTATATTCTATGTGGAGGGAGTACCTAGCTAAAGAGTACTCTTGATAGACTCACCTATGTGAATATGGAAGTGGGGTCGCTTCCTATTGGATACACATGCAGGGCCATTAAATGCACGGGCTTTTGAGAATACACCCTATGAAAAGGTTGTGTGACTTTGATGTCTGAGATAGAGTTCAAGAGTACGAGTCACTCTTGTTGAATCTGAATCTTACTTACTATGCAAAGGTTCAAATCAAGAGACACCTTTGTTTATGCACGATCTTATATAAGCATTTGACGTTATTTCAGAAATATTTTTTAAATTCGAGTAGGGGATTGTTGGAACATAAGTATGTTATTATGTGAATTTAAAAATTTATTGAAGTCCCACATTGGAAAGAAATGTCTTTTTGTAAATTTAAGTGGAAAGAAACTTGTTTTAAAATTCAAGTCCCACATTGAAAATAATTTTTTTGAAATCCCACATTGGAAAGCTCTCATATTTTGAATAGTTTTCAACTGTGAAATATTAAAGTCCCACATTGGATAGAAAATATATGTGAATTTGCTTCCATCACTATATAATGAGTTTCAAACTATTGTTAAAAGTACACCAAAGTTAGATGCATTTCCCAACTTTTTATTTTATCCCTTTAATATTATGTTCGCCTAATTTTTTAGCCACTTCTCCCCTTTCTTTATGTTCTTTCAATTTTTGAGCGGTTGTTATGTCGTAGTCCCTTCCGTTTTTGGAGAGTTTGTTATGTCGTAATCCCCTCGGTTTTTACAATAGTTGTTGTGTCATAGTCCCTACGGTTTTTACAACGGTTGTTATACCGTGGTTCCTTTATTTTTTTAGAACGTTGTCATGTCGTAGGCCGTTTTTTTTAAAGCGATTTGGTACCGTTGTTCTATCGGTTTGTAGAGCGATTATTATGTCGTAGTTATGAGTGGTCGTACTACCATGTTGCGAACGACTTTAATCGTCATATTGACAGTGGCTTTAATTGCTATATTGAGGGTATAATTCTAGAATAGTTTTCTACGATGCAGTGCAACTCCGATACAGTGAATCTGGATTGTTTTATTCTGAGGAATTCATGGTTGATAGTCTGCCTTGCACAATTTGGTCAATGCCACGAAACGTCTTAAAAAGAGTAACCTAGTCCATGACTCAACCTAGTAATGTCTTCGGTGGCATAAATTGTGATTTTTAAATAATTTTTGAAACTCAAAAGTAACAATTTTTGACTTCTGACTTCGTCTATGTGACTCATGGCAATTGTAAAATGACGATATTGCCATTTTTTTTTCTTCTGATATGTAGAAACCACATAGACATGTTGTTTGATTCCTCCAATAAGCATACAATTAAGGCTAATGTTGATGGTTGTACCTTCAATGATATTTGTCCAGCTTGTTTAGGTGGAATTCTCAAAAATGGAAATTGAGAATGGTTAATGGGTTTTTCAAGATTCATTGGTACTCATTTATTAGTTGAGCTCCTATGTATCATGGTCTTAGTTTAGCCCAAGAAAAAAATTATTTGAATATTGTTATAGAGTTGATTCCACGTCAACCTTAGCCTTGGTTATAAGAGTTTACAACCTCATTATCCTCTTGTTGCTCTGATCAACTACATTAAGGAATTCATTGAGATGAATTTTTCTTTTGTTTAGAGAAGAAAATTAATGTGTAGATTGATTAGTACAATATGGATAATATATGCTTTATCAATTAAGATTGACATGAATAATTTTTACTTTCATTCACTTCTAATGTGATTATTTTTGAAAACAAAAGTCTAATGTTATTTAAACTCAAGTCTAAAATTTCTCAATTGATAGTTGATATATAAATTTTAGGGTTAAATTTACATAGGACTAAAAAACCAACAAAATTATAGATAGAAAAAACATATTTAATCTTACATTTTAATAAATCAAATCAGAGGTCGTTTTTAAATTTTTTTAAATAATTTTATTTTTTTTAAAGAGTCTAGGTGTGAAACTCACTTAAATGAAATATGGAGTAGTAAGGATTTTATGGATTTGAATCCTCGTGTCAAATATATAAAATTAAATATTTTTTATACTTACCATTTGAGTTATACTAGTTGTCAACGAAACTAGCGAAGAACATGTCTATAATTTATTGAGTCTAATAAATATATTTTTACCACCAAAACAAACCATTAAAGTTAAATAGTGATTCTTTCTAACTATACACACACTAGTATGTGTATTTCTTAAGCGCAACAACTTGTTTCTTGTTAGCCTTTTCTTATCTTTTAGGCCTTTCTTGACCTAAAATGACTCATCTAGTTCGTTTCTTTTCTGTTAATTAAATAAGTGATATTCATGAATATTTAGATTTTTTTTTTCTCGTTTTATTTATAATTATATTGTATGAGCGCGAAGTTATTTTGTTAATTGTTTTAGTGCAACGTGTTAATCTCTCATCCCATTGCAATATTTTTATTAGAGTACAAAAGAAATATAATGAATAACCTTCTTATTATTATTATTATTATTATTATTATTATTATTATTATTATTATTGAAGTAACTAATACAATATACAGTTTGAAGTGCATATATAGATGGTGTAGTAACAATCATCTAACTACTATAAAGAAACAAAATACAATTAAGTCTCTAAAAACTTAACAATTAACTACTACCTTTTCTTCTCCTTTCTTCCGTTTAAAAAAAAAGAGAACACGTGTTGGTAGAAGAAAAAAAAACGCAAACCTCCATTTTTCTTCTAGATCTAAGTTTCCATTCAAGAAGTGTCAAGAGAGAAAATTACTTTGCTTTACACTATCGTGCTTGGGAGCTAATTTATTTGAGGCATCGTCACGAGCAAGATTTTCGCCATGTTTGATCGCGGTAGTGAAAACGATTGTAAAAGTTACGACTAAGGTAAGTACTATTTCCAAACTTTTAGTTTTCAGATAAGGACCCTGTATGTGTGATTAATGTATGACTAATGTGTGAATATATGATAATTAATTTTGATGTGAATATATATATATATATATATATATATATATAATTGGAGTGAAAATGTGTGTTGTTACAAGTTATGAATTGATGATTAATACTGACGTGATTATATATTTTGGTGTTAAAATACGTGTTGTTATATGTTATGAATTTTATTGAGGAAAATATGTCTTGAGTATGCTCTCTGATAAGTATGAAAAAAAATATTAGTGTTAAATTAGTATTAAAAGGGAGTCTTTTAATAGCTGCATTTACATAATGATTGTTGTGAAAAGAGTCAGAGTACGCTCATGCATTTCATAGCTAGTGGTGACCGTCATGGACCATATTGTCAGTGGTGACCGTGAAGGGCCACAATGTTAGTGGTGACCGTGAGGGGTCACAGTGTTAGTGGTGACTGTGATGGGCCACGAGGTTAAGTGATTTTGATGGGCCACGAGATGGTTCCATGAGTTGATTGGTTCATCTTATCCTTACGAGGATTTAACTTTCGTGTAGGTCTGTGATAGACTACGCTCTAGTAAATCATGTATATGTGATGGGTGGCACTTCGGTAATTAGTGTTGGCCTGTGATAGATGGCACAATTATGATTTACGCCCCTCGAGGAAGATTTTGTTTTGGAAATTCTGAAATCATGTGCATTGGTTTATACGCATTGTTATAATATGATGATTGTATATACGTACTCTGTTGCTGTTTGTTATTATGCCGTAATTTCTAAGTGCTATTGCTTGTCTTTATATCGTACATCACACTTCAACCTACCAATCATACATCACACTTGTTTTGTTGTTTCAATCAAAGTTTTGTTGTATCATTGTTCTCAAACACAGAATTTGCAATTAGCCACATAAAGACAATATTGCTGCATCATAAGGATTTATTGGTAATTTCAGCAACATGAATATATTTTCTTCTGCACACATATAAAACAAATTAGAAGGAAAAAAAAGTTATATAACAAAATAATATCGATGTTCAAATTAGACAGAGACAGTGTCAATTGCATAACATAATAACATCAAAGTTAAAATTAAAAAAAAATTAAAAAAATAAAAAAAGAACAAAAGAAAGTTGTAAAACAAAATAACATCAATGTTCCAATTAGAAAGAATTGGTGACAATTATAGAACAGATTAAAGAATCGACATTTCTATCAATGTGACTATGTTATTTTGTTATATACATGAATAACAAATTTTTTGAAAAGGAAATGAAGAAACAATCTACTCCACAAAACAATTACACTATATATATACCTGCACAAGGTCCGTATAATTCGTTCGGCATAAATGATCCCCCGCCAAGATCAATACATTATCAACGTGTATATTCTTGACATTCTACCACAATGAGTGTTTACTTATTAACAAGTTCAAAATGATAAATTTTGCTGATAGAAAATATGGATGAATGTTATACATGAACAAAAAAAAAAAAACCTTTACACACCTCAAATATTCAGGTAAATTGCCTCACAACATTTGCAGTTCCTTGAAACCACTTCTTTCCAACTTCTCCTAGTGTTTGTCTCGCTCCCATAACCTACTTGGCATATAGATTGACTTTAATTAGCCATCATGAATTAAAAAAATTGGTCAAAAAAAATATCCTCCAATGGGTTGTATTTCTCTATCAATCACAACATCCAACCAAGAAAGAGCTTCTTAAAAGTATATATTTAATGAATATTTATATTCATTGAAATCAATCAATTATATATATTTAAAACAGATCCCCGAATGCCACCTCACCTCCGAATGCCAACTCACCCCCTCGAATGCCACCTATACAAATATTTCCCACATCAACCAAAAAGCTGATGTGGACCACTCATCCTTTCTCCCCTCTCAATTATACTCTCAATACCTAATCTCCTTTAATCCTACTCTATTTTTTCTCTTTCTTCCACAATTTCTTTCATACCTCCAAAATCTATTTGATAATATTATTTTATAATAAATTTCTATATTATAAAATTAGTTTTCAATAATTTATAAATTATTTTACAATTTGATAATAATTTACAATCTATATTATTATCAAATTATTTTATAAGTTATTTTATAATAAATTGATAAATTATTTTATAATATTATTTTATAATATTAATAGCCATTTACCAATGGTAATAATTTATATTATTAATCATTAAATTCAATAAAAAAACAGACTAATCACTCCTAAATATGGACAAAAATGCTCTTTATCTAATAATATTATTTTATAATAAATTTATAAATTATAAAATTATTTTACAATTAT
>JBBPBS010000629.1:2994597-3046745 GCA_037974835.1 Cicer judaicum | reverse complement strand
TATTCTATTTGACAGAAAATACACAAATTTATTAAAAATAATCATAAAATACGAATATATGAAAAATTATTAAAAAAGTTACTTCCAATTATTAAAAACTATTATCTATTATATATGTTTTTTTTACAAACTCTTGATAAAATATATTCAATAATTTTTTTTTACAACAACTTCTCATGCTCACAATTAAAATATCATACTAATAAAACAAATAAATTTAGACTACACTACAATATAATTCAATATTAATTTTTTTTTTTAAAATAAAAAATATTAAATAGTCAATCATATTTTTAAATTTTTACATCTTATTTTTGAGTTAGTATTTTATATTTTATTTTATCAAATAAATACAAGTACCATTATATGTTGAAAAATAAATTAACAATCACACTACAATGAGTCAAATAATTATCCTATATAATAAATTATCATACGAATTTTAAAAAATATTTTAAAAATTTAATTAGATGATTGTGATAAACATAATTTTCTATTATTTTAATTTTCCTAATCATATTCAATTATTACAAATCAATAAAATAATATTATAAGATAATTATATTTATAATACATCAAATATTACTTAAAAAACTTATAAAATTAATTAATATCCGCGCCGCGCGGGCCATAATCTAGTTATAATAAATTAAAACTAAATGAAGCTCCACTTACCCAAAAAGCCTTCTTGATCCAAAAAGATATGGCCGACTTGTCCCAAAATCCAGAATGATCTCTTAAAAAATATTGGTGGGCTGCTTGGTTGTGCTATGACCAATAATGAGTCTTATGGGACTCCAAAAAATAAAATAAAAAGGCAAGCTATAGTAAATAAAAAATTGAACATAATTAAAACAATAAAACTAAACATAATTATAAACAAAACATAATTATGAAAAGATAATCATAAATTGGACCTTCAACAATTTAAACACAGTCTGAAAGTTGTGACTGAGAGGAAGGTAGTGGGCCACTTTCAGCTGAGCTTCCATTTAAATCTATGATACATTAAAAATGAGTGAATTAACATGTTAAACACATAAATATTATTTATAACAATGAATACAATTTTTTTTAAAAAAAAAAAAAAAGCAACGCACCTACTAGTACTTCCTCTAAAATCTCATACCCTTCACCAAATATGAAGTCATTAAAATGGTAAAAAGACATTCAATCAATTTTTGGTGCATATTAGAGCCTCTGCCATTTCTGGGTTTAGGGAGCTTCTATATATCTCTAAACCCTACCCTCGGTGCTGAAAGCACTCTTAGAAGCCATAGTAGAAACTGGTGTAGGCATAATATCTCTTACCATTCTAGAAAAAATTGGATACCGACAAGCATTGTGTTTCCAACACGTTAAAATCTCAAACTTATCTGCAATTTCTATACACTTCTCATTAGTGTACCTCTCAAGTTCATTTTCAACATCAATTGAATCCTTTTTCTTTAAATGTTTTTTAAAACCATTTTCCCGTTGTAAGTGTGCGCTTGTGGGACCAACAATAGTTGTTTCACAAAGGGAACCAATTGCACCAACACTAGAAGATGAAGTCTTAGGTGTTTTTTAATTGGTTTATCACCATACATATCATTGAAGCACCACTCCACATACCTTAACTTGTATCGGGGATCTAAAATAACACCAATGTAAAAGAGCTAATTTATGTTAGATTTATTGCCCCAATACTTGGTGTACTTTGCCAACATTTGCTTGCCCATTGATGATAAATAAGTGTTAAGGTCCATCGATGAATGTTTAAGTTCAATCAAGATGGAAGCTAATTGGGGAAAAGTCATATCCAAACTTGTTTGTTGTGAGGTTGAAAAAACTTTTGTTGCATCATTAAAATACTTCAAAAAACTAAACAAAAAACTTATCATTTTCCCAATCATTATCAGTGGTGGAGAAGCTTCTACAAAGTATTGCCTATAACTTACATCTTCATCTTCAAGCTTATCAAAGGCTGTTTTAAATTTTGCAGTTGCTTCCAACATCAAATATGTTGAGTTCCATCTTGTTTGAACATCAAGACACACCAATTTCTTGCTTACAATTCCAACAAACTTTATATATTCCTTTAACTTTGTAGTCCTCAGTGGTGAAGATCTTACAAACTTCATAGTAGTTCAAATGGAAGAAATTGAAGAGTCAAAGTCTTTCAACCCTTTAGTCTCCACCAAGTTGAGTATGTGAGCACAACACCTCATATGAAAAAAAAACCCATTCAACAATAGCCTATTCATGTTTTTTCATCTTTTTCTTCAATAATCCTACTGCGACATCATTTGATTCTTTTTTGGTACTTCCATTCATTATCAATAAAGTGGGTCGTGAGGGTCAAATAATTAAGATTTTGAATAAAAGTCCAACAATATGTAGTAACAACCACCCTACTACAATTAGATTTAAAGAACTCTTTAAACCTAATTTTTTCATCTAAATACAATTGGAAACAATCTCTTGCTACAGTACGTCTTGATGGTACGATAAATTAGGGTTGCAATTGATTATGTAAGACCTGTAGTTTTTAAATCCTAAATTATACAATTTTAGGGTATTTTGTGTTAAATTGCTTAGGCTTTTAACCCAGTTTTTGGTATTAAGTGAGTTAAAGGCCGAAAATATATTTTTGGAAATTGGATTAAAATTATTTGCCGAAGAATAAATTATTTTGGTTTTGAAGAATTTAATTCTGGGCGGTTTTGTTCAAAATATCTCAGGTTGCTGAAAATTGTATTTGACAATTTGGTTGCGACGAGAGTAGATATTTTTATCAAAATAGTTGGAGATGTGAGTGAACTGATGGATGTGAGAATTGTTAGATATTTTTTGGTTTAGGTTTAAATTATTATATTTATATATGTTGTATATTATATATTATATATATATAAGGTTGGAGAGAAATAGGAGAAAAGGAAATAGAAAGAAAAGAAAATAGAAGGAAGGAAAAGCAAAGGAAAAACATTTCCATCTCCTTCCTCTCCTCTACCTCGCGAAAACCTTTTCCTCCTCCTTTTTTCTTCTTCTTGGTTTTGTTTCCTTTTTCGTTCTTTGGCTTCAAGAATAGAAACCCAAGGCTAGTGGGTGAGAAAGATCAAGTTCCCATATCCTTCCTCTTTCTCGGATTCGAAAACGGGTTAGGAATTTCAAAAACCGTCAAACACAAATCTCCCTGTTTCACCTAGATCTAAGCTTCGTTTCGCAAAGAGATAGAAGGGAAAATTGCTCACTACCATGCTACGGTGCTAGGGAACAAACTTTGGAAGCGGCGTAGCGAGCGGAAAATTTACCGGATTTACTCACGGTGCCGTAATCGCACGTTAAAGCTAATGTGAAGGTAAGGGCTCCTTCCAAACTTTTAGATTGCATTTAGGGCCTTACCTGTGGTTGTGTGGAAAAGAATTTTATTAGGGTTGGAGTTGATTTGGAGAAAATGAATTTAACCCACTTATGTATGATTTTGAGTAAATGAAATTTGTTGTGTTTGAGTGGTATGTTGTGATGATTTGTGTTCGTTGTTTTTGACGTGTTCTTAATTGATACTGATGAAATTTGATATGTGTGTGGTTGGATTTTGTGGAAAAATGAATTGATGTGTTTTGATGTGGATTGATAATATGTTTGAGTTGTTTTGCGTGGAATTTGAAAACCATTAAGTTAAATGAGTATTAAGAATGGGGAATCTCTTAATGTCTCATTTACATAATGTGTGTTTGTTTTGGAGAAATCGTTTAAGTTAACTGGGCGTTAAGAATGGGGAATCTCTTAATGTCTTGGTTACTTAAAGTTGTTTTGAAAATCGTTTAAGTTAATTGGGTGATAAGAATGGGGAATCTCTTAATGTCTTGGTTACTTAATGTTTGTTTTGGAAAGTCGTTTAAGTTAAATGAGAATTAAGAATGGGGAAGCTCTTAATATCTTGTTTACTTAATGTTTGTTTTGGAAAACCGTTTAAGTTAAAAGAGTATTAAGAATGGGGAATCTCTTAATACTTCTGTGTGCTTAATGTTTTGATTTGAAAACCATTAGAGTTAAACGAGTATTAATAATGGGGAATCTCTTGATGTCTGCGTTTACTTAATGTTGTCGTGAAAATGATTTTGCGGAGAAATTAATGGTCGTGTTTTGGTGTGAATCGTGGATTGAATTTGATAATATGTTTGAGCTGTTTTGTGTGGAATTTGAAAACCATTAAGTTAAACGAGTATTAAGGATGGGGAATCTCTTAATGTCTTGGTTACTTAATGTTGTTTTGGGGATCGTTTAAGTTAACTAGATATTAAGAATGGGGAATCTCTTAATGTTTTTGTTACTTAATTTCGTTTTGAAAATTGTTTAAGTGAAAAGAATATTAAGAATAGGGAATCTCTTAATATGTCTGTTTGCTTAATGTTTGGCATGAAAATCATTTAAGTTAAATGAGTATTAAATATGGGGAATCTTTTAATATCTGCATTTACTTAACGATTGTTATGGATGGAGTTAGTGTATACTCATTCATTTCATTTGGTAAATTGTGCTGACCCGTGATAGGTGGTACGTTTACGATTTACTTTTTGGTAAGTTGTGCTAACCTGTGATAGGTGGCACCTCAGTAAATAGTGCGTCGGCCTGTGATAGGCGGTACATTTATGACTTACGCTCTTTCTTTTAGTAAATCCTGCTGACCTGTGATTGGTGGCACCTCGGTAAACAGTACTGACCCGTGATAGGTGGCACCTCGGTAATTGGTACTTTGGCCTGCGATAGGCGGTACAATTATGATTTACGACCCTTTGAGGAGGGTTTTGGTTTGGAATTCCGAGTCCATGCATTGTGGCATATACGCATTGCATTAGCGTGCTTGACACACGAGTCGTGTTTGATTCAAGTGTATGATTGAGTGTTTGAACTTGAGATGACATTGTGAGTGTGATGATTATACTAAGTGTCTATGTTTTGGAACAAACTGTGTATAAGTGAAATTGATTGTAAAATTGTTTCGAAACTCATGATGTTGTAGTGATTGTGTTATAAACGCTAAGTGTTATATTTTGGAATTGTGTGATAGCATATTGATCACGAAACTATTTCGAAGTTCATGATGTTGTAGTGATTGTGTTGAAATTGCTAAGTGTTAAGATTCGGATTTGTGTATGAATGTGATTGAGTTAGTTTATGTATTTTTAGAAGATTACGCAGGGAAATCGATTGACCAAATCGATTTCGCCATTCAAGAACTCAGCCATTTTTCACGAAATCGATTTGCCCAATCGATTGGCTTCAATACATGAGCTCTGTCTTTCAGGAAATCGATTTGGCCAATCGATTGGATTCATTACAGGGGCTCTGTCCTTCAGGAAATCGATTTGCTCAATCGATTGGATCCAATATAGGGGCTCTGACTTACACGAAATCGATTTGCCCAATCCATTTGGCAACGCAGGGGTTCAGACCTTCATAAATCGATTTGCCCAATCGATTGAAGTCAGTTCAAAGTTTAGTTTCACTAAAATAATTCCAGGATATCGATTTGGCAAATCGATTGGATCACTGTAAATCCTCATTTTGAGTTAGATAACCGATTGCTCACTTGAAGTCTCAATGTTTTGGTCAGTTATGTATTACTTGATTGATTGAGAACTTTATTTTGATTTCATTTACATTTGGCAAGCATTATAAGAACTTTTAGCATATGGAAAATCCATTTTAAGATGTATGCTAAGTTGAAAAGATTATTTATGCATTTAAGAATTTAAATGTTATATGTTAACTGTTAATTTCGGTTGGTGACCCTTTACAACTATTATGGAAATATGGGCTTTGCCCTCAGATGAGAGCCAGGATGGTCCTACCGGTTCGTACCCTACGTATGGGAATATAGATGAGAATGCTTGTTTGGAGCTATGCTACGAGGATCTCACTGGGCGCGTGGAGATCACTCAGGGTGTTTAGTATTTTGTAAAATGATCAGACTAGGTTGACACAGAGGGAACGAATGTCTTTTTTTGGGTTGCGTTTATTTTAAACATGGAAGATTGTACCACTTTTGTTATGTAAATATTTTGAATTCATGGATTGAGAACTTTTTCCGCTGCTTGTAAATTATAATGACTTAATTACTTATCCAAAGGTGTTACCTTATTTGTTTCCCTTTTTTATTTTAATCTCTTTTGAAAAAAAAAATACACCCTCGCTTCGAAAAACAGGGTGTTACATTGTGGTATCAGAGCTTTGGTTTGGTTTTCTTTGGGGGCTGTGGAACCTTTGGTTATAGATTGCAGGTAACCTATTGGTTGTGAGTCGTTATCTGATCATGCGTCGGGGTAATTGGTCTGAGTTGTCAGACTAGGGGTAGTTATTACGTGTTGATATATTCGAAACTTAGTTTTGGAATTATTCGAAGTGGTGTTAACACTTCTTCCTGATGTTGGTTTTTCGGAAACACTACCTCCAAGAGGGAACGACGTGGCAAGGACGAACGTCAGTAGGGATGATCAAATGGATGAAGCTACAAATAACATGGATGTTTTGTTGTTGCACGAACTGCTGCAAAGATTCGATGGAATCTGGAGAAGAGGGAAAGAGGGATTTATGCTATTAAGTGAAGAGGATTGAAAGATTTTCGTCGTCACCATCCTCCAAAGTTCAAGGGTGATGAGAACTCAGGAAAAGAGATGACTAGTGGATTCAAGAAATGGAAAAGATCTTCGAGATGACGAATTGTCCAGCAGACCTGAAGCAAATCATGACGGCATGGAATTTATAAAATGGTTCCAAGGACACAGAAGCTATGTGTTGGTGTAAACACAAAGATGATGAGTATGCATGGATTAACATTCGACTAATAAGAGATTTCAAGTAAAGATCTAAGTTGAGGACTCTTGTTAAGAAAAGTATTAGATGTTTTCCTGGTTGATTTTATTAGTTGATGATTTAATATCCACAAAGTTGGATGGAGGACAAGTGATGCTTAAAACATTCATAATCGAAGGAGTTGAGGCAGGCAAGTGATAAATGATTCATGTTAAGGATGGGAGTGCTTGGAGATTTTGAAGATCAAATTTGAGGATCCTATTAAATGATAGAAAGTGAAAAAGAAGAGATGGAATGAATGATTTGTGATTTAGTTGTTGGTCTTGGGAAATCAAGCGCTGAGGTTTAAAATGAGTGTTTTAGTGACTAGATGAACAATGAAAGTTATGTGAGTCTTTGAGACATTTTACTGCCAAATTTTGGACGATGAAGTTATAGATAATTATTTCTTAGGAAATGCTTATGGGGAATGTGTGACAAATAATTCTTTAGGACGTTCTATTGTTAGAATTCTTTCAGTTTGTATCTCGGTGAAGGTTGTGAAGGAATAAGAATACATCAAGTGAAACAAATATCGGAAAATGTGCCAAGAAATTTGTTGGAGCAGCACACAGAGATGTAGCTTATGACAATTAAAGATTCAGGAAAGGAATTATCTCACCTACAATTCAGACATTATTATTATAAATGTATGCCAAGATATAAAGACATTACTTAAGTGCATGTCATGGGGATTGTTATTGTGTTCGTCAATCAAAGGAGTTAAATGTTTGTTTGATAGGAAACAATTGAACATGAAATGGAAAAGTTTGGTGGGAATTAGTAAGCCTTGATTTATTGGAATCACTATAATGAAGATGTATCAAGGTTCGAGGTAGAAATTTAAGGTTTGTATAAATGGAAAAGTGATGGAGTGAATACAATGTCGTTGACCTGTCATAACGAAAGGATAATCATCAAGTTGAAAATGAAGGACACAGTGAAATTAAGAAGTATCAGAATGAATGTTGGCAATAGAGGTAGGAGAATTATTTTCAAGTTTGTGCATAATTGCGAAGTATGTAAGAAATTTTCTAGTAAAGCGTAAATTTGAGGTGTTAGACATGAGACAAATGTAGACCTTGGTCTGTGAATTAAATTCAAGTTGGATTTTAATGGAAAACGTGATTCTTGAAATGAAGTACTAAACTAGAAGGAAGTTTGTGTGTCCCAAGGGGTATAGTCTTTGGCATGATATCGAAAATATTTGGGGAAGCTTCAATCACCAAGCATATGTGGTGATGGAATTATTAAATTTATAGCTGGAATAACCTATTGATAAGAACACTACAGTTTGACGTAGTTGTACGACTTAAGAAAAAACGAGGATTTGTGGTCAAGGGAGAAATTTAGGAGTTCATGGATGTAGTGATTGTTTTGTGCTCAGTGTGTTGGGGTCATTGTAAGTGTTTTAGTTTGGTACCAAATGGATGTTTCGTATCAAGTGGATGCAAATGAGACTACGTGACAAAGGTATGGGATATTTTACTTTGTCGACATGATCAAAGTTATAGAAAAATAAGGGAAACTCAATGGACCTTGAGAAGATTGTTGACTGCTTGTACATTAAGATAACCTCAATTGTAAGTTGCAAGGAGCGTTATTACAGTTCGGTTAAGATAGTCTAAGCCACTATCATGGTTGTTGGATATTTATTGAGAAATTGAGGGACTGATCATCCTTAATCTCTTGTTGATAGTAGACACAATCATGTTGAATGGAACGGACGAGCCTTACCGACTACGGATGTGTGTGAAGTTATTAAGCACCATATGAGAACGAGTAGGCAACACTTTCTTCGAGAAGGCCGGGTGAAACAAGTTGTGACTTGTATGTTTAATTTGAGTACAAACCTAGGGTGGATTGTTACTCGTACTTTAAGTTTTGAGGACAAAACTAATTTTAGGGGGGTAGTAATGTAAGACCCGTAGTTTTTAAATCCTAAATTATACAATTTTAGGGTATTTTGTGTTAAATTGCTTAGGCTTTCAACCCAGTTTTCGGTATTTAGTGAGTTAAAGGCCGAAAATATATTTTTGGAAATTGGATTAAAATTATTTGCCGAAGAATAAATTATTTGGGTTTCGAAGAATTTAATTCTGGGCGATTTTGTTCAAAATATCTCAGGTTGTTGAAAATTGTATTTGACAATTGAGTTGCGACGAGAGTAGATATTTTTATCAAAATAGTTGGAGATGTGAGTGAACTGATGGATGTGAGAATTGTTAGATATTTTTTGGTTTAGGTTTAAATTATTATATTTATATATATTATATATTATATATATATATATATATGGTTGGAGGGAAATAGGAGAAAAGGAAATAGAAAGAAAAGAAAATAGAAGGAAGGAAAAGCAAAGGTAAAACATTTCCATCTCCTTCCTCTCCTCTGCCTCGCGAAAACCTTTCCCTCCTCCTTTTTTCTTCTTCTTGGTTTTGTTTCCTTTTTCGTTCTTTGGCTTCAAGAATAGAAACCCAAGGCTCGTGGGTGAGAAAGATCAAGTTCCCAACTCCTTCCTCTTTCTCGGATTCGAAAACGAGTTAGGGATTTCAAAAATCGTCAAATACAAATCTCCCCGTTTCACCTAGATCTAAGCTTCGTTTCGCAAAGAGATAGAAGGGAAAGTTGCTCACTACCACGCTACGGTGCTAGGGAACCAACTTTGGAAGCGGCGTAGCGAGCAGAAAATTTACCGGATTTACTCACGGTGCCGTAATCGCACGTTAAAGCTAATGTGAAGGTAAGGGCTCCTTCCAAACTTTTAGATTGCATTTAGGGCCTTACCTGTGGTTGTGTGGAAAAGAATTTTATTAGGTTGGAGTTGATTTGGTGAAAATGAATTTAACCCATTTATGTATGATTTTGAGTAAATGAAATTCGTTGTGTTTGAGTGGTATGTTGTGATGATTTGTGTTCGTTGTTTTTGACTTGTTCTTAATTGATACTGATGAAATTTGATATGTTTATGGTTGGATTTTGTTGAAAAATGAATTGATGTGTTTTGATGTGGATTGATAATACGTTTGAGTTGTTTTGCGTGGAATTTGAAAACCATTAAGTTAAATGAGTATTAAGAATGGGGAATCTCTTAATGTCTCATTTACTTAATGTGTGTTTGTTACGGAGAACTCGTTTAAGTTAACTGGGCGTTAAGAATGGGGAATCTCTTAATGTTTTGGTTGCCTAAAGTTGTTTTGAAAATCGTTTAAGTTAACTGGGCGTTAAGAATGGGGAATCTCTTAATGTCTTGGTTACTTAATGTTTGTTTTGGAAAATCGTTTAAGTTAAATGAGAATTTAGAATGGGGAAGCTCTTAATATCTTATTTACTTAATGTTTGTTTTGGAAAACCGTTTAAGTTAAAAGAGTATTAAGAATGGGGAATCTCTTAATACTTCTGTGTGCTTAAAGTTTTGATTTGAAAACCTTTAGAGTTAAACGAGTATTAAGAATGGGGAATCTCTTGATGTCTACGTTTACTTAATGTTGTCGTGAAAATGATTTTGCGGAGAAATGAATGGTTGTGTTTTGGTGTGAATCGTGGATTGAATTTGATAATATGTTTGAGCTGTTTTGTGTGGAATTTGAAAACCATTAAGTTAAACGAGTATTAAGAATGGGGAATCTCTTAATGTCTTGTTTACTTAATGTGTGTTTGTGAAAATCGTTTAAGTTAACTGGATATTAAGAAATGGGGAATCTTTTAATGTCTTGGTTACTTAATGTTGTTTTGGGGATCGTTTATGTTAACTAGATATTAAGAATGGGGAATCTCTTAATGTCTTGGTTACTTAATGTCGTTTTGAAAATCGTTTAAGTTAAAAGAATATTAAGAATGGGGAATCTCTTAATATGTCTGTTTGCTTAATGTTTGGCATGAAAATCGTTTAAGTTAAATGAGTATTAAATATGGGGAATCTTTTAATATCTGCATTTACTTAACGATTGTTGTGGATGGAGTCAGTATATGCTCATGCATTTCATTTGGTAAATTATGCTGACCTGTGATAGGTGGCACCTCGGTAAACGTATTGACCCGTGATAGGTGGTACGTTTACGATTTACTTTTTGGTAAGTTGTGCTGACCCGTGATAGGTGGCACCTCGGTAAATAGTGCATCGGCCTGTGATAGGCGGTACATTTACGACTTACGCTCTTTCTTTTAGTAAATCTTGTTGACCCGTGATATGTGGCACCTCGGTAAACAGTACTGACCCGTGATAGGTGGTAAGTTTACGATTTATGCTTTTTAGTAAATCGTGCTGACCCGTGATGGGTGGCACCTCGGTAATTGGTACTTTGGCCTGCGATAGGCGGTACAATTATGATTTACGGCCATTCGAGGAGGGTTTTGGTTTGGAATTCCGAGTCCATGCATTTTGGCATATACGCATTGCATTAGCGTGCTTGACACACGAGTCGTGTTTGATTCAAGTGTATGATTGAGTGTTTCAACTTGAGATGACATTGTGAGTGTGATGATTATACTAAGTGTCTATGTTTTGGAACAAATTGTGTGTAAGTGAAATTGATTGTAAAACTGTTTCGAAACTCATGATGTTGTAGTGATTGTGTTATAAACGCTAAGTGTTATGTTTTGGAATTGTGTGATAGCATATTGATTGCGAAACTATTTCGAAGTTCCTGATGTTGTAGTGATTGTGTTGAAATTGCTAAGTGTTAAGATTCGGATTTGTGTATGAATGTGATTGAGTTAGTTTATGTATTTTTAGAAGATTACGCAGGGAAATCGATAGACCAAATCAATTTGGCCATTCAAGAACTCAGCCATTTTTCACGAAATCGATTTGCCCAATCGATTGGCTTCAATACATGAGCTCTGTCTTTCAGGAAATCGATTTGGCCAATCGATTGGATTCATTACAGGGGCTATGTCCTTCAGGAAATCGATTAGCTCAATCGACTGGATCCAATACAGGGGCTCTGACTTACACGAAATCGATTTGCCCAATCGATTTGGCAATGCAGGGGTTCAGACCTTCATAAATCGAATTGCCCAATCAATTGAAGTGAGTTCAAAGTTCAGTTTCACTAAAATAATTCTAGGACATCGATTTGGAAAATTGATTGGATCAGTGTAAATCCTCAATTTGAGTTAGATAACCGATTGCTCACTTGATGTCTCAATGTTTTGGTCAGTTATGTATTACTTGATTGATTGAGAACTTTATTTTGATTTCATTTACATTTGGCAAGCATTATAAGAACTTTTAGCATATGGAAAATCCGTTTTAAGATGTATGCTAAGTTGAAAAGAATATTTATGCATTTAAGAATTTAAATGTTATATGTTAACTGTTAATTTCAGTTGGTGACCCTTTA
Organism: Cicer judaicum; assembly: GCA_037974835.1. NCBI lineage: Eukaryota > Viridiplantae > Streptophyta > Magnoliopsida > Fabales > Fabaceae > Cicer > Cicer judaicum. Next base: position 3,034,563 of record JBBPBS010000629.1, on the reverse strand, counting down.
CAACTATTGTGGAAATCTGGGCTTTGCCCTCAGATGAGAGCCAGGATGATCCTACCGGTTCGTACCCTACGTATGGAAATGTAGATGGGAATGCTTGTTTGGAGCTACGCTAGGAGGATCTCACTGGGCGCGTGGAGATCACTTAGGGTGTTTAGTGTTTTGTAAAATGATCAGACTAGGTTGACACAGAGGGAACGGATGTCTTTTTTTGGGTTGCGTTTATTTTAAACATGGAAGATTGTACCACTTTTGTTATGTAAATATTTTGATTTCATGGATTGAGAACTTTTACCGCTGCTTGTAAATTATAATGACTTAATTACTTATCCAAAGGTGTTACCTTATTTATTTCCCTATTTTATTTTAATCTCTTATGAAAAAAAAAATACACCATCGCTTCGAAAAACAGGGTGTTACAGATTACATAAGTACTTAAATCCCTCCCTTCAACTACTTTAAAGAGTTGCTCATCCAAAATGACAAAAACAACCAAAGCTTTTCTACATGCTTGATCATTAAATCTAGAGCTTGCTACAACAAAACTAGACCCCTCATGTAACACCCCGATTTTTAACAGCATGAGTGTATTTTTTTTTTCAAAACAAATTCAAAAAAACAAAGACATAAAGAAGAAAATACTTTTGGATAAATATTTAAGTCGTACACAACGACCACAATCAACAACATTTACAAGCAGAGAAAATAGTTTTAAAAACAAAAATCCTAAGTATTTAAACATCAAAATACACCGGGGCTATGAGACCTATCAAGCATAGCTCATACCCCTGAGGTATTCTCGGCAAACACTTGTACAAAAGCACTGCCCTGAAAATTTTAACCTCCCCACGTCACATCAAAAATTGGTACATGGAACCCATCAAAATAAAATGTCAAGCTGACATTATTGGTAAAGGTACAGTCTTCCAAATTAAAATAAACACAACCCAAAAAGAAAGACATCTAGTCCCTATACGTCAACCTAATCTGATCATTCTACAAAAAACTATCAATCCCGGATGATCTTCACGTGCTCCGCAAGATTCTCGACAAGATCCTCGTAACACTGATCTTCACGCGCTCCGCAAGATCCTCCTGACACTGCTCCGCAAAATGTAAAAGCCTTATAAACATTATGCGCAAACGTTGTATGACCCTACAACAACGCTTGTCAAAAAAGCACTATGAAACGCTCCGTTATTTTTAAAATATATTTACAACAACACTTATATTTAGTAAGCGCTGTAAAAGGAGCGCTATTAAATGACATTTTTGGCGTAGTGATTCCACATATAATATTGTTGACTTTCTACATTGTGAGAATCATACCAATCTCAGACGATTCACTAGAAGACATATTGTTCCAGCATACTTAGATGACTACAAATGTTGTTTATAAGACAAAATTCACAGCAGTTGGTACTTTGGACAAGCATAAAGCTAGATTGGTGATAAAAGGATATGCATAGCAAGTTCACATAGATTTTTTAAGCACATTATTACCAGTGGCAAAGTTGAGCACAATGAGAGTACTGCTTACATCAGGAGCTCAACAAGGTTGGAAGTTGTTGCAATTAGACGTGAATAATGTGTTCTTGAATGGAAAAATAGATGAATAGGTATTAATGGTATTGCCACCAAATTATTATGTTGTTGGCGAGACGAAGAATATGGCATGTAGACTTCATAAGTCATTGTATGGATTACAACAGGCTTCGAGATAGTGTTTCAATGTTTTCGTCTATCATTTTGCAACATGAACTCACTAAAAACATTGTAGTCTCCTCCTTGTTTACTAAACGTTCGGGGGTCACTCTTGTTATATTCTTAATCTATGTAGATGACATTATACTTGTAAGTCCTATTCAGTCCATGCTCCAACATACTCAACATACTCAACATACTTTAGAAATTCATTTCAAGCTCAAAGTGCTAGGGGATCTAAAGTACTTTTTGGGATTATATATTACAAAATCGTCATAGGGTATACACATATGTCAAAGAAAGTATACTATTCAACTTCTTGAGGATACATGTTTCTTACTAACTCAAGGTTGTATATTTCTTCCTCGGTGAATAAGTTAAATTATTATATGAATAAGCCCAATAAGAAGCATCTTATGATTGTGGACCAAATCTTATAGTATCTTAGGACATCTCCAAGATTAGGACTTATGTTTTCTACAGTTCCATCACTCAAAGTTTCAACATATGTAGATGTACATTGGGGGAGTTGCACTACTACTAGAAGGTCAACCACATGATTTTGTGTCTTTCTTGGTGATTCCATAAAATCTTAGAAATCTAAAAAGAAGCCAACAACGGCAAGATCTTCTGTAGAGTAAGAATATAGGTTGCAACCTTGACATCTGAAATACTTCGGTTAAAACAATTGCTTAGAGATTTTGACATACATTTTTCCAAATGTAATAGTTTTTAGTCAACAATACATCTTGCCTCAAATCCAACCACTCAGAAGAGATCAAAGCATATAGACATAGAGTGACACTTTATTAGAGAGAATGTTGGTTATGATTTTTTCAACTTGATCCATGTGCCTTCAAAGCCTCAATTAGCTGATCCATTCACAAATGCTCTACCCAAACTGCATAGACATCAATGAGACTAATTGTACATTAAAATTGACAACAATATTTGGAACACCCCGTTTTTCAAAGCGAGGGTGTATTTTTATTTTTTTCAAAAGGAATTAAAATAAAACAAAGAAATAAATAAGAATATACCTTTGGATAAATAATTGAGTCGTTATAATTTACAAACAGCGGAAAAGTTTTTGTTTTTCAAAATATAAATCCAAAGCATGTCCTGATGCCAACATTAGTACATGTACATCCTTCCAATTTAAAAAAAAAGTAGCCCAAAAGAAAGACATATGTGTCCTGAGTGACAACCTAGTCTGATCATTCTATACATAACAAAAAAACTATACGCCTCGAGTAATCTCTACGCGCCCCGTGAGATCCTCCTAACGTAGCTCCAATCAAGCATTCCCATCCACATTCCCATCCGTAGGGTACGAACCAGTAGGACCGCCCTGACTCTCATCTGAGGGCAAAGCTCAGATTTCCACAATAGTTGTAAAGGGTCACCAACCGAAATTAACAGTTAACAAATAACATATAAGTTTTCAAATGCACAAAATACCCCTTTCAACTTAGCATGCATCTTAAAAGGTTTTCCATATGCTAAAAGTTCATACAATGCTTACCAAATGATAATGAAATCAAAATAAAGTTCTCAATCCATCGAGTAATACATAACTGAACAGTACATTGATAATCAATTGAGAAATCCATCATCTAACACAAAATAAGAATTCTTACTGTGCCAATCGATTGGGCAAATCGATTTCTTGAAAGTTTTTAGTAAAAATTGAACCCCAGACTTGCCTTAATTGATTGGAGCAATCGATTTCGAGAAGGACTGAGCCCCTGTATTGTCCAATCGATTGGGTAAATCGATTTCGTGAAAGACAGAGCCCCTGCATTGAATCCAATCGATTGGGCAAATCGATTTTGGGAAAGACAAGGCCCCTGTATTGAATCCAATTGAATCCAATCGATTGGGCAAATCGATTTTGGGAATGAAAAGGCCCCTGTATTGAATCCAATTGAATCCAATCGATTTACCAAATCGATTTCTTAAATCATTTTGAAAAACATATTACAAAATCGATTGGGTAAATCGATTTCGTGAAGGACAGGGCCCCTGTAACTCATCAAATCGATTGGGTAAATCGATTTCCCTATGTATTTTTTCAAAAATTCATAAACCAACTCAATCACAATTTGAATCAAAACACACCTACACATAATTTCAAGCCATAACACTTAGCAAAATCAACATAATCATAATTTGAATCAAAACACACTTACACATAATTTCAAACCATAACACTTAGCAAAATCAACACAGTCATAATTTGAATCAAAACACACTTACACATAATTTAAACCATAACACTTAACAAAATCGACACAATCATAATTTGAATCAACCACGACTCGTGTGCCAGGCACCCTAATGCAATGCGTATATGCCAAAATGCATGGACTCGGAATTCCAAACCAAAACCCTCCTTGAAGGGCCGTAAATCATAATTGTACCGCCTACCGCAGGCCAAAGTACCAATTAACGAGGTGCCACCTATCACGGGTCTGCACGATTTACTAAAAAGCGTAAACCATAAACGTACTGCCTATCACGGGCCCGTATCGTTTACCAAGGTGTCACCTATCACGGGTCTGCACGATTTACTAAAAAGAACGTAAATTGTAAATGTATCGCCTATCACAGGCCAAAGTACTCTTTACCAAGGTGCCACCTATCACGAGTCTGCATAATTTACAAAAGAAACCGTATATCGTAAAAGTACCGCCTATCATGGGCCAAATTACTATTTACCAAGGTATCACCTATCACGGGTCTACACAATTTACAAAAACGTAAATCATAAATGTACCGCCTATCACAGGCCAAAGTACTATTTATCAGGGTGCCACCTATCACGGGTCTGCACGATTTACAAAAAGCATGAAAATGCATGAGCATATACTGACTCCATCCACAACAATCGTTAAGTAAATGCAGATATTAAAAGATTCCCCATTTTCAATACTCATTTAACTTAAACGATTTTCACGCCAAACATTAAGCAAACAAACATATTAAGAGATTCCCCATTCTTAATATTCTTTTTAACTTAAACGGTTTTCAAAACAACATTTAGTAACCAAAACATTAAGAGATTCCCCATTCTTAACGCCTATTTAACTTAAACGATTTTCAAAAACAAACATTAAGTAACCAAGACATTAAGAGATTCCCCATTCTTAACGCCCAGTTAACTTAAAAGATTTTCAAAACAAACATTAAGTAACCAAGACATTAAGAGATTCCCCATTCTTAACGCCCAGTTAACTTAAACGATTTTCAAAATGAACATTAAGTAAGCAAGAAATTTAGAGATTCCCCATTCTTAATTCTCATTTGACTTAAACGATTTTCCAAAACATTAGTAAACAGAGATATTAAGAGATTCCCCATTCTTAATACTCTTTTAACTCAAAACGATTTTCACAAACTCACATTAAGTAAACGAGACATTAAAAGATTCCCCATTCTTAATACTCGTTTAACTCTAATGGTTTTCAAATTCCATACCAAACGAACTCAAACATAATATCCAATTCAATCCACGTTTCACACCAAATCACATCAATCAACAAACATCAAGTATGAACACGCCAAGTACGATAAACCGTTTTTCTTCGTTTTCGGATCAAAGAGGAAGAGTGAAGTTGAGAAATCCTTGTCCTATCACCCACTATCAATTTTTGAATCCGAAGGAAAGAAAAGGGAGCAAAAACGAGCAACAATGGAGGAAGGGAGAAGATGATGATGCGTGAGGCAGAGAGAGGAAGGAGGCGGAAAATGTTTTCTGTTTTCCTTCAGTTTTCCTTTCTTCCTTTTTCTTTCCTTTCTATTTCTTTTTTCTCCCATTTCCTTCCTTTCCTTTTCTTTATATATATATACATATATATTAATCATAATTAACAAACATCTTAAAATCTTTAGATATTTATTAAATTACCCTTTCACCCATAACGCATTAAACTCTTCGTAAAAGATTCACCGCAGTTAATTTAGTTTATTTATCGATGAGTAAATCTAATCGGGCATCAAAATATCTTTTTGATCATATAAACTCCAAAATATTAATAACTTGGCTAAAAAGCCCCTGAGTTCAATACCAAAATCCATTAAAATACATAAGGTATAAATTTTAGGGTTAAATTTATACGTAAATTTTAGGGTTAAATTTATAGACTAAAAACGAATAACATTATAGAGATAAAAAGCATATTTAATCTTAAATTTTAATAAATAAAATCAGAGGTTTTTCTTAAATTTTTTTTATAAATAGATTTTATTTTTTAAAGAGTCTAACAGTGAAACTCACTTTTATAAAGTATGGAGAAGTAAGGATTTTATGGATGTGACTCAACATCTTAATATATTAAATCAAATATTTTTTATTCCTACCATTTAAGTTTTAGTAATCATCAATGACACTAGCGAAGATCATGTCTACAACATATGAGTCTAATACATATAATTTTACCACTAGAGCAAACCATTAAAGTTAAATAGTCAGTATCAGTATCAGTATCAGTATCAGTATCAGTATCAGTATCAGTATCAGTATCAGTATCAGTATCAGTATCAGTATCAGTATCAGTATCAGTATCAGTATCAGTATCAGTATCAGTATCAGTATCAGTATCAGTATCAGTATCAGTATCAGTATCAGTATCAGTATCAGTATCAGTATCAGTATCAGTATCAGTATCAGTATCAGTATCAGTATCAGTATCAGTATCAGTATCAGTATCAGTATCAGTATCAGTATCAGTATCAGTATCAGTATCAGTATCAGTATCAGTATCAGTATCAGTATCAGTATCAGTATCAGTATCAGTATCAGTATCAGTATCAATATCAGTATCAGTATCAGTATCAGTATCAATATCAGTATCAATATCAATATTATTATTATAATAATAATAATAATTATTATTATTGAATTAATTGATACAAATATACAATTTGAAGTGTATATATAAATGTAGTAAACAAAATACAATTAACTCTCTATCAACTTAACAATATAATGATGAAAGAATAATTAAAAAGTTAAACTAAGTATTATCTAATAAAATTTAGTTTGTTTTAAGTTTGTACTTTGTGTGTATATTGAAATATAGTCAGTATCGTATGTTTATAAGGGGTTTATATAACCTATCATTAAATTCGACTTTCTCTCAACCTTACAATAAAACTTGAGGTTCAGTGACACGTATAGCGAGCCTTAAGCCAAGAATGCAAGAACGCTTGTTTCCACTTATGAAATAATACATTCCTATTTTGTTAAGTACCACCTTCGTATTCCCGTCGTTGTGCACCACGTGATTTCCCCCCCGTACTTTACACAAAGTATAGTGTCCCTTGTTTACTTCGTTTGCCGATTCTCTTCTATTGTACGTAAACACTATAATGTATATAATTAATTTCAACATATTATTATTTCACATTATATAAGAAAACACAAACGTCAATCATGAATGAAATTAGTTACCAATAGTATCGCCTATTAGGAAGTTGTGACTATTGGCCCACTGGATTAGTAACAGATAGGTGGGACTAGGACTAGGGCCCCTTCGTAATCGAAGAGGGGGCCTTCGTGATCGAATAAGAACCTTCCAGCTCCAATTTACACTGTCACCAACCACATATTCTGTTGATTCCAAACACGATAATAGAACCCACATTGATAAAATTTGAGTGAACCATTTTGGATAGTACTAATAACCCATTACTATTATTAATTGCTTAATTCCTCTCTTTCAAACTCACCACCGGATTCTGAGAGATTAAATAGGGTTCATCAAAACAATCCAAGCCCCTTCACGATTTCCAAGTAACATCCTTGCCTACGTGAGTTTTAAACAAATTGCACCTTTTCGTAATAAATTAATGCAGTATAATTCTATATATGAACTTCATTTTTACTCTTTTTTGTGGCAATAATTATGATTTGTAGAGTTAATTTAAAATGTAGAGATGGTGTTTAGTTTATTATAACTGTTCATTTTGTGAGAGGTGAAGTGTTTATTCGGTCCAGAGTAGAGGCAGTATGTCACTTTATATGCGATGCATACAACACTTCATGTGTTTTTGTTAGAGCATAAATATATATGATCGTGTGAATTTAAAAATTTGTTGAAGTCTTACGTTAGAAATAAATATTTTTTTGTAAATTTAAGTAGAAAGAAACTTATTTTAAAATTCAAGTCTCAGATTGAAAATATATATTTTTTCTAAATTCAAATGGAAAGAAACATGTTTTTAAAATTCAAGTCTCACGTCGGAAATAACTTTTTTGAAATCCCACATTAAAAAACTCTGATATTTTGAGTAATTTTCAACTATGTAAACATTAAAGTCCTACATTGGATATAAAAGTTTGCTTCCATCTATGTATAATGAGTTTCAAACTATTGTGCAAAGTACACCAAAGTTGGATGCATTTTGCAATTTTCTATTTTCTCCCTTTTATATTCTGCTCACCTAATTTTTGAGCTACTTCTCCCCTTTATTGTTTAGTGGAGTGGTTGTTGTAAGACTCATAATTTTAAATTATACTTTATGTATTTTAGTGTATTTTGATATTGAACTCGGAGGCTTTTTACCCAAAGTTATTAATATTTTGGGAGTTTAAATGACCAACAAGATATTTTGATGCTCGATTAAAATTACTCGTCGATAAATAAATTAAATTAACTGCGGTGAATCTTTTACGAAGAATTTAATTTTGGGGAGTTTTGTTAAAAATATCTCGAGTCGCGACGATATTAGATATTTTTGACAAAAAGTGGTTTGGAGAGGGTATGGGTGAAACGGTAAGTTTAATGAATATCTAAATATTTTGAGATATTGGTTAAGTTATAACTAATATATATGTTTGTGTGGAGGGAAAATAAAAAGGTGATAGGAGGGAAAAGAAAAGGAAATAGGGAGAAAAGAAAATAGAAGAAAGCAAAAGGAAAAGAAAAACAAAACGTTCTTCCTCTCTCTCCCTGCCTCGCGAGAACCCCTCCTCCCTTTTTCCTCTTTTGCATTTCTTTCTTCCTTTTAGTTCAAGAAAAGAAACCCAAGGATTAGTGGGTGAGAAAGAACAAATTTCCAGCTTCTTCCTCCTTCTCGGATTCGAAAACGGTGTTAGTGATTTCAAAACCGTCAAACGCAAACCTCCACATTTCATCTAGATCTAAGCCTCGTGTCGCGAAGAGATAGAAGGGAAAGTTGCTCACCACCACGCTACGGTGCTAGTGAACCAACTTTGGAAGCGGCGTCGCGAGCGGAGATTGTACCGGATTTACTCACGGTACTGTAATCGCACGTTAAAGCTAACGTTAAAGTAAGGGCTCCTTCCAAACTTTTAGTTTGCATTTAGGGACTTATCTGTGGTTGTGTGGAAAATAATTTTGTTAGGGTTAAAGTGTTGATTTGGAGAAAATGAATTTAACCCATTTATGTATGATTTTGAGGAAATGAAAATTGATGTGTTTGAGTGGTGGGTTACGATGATTTGTTTTTGTCGTATTTGACATGTTCATAATTAATACTTATAAATTTTGAGATGTGTTTGTGTGGATTTTGTGGAATAATGAATTTGATGTGATTTGGTGTGAATTGTGGATTGAACTTGAGAATATGTCTGAGTATGTTCTAGGTGGAATTTGAAAATCTTTAGAGTTAAACAAGTATTAAAAATGGGGAATCTTTTAATATCTCTGTTTACTTAATGTTTGTCGTGAAAATCATTAGAGTTAAATGAGTATTAAGAATGGGGAATCTCTTAAATATCTACGTTTACTTAATGATTGTCGTGAAAATTGTTAGAGTTAAATGAGTATTAAAAATGGAGAATCTTTTAATATCTGCATTTACTTAATTATTGTTGTGGATAGAGTCAGAGTATGCTCATGCATTTCATTTTTGGTAAATTGTGCTGACCCGTGATAGGTCGCACCTCGGTAAATAGTACTTTGGCTTGTGATAGTTGGTACATTTATGATTTACGTTTTTGGTAAATCGTGCTGTCACGTGATAGGTGGCACCTCGGTAAACAGTACTTTGGCCTGTGATAGGCGATACTTTTACGATTTACGTTTTTTCTTTTACTAAATCGAGCTGACTCGTGATAGGTGGCACCTCGGTAAATAGTACTGGTCTGTGATAGGCGGTACGTTTACGATTTACGCTTTTTGGTAAATCGTACTGACCCGTGATAGGTGGCACCTCAGTAATTTATAATTTGGCCTGTGATAGGCGGTACAATTATGATTTACGGCCCTTCGAGGAGGGTTTTAGTTTGGAATTCCGAGTCCATGCATTTTGGCATATACGCATTGCATTAGGGTGCTTGGCACACGAGTTGTGTTTGATTGAAGATTATGATTGAGTGTTTGAACTTGAGATGTCGTGGTAATTGCGTTGTAATTGCTAAGTCTTATGTTTTGAAATTGTGTGCAAGTGTGATTGATTGCAAAACTATTTCGAAACTCAAGTTGTCGTGGTGATTGTGTTGAAATCGATAAGTGTTATGTTTTGAAATTGCGTGTAAGTGTAATTGATTTCAAAATTATTTCGAAACTCAAGTTGTCGTGGTGATTGTGTTGAAATTGCTAAGTGTTATGTTTTGAAATTGCGTGTAAGTGTGATTGATTTCAAAACTATTTCGAGACTCAAGATGTCGTGGTGATTGCGTTGTAATTGCTAAGTGTTACGTTTTGGAATTGTGTGTCGTGTGTAACTGTGATTGAATCAGTTTATGTAGTTTAAAACAACTTTAGAAAAATCGATTTCCAAATTGATTCTGTTAAAAGATATTGAACAAATCGATTTGGCTTGTCATAGTAGCTCAACTTTTTATCAAAATCAATTTGGCATGTTATAGTAGCTCAGCCATTCATCAAAATCGATTTGCCAATCGATTTGGATGGTCACAGTAGCTCAACTATTTATCAAAATCGATTTCCCAATCGATTGCCCAATCGATTCATTTAAACCCAGAATACAGGTTTCACTAAAAACCTTTAAGAAATCGATTTCCCAATCGATTTTGTTAGTAAAAACTTTTATTCTGAGTCAGACAATCGATTGCTCATTTGATTCATCAATTGGTTGGTCAGTTGATTCATTACTTGATTGATTAAAACCCTATTTTTGATTTCATTTTTACTGGGCAAGTATTATATGAATTTTTAGCATATGGAACCCCTTTTAAGGTGCATGCTAAGTTGAAAGGTTATTTTGTGCATTTAGAAAACTTAAATGTTTGAGGACCCTTTACACTATTGTGGAAATTTGGGCTTTGCCCTCAGATGAGAACCAGGACCATCCTACCAGTTCGTACCTTGTGGATGGGAATGTAGTTGGAAACACCTAACTGGAGCTATGTTACGAGGATCTTGCGGGGCGCGTGAAGATCACTCAGGATGTATAGTTTTTTGTAGAATGATCAGATTAGGTTCACGTATAGGGACTAGAGGTCTTTCTTTTGGATTGTGTTTATTTTAAATTGGAAGACTGTACCTATACCAATATTGTCAGCATGACATTTTATTTTCGATGGGTCCTATGTACCACTTTTTGATGTGTAAATACTTTGGATTCGTATTTCAACAAAAACTATTTCGCTGCTTGTAAATTATGTCGACTTAATTGTCATTGTGTTATGACTTAAATATTTATCCAAAGGTATTTCCTTATTTATTTCCTTGTTTTATGAATTTGTTTTGAAAAAAAAATACACTCTCGCTTTTCAAAATCGGGATGTTATATTGTGGTATCAGAGCATTGGTTTAGATTTATTTGGGGACGTGGAGTTTTGGTTATAGATTGTAGGTCAACCTGTAGGTTGGGAGTTGTTATCTGATCATGCATCGATTTAGGTGGTTTGAGTTGTCAGGTCCGAAGTAATTATTATGTGTTGATGTGGTTGGAAGTTAGTTTTGGAATTATTTGAAGTAGTGTTAAGACTCTACTTGATGATGGTTTTATAGGAAAACCATGCCGCCAAGAAGGAATGACGCTCTAAGAGCCAATGCTAATAGGGATGATTGAATGGCGGAGGCTATGTATAACATGGATGCTTCTGTTGCTGCACAGATTGCTACCAAGACTGAACGTGATCTGGAAAAGAGGGAAAGAGAGATTCGTGCTGCAGAGTCAAGAGGATTAGAAGACTTTCGTCGTTACAATCCTTCCAAGTTTAAGGGGGATGAGAATTCAGAGAAAGCGGATCAATGGATCCAAGAAGTGGAAAAGATCTTCGAAATGATTAACTGTCAGGCATGAGTGAAGGTCAACTATGCTACTTACATGCTACTAGGGGATGTTGAGTACTGGTGGAGGAGTACAAGATTGTTGATGGGATCAGCTCACGAGTAGGTGAATTGGGAATCATTCAAAAGGAAGTTTTTAGACAAATACTTCTCGATGAGTACCAGGACTAAACTGGGTGATGATTTCTGTGAAGAGGCATTTCAGGTTTTTCTGTGAAGAGATTGATGAACCATTCATGTGTCATCATTTCCAAGACGGACTAAAGGATGAGATTCAAGACTTTGTCTTACCCTTGGGAATTCAACGTTTCCAAGTTCTTGTGGAAAAATGTAGAGAAGTTGAGTATATGAAGAATAAGAGGGCTAGTTGAGGAGGGAATTTTAGTTCAGGAGGGCCTAGTCGGGTGAATCATCAGAACAAGAAGGGAAAACAAGTTGCTAAACATTATAATCGACTACAAAATAACAACGGTGGGCAGAATCGCCCAGGGAACCAGAATTTTGGTAGACAATTGGGACAAGTGCTTCGATGTTTCCGATGTGGGGAAGAGGAACATTATGCTAGTGCTTGTACCTCTAATATTCTCACCTGCTACAATTGTCAGAAGCCAGGGCACATGGCAAGGGATTGCACGGCCCCAAAGGTGGAACCATTTGTGAATGTAACTAGGGCTACTCGTCCTACTGCTAGAGGACACGTTTATTGCGTGAGTGTTGAAGCTGGAAATCCATCTGGCAATCTGATTCAACGTGATTGTGAGATTGCAGGTAACACTCTAACTGCACTTTTTGATTCGGGGGCAACCAATTCCTTCATTGTTATGGATTGTGTGAATCGTTTCAAGTTGTCTGTGTCGCCTCTACCTTTTGATTTGGTTGTTTCTACACCTGCTAAGACTTTGACAGTAAATTCTGCATGTTTACATTGTCAAGTAACTATACAAAATAGGGATTTCTTGATTAATTTGATTTGTTTACCTCTAAAATCACTCGAGGTCATCCTCGATATGGATTGGATGTCGTATCATTATGTGATCTTAGACTGTGCTCTCAAATTGGTTCTTTTCCCCGAACCAGGAGTTGTTAAGTATCTAGCCGCTAACAAACTCCGAGTGTCGCTAAGAGAAGGAACTCATGAGTTTTTGTTTTTGGCTAATGTGGAGGCAAAGGGGAATGTGAACATAGAAGACGTAGTACTTGTAAAGGAATACCAGGACATATTTCCAACGGAAATTCCAGGGTTACCTCTAGTAAGAGAAGTGGAGTTCTTTGTGATAGGTGGCACCTCAATAAATAGTACTTTGGCTTTTTAGTAAATCGTGCTGACCCTTGATAGGTGGCACCTCAGTAATTTAGTACTTTGGCCTGTGATAGGCGGTACAATTATGATTTACGGCCCTTCGAGGAGGGTTTTAGTTTGGAATTCCGAGTCCATGCATTTTGGCATATACGCATTGCATTAGGGTGCTTGGCACACGAGTTGTGTTTGATTCAAGATTATGATTGAGTGTTTGAACTTAAGATGTCGTGGTAATTGCGTTGTAATTGCTAAGTCTTATGTTTTGAAATTGTGTGCAAGTGTGATTGATTGCAAAACTATTTCGAAACTCAAGTTGTCGTGGTGATTATGTTGAAATTGATAAGTGTTATGTTTTGAAATTGCGTGTAAGTGTAATTGATTTCAAAATTATTTCGAAACTCAAGTTGTCGTGGTGATTGTGTTGAAATTGCTAAGTGTTATGTTTTGAAATTGCGTGTAAGTGTGATTGATTTCAAAACTATTTCGAGACTCAAGATGTCATGGTGATTGTGCTGTAATTGTTAAGTGTTACGTTTTGGAATTGTGTGTTGTGTGTAACTGTGATTGATTCAGTTTATGTAGTTTAGAAAAATTCAGAAAAATCGATTTTCCAATCGATTCTGTTAAAAGATATTGAACAAATCGGTTTGCCAATCGATTTTGCTTGTCACAGCAGCTCAACTTTTTATCAAAATTGATTTGCCAATCGATTTGGCATGTTACAGTAGCTCAGCCATTCATCAAAATCGATTTGGCTGGTCACAGTAGCTCAACTATTTATCAAAATCGATTTGTCAATCGATTTGGCATGTGACAGGGGCTCAGCTATTTCTTAAAATCGATTTCCCAATCAATTTCCCAATTGATTGATTTAAACCCAAAATCCAGGTTTCACTAAAAACCTTTAAGAAATCGATTTCCCAATCGATTTGCTTAGTAAATTTTTTTTTTCTGAGTCAGACAATCGATTGCTCAGTTGATTCATCAATTGGTTGGTCAGTTGATTCATTACTTGATTGATTAAAACCCTATTTTTGATTTCATTTTTACTTGGCAAGTATTATATGAATTTTTAGCATATGGAAACCCTTTTAAGGTGCATGCTAAGTTGAAAGGGGTGTTATAGTTGTTATGTCGTTATAGTTGCTAAGTTGAAAGGGGTGTTATAGTTGTTATGCTAAGTTGAATTTTTAGCATATGAATTTGGTTTGAGAAAAAAAAATAGACTCTCGCTTTTAAAAATCGGGGTGTTATAGTTGTTATGTCGTAGTCCCTTCGGTTTTTAGAGCGATTGTTATACCGTAATTCCTTTGTTTTTTAGAACGGTTATTATGTTGTAGTCCTTTTTGTTTTTTAGAGCGGTTTGGAATTGTAGTCCTATCGGTTTCTAGAGTGGTAATGTTGTCGTAGTTATGAGTGGTCGTAGTACCATATTATGAGTGACTTTAATTGTCATATTGATAATGACTTTAATCGTCATATTGATCATGACTTTAATCGTCATATTGAGGGTGTAATTCTAGAACAATTTTCTACGGTGTAATGGAACTCTGATACAGTGAATCTGAGCTGTTTTATCCTGGGGACTAATCTGAGTTGTTTTATCCTGGAGACTTCGTGGTTGATAGTCGGCCTTGTACAATTTGGGTAGTGCCGCGAAACATCTAGAGATAGGGACCTAGTCTGCGACTCAACCCAATAATATATTCGGTAGCATAAATTGTGGTTTTTAAATAATTTTTGAAACTCAAAAATAACAATTTTAAGACGTTTATTTCTATCATGTCAACCAAAGAGATTACTAGATTAGGTTTTGTTGCCTCTGATTTCAATAAACTGTTTCAGTTTGAAAAAAACAGAAAATAATAAGAAAGTTGGAGAATTAAACTATGGGAGAATAATGATAAGAATTATATTCTTAATGGACTTGTTGATGATATGTACAAGTATTATAGTTCCAATAATACTACTAGATATGTTTGACATGCTATGAATAAGTATGTAGTGAGTTGCTACTCAGAGTATCAGATGACCGATGGAGGCACACTTCCGTAAAATTTAGAAGATAACTCATAAGATCATCTATTAAGATACATCACTCGTGGCATATTTAAATTAAATGTTGAAATTTAATGTCTTTTTTATGTTTGAATGTTGAAATCAATAAAATGTCTCTTTTTGCTTATATGTTGTGTGATTTTAATTTTTGACATGTTATACTATGTGATGTGAACACATTTGATTTCAAAATTAAGTAACTTAGGTTTAATTCCAAAGTTATTGTTCAATGATTTTGAAAAGTGTAATTTTTATAGTCAAGCTAAAATAACAAAGAGTTCACATAAATTTGTAGTTAGAGAATCATGTTAAGGATCTTTCTAACTAAAATTGAAAATTAATTTTGTAGAAAGATTAAAAGGTTTTAAGTATGTTTCTAGTTTATTTAAATAAGTTTTATAAATTGCCTGAAATTATACATGGAACAATAGCACCATAACTATTTGAAGTGAATGGTAAAGTTGAAAAAAAAAAGGAATAAAACTCTTACTGAATTAGTTGTAGCTAGTATGCTTAGTGTTGTATCTCATTGGTGTGCGGAAAATAAATTGCTCATTTACTATGTTTTGAATAGAGTTCCTAAATCTAAAAACAAAACATATCCTTATGAGATAGTGAAGAAAAGACAACCAAAATTGTCTTATTTGCAAACTTGAGACTATCTGGCTTATGTCAAAATCCCCGATCCCAATCGAATTAAACTCTTTAGTAGAGCCTATAAATGTGTGTTCATTGGGTATGCAATAAAGAAAAAAGCGTATAGGTTTTATGACCTAAATGCAAAAGTGATCATAGAGTCAAATGGTGTTGACTTTTATGAAAAAAAGTTCCCTTTCAAATGGAGAAATAGTGGGGGCAGCGAATCAAGTCATGTTCGTGTAACTAGAAGCAGCAAACCAGGCAAAACACAAACTCGAAGAAGTAAGAGAGTCATAGTTGCTAAAAATTATGAACCCAATAAGCTTTGTCATCTTTGGATGCAGATTTATTGCAAGAAGCAATAAACAATGAAATGAATTCTTTAGAGTCTAGCAGGACCTAACATTTAGTAGACTTGTTTTCTGATTGAAAACCAATAAGTTGTAAATGTATCTTGAAAAAGAAACTAAAACTCGATGGAACTGTTGATAAATACAAGGCACGTCTTGTAGTCAAAGGTTTTAGACAAAAAGAAAATGTAGATTCTTTCAACACCTTTTCACCAGTCACTAGAATAACATCCATTAGGATACTTATATCATTTGCGGCTATTCATAACCTGGTGAGACACCAAATGAATGTTAAAGCAACTTTTTTCAAAAGGTGATTCAGAAGAAGAAATCTATTTGGAACAACCTGAAGGTTTTGTAATTCAAGGACAACAATACATGCTTGATAAATCATTGTATAATCTTAAACAAACTCCTAAGAAATGGCATGAAAAGTTTGATAACTTGATTATATCGAATGAGTTTAAAGTGAATGAAAGTAACAAATGTATTTACTACAAATCTGAAAATGACATTTGCACTATCATATATCTCTATGTAGACAACTTACTCATATTTGATTCAAACATTCATGCTATAAATATTGTGAAATCATTGTTGTGTAACAACTTTGACATGAAAGACCTCAGAGAAACGAATGTAATCTTGAAATTAAGATTACTGTTGACACCTAATTTTGTCCGCTACTTTATGATTTTTAATAAATATATAAAAAAAATTTAAAAAAATAATAATAATGATGAAAATAATAATAAAAATAAATAGTTAGACTTTCAAATTTTAGAAAATCATGGATGTGTTTGGTTTCTATTTGACTCTAATTCTTTTTCAGAAATTTTTACTATTTTCTAAAATTTATAAAATAAAATAAAAATAAACAAACAAACGTATTTAATTGAATTGGATTGATGGTCATAAAAATCATTATATAATCATCATTTGAATAAAAAGAAATCGAAATTAAATGAATCAGTATAATGGTGATCAATTGAATAGAAAAGAAACCGAAGAAATGAATCAATTGTAATAAGAATCAGTATAATTGTGGCCGATTAAATGAAAAGAAATCGAAAATAAACAGTTTAATGGTAATCAATTGACAATTATTCTCTTGTCTTTTGTAATCTACACCAAAAAAATCTATAAATAGTCTACAACAAGAGGACAAAGAGGGACACAATTTGAGAGCACAGAAAAAATAAAGAGATTAATAGGCAAAAGAGGAGAAGATAATCTGATTTTGAAAAAATCAGTCTAGCAGAAAAACAATTCAGCAGTAAGGTATCACTTTCTTATTGTTTTCTCTAATTTTCTACTCATTAGTCTTTGTATTGCATCCTTTTAAAATTTATTCTATTTTTTTTTTGTTTAGAAAAATATAAACTCATATGTTAAGTTTTCTTTTTATATTAAAGTTGTTTAATCCTAAAATTGTTTTCTTTGCAACACAAAATAATAAAAAAAATATAATTATTTGATGTTTATAGACCAAGAAAATAAATTTCACGCTATTGTAGTATAATAGAAAATTCATATTATATCTTTATCAAATAACTAAAAAAATCATAACAACGGATAAATGGTTTTTCACTTAGGATTAGAATTAATGGTCGTTGCTGTCGGATGAACTTCATCCCAGCTCGCCGCGCCATATCATTCACCCCCAATCATTGATGGCCTTTGTATCACGACATATCCGACTACATAAGAGCAAATCCTTTAACAGGTTATTTCACCGTCGTGTTCATCTATCTCATTCACATACCGCCACGTTACGTTGTTTTTTCTAAAAAAAATCAATTTTTTTTCTTTACTTTAAAACAAAAATAGAAGATATAATTCATGAACAAATGTTATTATTATTATTATAATTATATTTTTATTTTATTTTTTGATATGTATATAAATAAAAAATAATAATAAAATCGGTCAACACATAAATATTTTTCACCCAACAACTACGTGTGTTTTGATTTCCCTATTGCACATGGAGATACGCAGGAGCAAGGTCTTCCCCTTGGCAAACCATATTAATAAAAAAATATGTTAACTTCTTTTATTAATGTAAATAATTTAATTTCTCTTTTTTTTTATTCTTTTTGGGGTAAAAATAAATTAATAAATAAATAGTTTGTAGGGTAACCATTTTAACGGACGTTGTAGGGTGGTAATACTTCCCTAATTATAATCGACTCCGGAATCCAAATTTTTGATTCAAAAATCATTATATTAGGTTCTATCCAATTTTTCCTTTAGTAAAAATAAAATTGGTGGCGACTCCTTTTTCACGGACAAACCAAACCCGACAATTACTAGGTCAGAAAATAGAATTTCTTTCGATCCATCTCACTATGTTGAAACAATCCTAAAGAAATAGAAATACTTTGACTGTAAAACTGCTTACACACCATATGATTTAAGTGTGAAACTTTTCAACACTGGTGAAGGTGTTAGACAAACTGAATATGTGAGCATCACTAGCAACCTCAGATATGCCACTGATTGTACTAGACCTGACATTGCTTATGTCGTGGGACTGTTGTGCAGGTTTACTAGTAGACCTAGTATGGAGTATTGGCACACTGTCGAAAGTGTCATGAGATTTCTAAAAAGAACCATGAGTCTCGAATTACATTATCCAAGATTTCCTAGAGTCCTTGAAGGATAAAGTGATGTTGATTGGAATATCTTATCAAATGATTCCAAAACAACCATTATATTTTGGAAATCAAAGAACATATGATATTGGTTGAGTCCAATATGGAGCCTGAAATACTAGCTACTACTAGTGAAGAAGCAAGCTAGTTGAGATGCTTGCTAGTTGATATCCTTGAATGGGAAAAACCTATGACATACGTGTTGACCCATTGCGATAGTATTGCGGCTTCTGCGAAGATTGAGAATCGTTATTACAACGATAAGAGACGAAAAATTCATCGTAAGTACAACACTGTTAGAGAGTTACTTTCTAAAAGAGTTGTTATAGTGGATCATGTATGCACTGATGAGAATTTAGAAAATCCTTTGACGAAAGAGTTAGCTAGAGAGAAAGTCATAAATACATCCAAAAGGATATGACTAATGCCTTTAGAGGCACTCATGACGGTAACCCGACCTATTAGACTGAAGATCCAAGAATTAGGTTCAATGGGTAATGACAAGTCGTGAAGTGATATGAGATGAACATGCTATTATAAATAAGAGAAGCATGATTTCTGAGGCGATGATAGGATGAGGTAATAGAAACTCTTATTGAGATCTATATTCTATATGGAGGGAGTACCTAGCTAAAGAGTACTCTTGATAGACTTACCTAAGTGAATGTGGAAGTGGGGCGGCTTCCTATGGAATTTTGAGGCAGAATTCCTAGAGCGTTCACTATACATGGATACACATGTAGGGCTATTAAATGCACAGGCTTTTGAGAATACACCCTATGAAAAGGTTGTGTGACTTTGATGTCAAAGATAGAGTTCAAGACTACGAGTCACTCTTGTTGAATCTGAATCTTATTTACTATGCAAAGGTTCAAATTAAGAGACACCTTTGTTTATGCACGATCTTATATAAGCATTTGACGCTCTTTCAGAAACATTATTTAAATTCGAGTAGGGGATTGTTGGAACATAAGTATGTTATTATGTGAATTTAAAAATTTATTGAAGTCCCACATTGGAAAGAAATGCTTTTTGTAAATATAAGTGGAAAGAAACTTGTTTTAAAATTCAAGTCCCACATTGGAAATAATTTTTTTGAAATCCCACATTGGAAAACTCTCATATTTTGAATAGTTTTCAACTGTGTAATTATTAAATTCCCACATTGGATAGAAAACATATGTGAATTTGCTTCCATCACTATATAATGAGTTTCAAACTATCGTGAAAAGAGCAACCTAGTCCGTGACTTAACCCAGTAATATCATCAGTGGCATAAATTGTGTTTTTTAAATAGTTTTTTGAAACTCAAAAGTAACAATTTCTGACTTCTGACTTCGCCTATTTGACTCATGGAAATTGTAAAATGACGATATTGCCATTCGTTTTTTTTCTTCACATATGTAGAAACCACATAGACATGTTGTTTGATTCCTCCAAATTAGCATACAATTAAGGCTAATGTTGATGGTTGTACCTTCAATGATGATATTTGTCGAGCTTGTTTTGGTGGAATTCTCAAAAATGGAATTTGAGAATGGTTAATGGGTTTTTCAAGATTCATTGGTACTCATTTATTAGTTGAGCTCCTATGTATCATGGTCTTAGTTTAGCCCAAGAAAAAAATTATTTGAATATTATTATAGAGTTGATTCCACGTCAACCTTAGCCTTGATTATGAGAGTTTACAACCTCATCATCCTCTTGTTGCTCTGATCAACTGCATTAAGGAGTTCATTGACATGAATTTTTCTTTTGTTTAGAGAAGAAAATTAATGTGCAGATTGATTAGTACAATATGGATAATATATGCTTTATCAATTAAGATTGACATGAATAATTATTACTTTCATTCACTTCTAATGTGATTTCTTTTGAAAACAAAAATCTAATGTTATTTAAACTCAAGTCTAAAATTTCTCAATTGATAGTTGATACATAAATTTTAGGGTTAAATTTACATAGGACTAATTTTATTTCTTTTTAAAGAGTCTAGGTATGAAACTCACTTAAATGAAATATGGAGAAGTAAGGATTTTATGGATCTAAATCCTCGTGTCAAATATATAAAATTAAATATTTTTTATACATACAATTTGAGTTGTACTAGTTGTCAATGACACTAGTGAAGAACATGTCTATAACTTATTGAGTGTAATAAATATATTTTTACCACCAAAACAAACCATTAAAGTTAAATAGTGATTCTTTCTAACTATACACACACTAGTATGTGTATTTCTTAAGCGGAACAACTTCTTTCTTGTTAGCCTTTTCTTATCTTTTAGGCCTTTCTTGACCTAAAATGACTCATCTAGTTCGTTTCTTTTCTTTTAATTAAATAAGTGATATTCACAAATATTTAGATTTTTTTTCTTGTTTTATTTATGATTATATTGTATGAGCGCGAAGTTATTTTGTTAATTGTTTTAGTGCAACGTGTTAATCTCTCATCCCATTGCAATAATTTTATTAGAATACAAAAGAAATATAATGAATAACCTTATTATTATTATTATTATTGAAGTAACTAATACAATATACAGTTTGAAGTGTATATATAGATGGTGTAGTAACAATCATCTAACTATCTATAAAGAAATAAAATACAATTAAGTCTCTAACAACTTAACAATTAAGTACTCCCTTTTCTTCTTCTTTCTTCTATTTCAAAAAAAAGACAACATGTGTTGGTAGAAGAAAAAAAAAACGCAAACCTCCATTTTTGTTCTAGATCTAGGTTTTTATTTAAGAAGTGTCAAGAGGGAAAATTGCTCCTCTTTACACTATGGTGCTTGGGAGATAATTTATTTGAGGCATCGTCACGAGCGAGATTTTTGTCATGTTTGATCGCAATAGTGAAAATGATTGTAAAAGCTACGACTAAGGTAAGGACTCCTTCCAAACTTTTAGTTTTCAAATAGGGACCCTATATGTGTGATTGACGTATGAATAATGTGTGAATATGTGATAATTAATTTTGACGTGAATATATATATATATATATATATATATAATTGGAGTGAAAGTGTGTGTTGTTACAAGTTATGAATTGATGATTAATACTGACATGATTATATATTTTGGTGTTAAAATACGTGTTTTTATATGTTATGAATTTTATTGAGGAAAATATGTGTTGAGTATGCTCTCTGATAAGTATGAAAAAAAATATTAGTGTTAAATAAGTATTAAAAGGGAGTCTTTTAATAGCTGCATTTACATAATGATTGTTGTGAAAAGGGCCACAATTTTAGTGGTGACCGTGAGGAGTCACAATGTTAGTGGTGACTGTGATGGGCCACGAGGTTAAGTGGTGATCGTGATGGGCCACAAGATGGTTCCATGAGTTGATTGGTTCATCTTATCCTTACGAGGATTTAACTTTCGTGTAGGTCTGTGATAGACTATGCTATAGTAAATCATGTTGATATGTGATGGGTGGCACATTTATGATTTACGCCCCTCGAGGAAGATTTTGTTTTGGAAATTATGAAATCATGTGCATTGGTATATATGCATTGTTATAATATGATGATTGTATATCCGTACTCTGTTGCTGTTTGTCTTTATGTCGTAATTGCTAAGTGTTATTGCTTGTCTTTATATCGTAAGTGTTAAATGATTCAGAACCATTTCAAAACTGAAAACCTGCATTATTTTGCATTTGTATTTAGCTACAACCTATGTGTAGTTGAATACACATTTGTAACGTTCAGTTTTTATTTGAAATTTCAACATCGTATTCGATTACAAAATCTTGTATTTGAATACGACTGAGTAATTTTTGCCACTAACTTGACTTTGTATTCGGCTACACCATGTGGTAGTCGAATATAAATGTACAGTTTTTACCATTGACTTGACTATATATTCGGAATAACCATGTCGTAGTCGAATACAAATGTGCAGTTTTTGCCACTAACTTAGCACTTGTATTCGAGTACAAAATGTTGTATTCGATTACGATAGTGCATTTTGTCAAAAACATTATTTTCCAACATTGTTCATACATTTTAGACATACGAAAATCCTTTTGATGAGTATGCTAAGATGAAAGGTTCTGATGAGCATTTAAAACATAAGTGTTTTGCTCAAAATGATTTGTTAATTTCGGTTGGTGACCCTTTACATTATTGTGGAAATTGGGATTTGTCCTCATATGATACCGGAGTTCGTTCCACCGACTGTTACCTTGACCATGAAAACGTCGTGAGACATCCCTAACAGGTATACGATCCCATCTCAAGGAGGGAAACTTATATGGGGAGGGTAGTGAGGACAAGCAGGAGAACTGGAACAGTATACCTCGTGGTGCTCACTCGCGAAGGAATCGACTAACTGGTACCTTTAGGATTGGTGCTCGAGATGAGTGGTGCATGCGAAGATGTAGAGAATTCCTCAGTAAAAGTTGGGGCTGATGCCACGGTAGGAGCTAAAGATACAGTGGTTGGGTCGGGGACTAGCAGAAAGGATAAGGGGTCCATGCCTGTAGGAAGAGACATTGCAGGACCGTCTAGACGGGTTGAGTCAGAGCCTCCACTTTCAGTGAATGACCCCTTACCGACTATCACTGAAATAGTGGACTGTTTTGAGATTCCAACATCGCAAAAGCCACATATCT
Organism: Cicer judaicum; assembly: GCA_037974835.1. Taxonomy (NCBI): domain Eukaryota; kingdom Viridiplantae; phylum Streptophyta; class Magnoliopsida; order Fabales; family Fabaceae; genus Cicer; species Cicer judaicum. The sequence continues at coordinate 3,011,005 of JBBPBS010000629.1, read as the reverse complement.
CGTGGGTGGATCTGACTTTTGAGGAGACCATTCCTTCTATGGATGTTGATGAGGAGAAGGCTACTTTGAAGAGATATGCTACATCAGGTGGGACTTGTGTAGTGGATGGAGGTCACCCTTATTATTGTAGTTGTTAGTGGATGATAAGATTAGTTTTTGTTGTATAGGAACTTAGTGTCTTTCTTTTGGTGGTTGTTCTTATCTTGTGTTAGGATGACTGTATCTATATCATATATTGGAAGTTGACTTTTGATTGGTGGGTCCATGTTCCATTTGGAGCAGTACTTTTGTGGAGGTGTCTGTCGAGAATACCCCAAGGGTATGAGCAATGTATGATAGGTTTCATAGCCCCGATGTGTTTTCTACTTGTATACATTGGATTATCGTCGCAAAAACTATTTTAGTTGGTTGGTATATATGATGTAATTATTCAAGTCTTGTGTAGTTGTGGTGTGATGATGTAGTCGAAAGTTATCTTTTGGAATTATTCTAAGTGGTATGAATATTTCTTCTTGATGTTGGTTTTGTAGGAAACAATGCTTCGAAGAAGGAACAACGCTGCAAGAGTCAATGTCAACAGGGATGATCAAATGGATGAAGCAATGAATAACATGGCTGCGTCTGTTGCTGCGCAGACAGCTCCAAAGAGTTTATGGGATCTGGAGAAGAGGGAAAGAGAGATTTGTGTTGTTGAGTCAATGGAATTGGAAGATTTTCATCGTCACAATCCTCCACATTTAAGGGGTGATGAGAGTTCAGAAAAAGCCGATCATTAGATTCAAGAAGTGGAAAAGATCTTCGAAATGATTAATTATCATGTAGAGGTGAAGGTCAACTATGCCACGTATATGTTACTAGGGGATAGGGGTGGACATCGGGCGATTATGGATGATTTCGTGACAAAAGTGTGAAATCGGTCCAATCCACGGGTGGAATTTAGTGGCCAAATTGCATCCATTTTTTAAATCGGGTATGTCGGGTCAGATAAGTGTGGGTGGGTAAAAACTGGTTGGATTTTATTAGGATTTATGCCTTTGTGTTTTTTTTAAAAAAAATTAGTGACTCTTTTTTTTGCTTTTTAAAAAAAGATCTGGTCTTTTATAATTTATTATATATAATACAGCTGTGGTCTTTTTTTGCTTTTTAAAAAAGTTTTGTTGTATCATTGTTCTCAAACACATAGCATTTGCAATTAGCCACATAAAGTTTAAGGCTAATATTAAATCGTAAATTCATAAGCAACATAAGTCACAGTCACATGACAACACAACCAATAAAAATTACATCCTCAAGTATAAATTACATCGAGATCAACTTAATTAAAATTTGACATTAATCAAAGGAAGACAATATTGCTGCATCATGAGGATTTACTGGTAATTTCAGCAGCATGAATATTTTTTCTTCTGCACACATAAAAAACAAATTAGAAGGAAACAAAAGTTATATAACAAAATAATATCAGTGTTCAAATTAGACAGAGACAGTGTCAATTGCATAACATAATAACATCAAAGTTAAAATAAAAAAAATAAAAAATAAAAAAAGAACAAATGAAAGTTGTAAAACAGATTAAAGAATCGACATTTCTATCAATGTGACTATGTTATTTTTTTATATACATGAATAAGAAATTTTTTGAAAAGGAAATGAAGAAACAATCTACTCCACAAAACAATTACACTATATATATACCTACACAAGGTCCGTATAATTCGTTCCGCATAAATAATCCCCCGCCAAGATCAATACATTATCGACGTTTATATTCTTGGCATTTTATCACAATGAATTTTTACTTATTAACAAGTTCAAAATGATAAATTGTACTGATAGAAAATATGGATGAATGTTCTATATGAACAAAAAAAAAACCTTTACACACCTCAAATATTCAGGTAAATTGCCTCACAACATTTGCAGTTCCTTGAAACCACTTCTTTCCAACTTCTCCTAGTGTTTGTGTCGCTACCATAACCTACTTGGCATATACATTGACTTTAATTAGCCATCATGAATAAAAAAATTGGTCAACAAGAGTATCCTCCAATGGATTGTATTTCTCTATCAATCACAACATCCAACCAAGAAAGAGCTTCTTAAAAGTATATATTTAATGAATATTTATTTTCAATGAAATCAATTATAATAAATTAAAACTAAATGAAGCTCCACTTACCCATAAAGCCTTCTTGATCCAAAAAGATATGGCCGACTTGTTCCAAAATCCAGAATTATTTGTTAAAAAATATTGGTGGGCTGCTTGGTTGTGCTATGACCAATGATGGAAAGATAATCATAAACTGGACCTTCAATAATTTAAACACAGTCTGAAGGTTGTGACTGAGAGGAAGGTAGTGGGCCACTTTCAGCTGGGCTTCCATTTAAATCTACAATACATTAAAAATGAGTGAATTATCATGTTAAACACATAAATATTATATATAACAATGAATACAATTTTTTTTTTATAAAAAAAAGCAACGCACTTACTAGTACTTCCTCTAAAATCTCATACCCTTCATCAAATATGAAGTCATTAAAATGGTAAAAAGACATATTCAATCAATTTTTGGTGCATATTAGAGCCTCTGCCATTTCTGGGTTTAGGGAGCTTCTATATATCTCTGAACCCTACCCTCGATGCTAAAAGCACTCTTAGAAGCCATAGTAGAAACTGGTGTAGGCATAATATCTCTTACCATTCTAGACAAAATTGGATACCGACAAGCATTGTGTTTCCAACACATTAAAATCTTAAACTTTTCTGCAATTTCTATACACTTCTCATTAGTGTACGTCTCAAGTTCATTTTCAACATCAATTGAATCTTTTTTCTTTAAATGTTTTTTAAAACCATTTTCCCGTTGTAAGTGTGCGCTTGTGGGACCAACAATAGTTGTTTTACAAAGGGAACCAATTGCACCAACACTAGAAGATGAAGTCTTAGGTGTTTTTTAATTGGTTTATCACCATACATATCATTGAAGCACCACTCCACATACCTTAACTTGTATCGGGGATCTAAAATAACACTAATGTAAAAGAGCTAATTTATATTAGATTTATTGCCCCAATACTTGGTGTACTTTGCCAACATTTGCTTACCCATTGATGCTAAATAAGTGTTAAGGTCCATCGATGAACGTTTAAGTTCAATCAAGATGGAATCTAATTGGGGGAAAAGTCATATCCAAACTTGTTTGTTGTGAGGTTGAAAAAACTTTTGTTGAATCATTAAAATACTTCAAAAACTGAACAAAACACTTATCATTTTCCCAATCATTATCAGTGGTGGAGAAGCTTCTACAAAGTATTGCCTATAACTTGCATCTTCATCTTCAAGCATATCAAAGGCTGTTTTAAATTTTGCAGTTGCTTCCAACATCAAATATGTTGAGTTGCATCTTGTTTGAACATCAAGACACACCAATTTCTTGCTTACAATTCCAACAAACTTTATATATTCCTTTAACTTTGCAGTCCTCAGTGGTGAAGATCTTACAAACTTCATAGTAGTTCGAACGGAAAAAATTGAAGAGTCAAAGTCTTTCAATCCTTTCGTCTCAACCAAGTTGAGTATGTGAGCACAACACCTCATATGAAAAAAAAAACCTATTCAACAATAGCCTAATCATGTTTTTTCATCTTTTTCTTCAATAATCCTACTGCGACATCATTCGATGATGCATTATCAATTGTGATAGTAGAAACATTTCTAAGTCCCCTTTCACTCAATACCTCTTCAAGCTTCATAGCCACTTTCTCACCCTTATGATTTGGAACCACACAAAAGCTAATGATTCTTTTTTGGTAATTCCATTCATTATCAATAAAGTGGGTCGTGAGGGTCAAATAATTAAGATTTTGAATAAAAGTCCAACAATATGTAGTAACAACCACCCTACTACAATCAGATTTAAAGAACTCTTTCAACCTAATTTTTTCATCTAAATACAATTGGAAATAATCTCTTGCTACAGTACGTCTTGATTGTACGATAAATTAGGGCTGCAATTGATTACATAAGTACTTAAATCCCTCCCTTCAACTACTTTAAAGAGTTTCTCATCAAAAATGACAAAAACAACCAAAGCTTTTCTACATGCTTGATCATTAAATCTAGATCTTGCTACAACAAAACTAGACCCCTCATGTAACACCCCGATTTTTAACAGCGTGAGTGTATTTTTTTTTTTCAAAATAAATTCATAAAAACAAAGACATAAAGAAGAAAATACTTTTGGATAAATATTTAAGTCGTACACAACGACCACAATCAACAACATTTACAAGCAGCAGAAATAGTTTTTAAAACAAAAATCCAAAGTATTTAAACATCAAAATACATCGGGGCTATGAGACCTATCAAGCATAGCTCATACCCATGAGGTATTCTCGGTAGACACTTGTACAAAAGCACTGCCCTGATAATTTTAACCTCCCCACGTCACATCAAAAAGTGGTACATGGAACCCATCAAAATAAAATGTCACGCTGACAATATTGGTATAGGTATTAATGGAATTGCCACCAAATTATTCAGTTGTTGGCGAGATGAAGAATATGGCATGTAGACTTCATAAGTCATTGTATGGATTGCAACAGGCTTCGAGATATTGTTTCAATGGTTTCCTCTATAATTTTGCAACATGAATTCACCAAAAGCATTGCAGTCTCGTCCTTGTTTACAAAAGTTTCGGGTGTCACTCTTGTTATACTCTTAATCTATGTAGATGACATTATACTTGCAAGTCCTATTCAGTCCATGCTCCAAAAAACTCACAGTACTTTAGAAATTCATTTCAAGCTCAAAGTGCTAGGGGATCTAAAGTACTTTTTGGGATTATAAATTACAAAATCCTCATAGGGTATACAAATATGTCAAAGAAAGTATACTATGCAGCTTCTTGAGGATACATGTTTCTTACTGACTCAAGGTCGTATATTTCTTTCTCGGTAAACAAGTTAAATTATTATATGAATAAGCCCAATAAGAAGCATCTTATGATTGTGGACCAAATCTTATAGTATCTTAGGACATCTCCAAGATTAGGACTTATGTTTTCTACAGTTCCATCACTCAAATTTTCTAATATGTAGATGTAGATTAGGACTTCAACTTTTTTCATATGTAGAAACCACATAGACATGTTGTTTGACTTCCTCCTAATTAGCATACAATTAAGGTTAATGTTGATGGTTGAACCCTCAATGATATTTGTCGAGCTTGTTTTGGTGGAATTCTCAACAAAAAAATTTAATGTGATTTAAACCCAAAGTCCAAAATTTCTCAATAGATTATACATAAATTTTAGGGTTAAATTTATCGAGTAAAAACCAATAACATTATAGAGATAAAAAGCATATTTAATCTTAAATTTTAATAAATAAAATCAGAGGTTTTTTTAAATTTTTTTATAAATAGATTTTATTTTTTAAAGAGTCTAACAGTGAAACTCACTTTCATGAAGTATGGAGAAGTAAGGATTTTATGGATGTGAATCAACAGCTCAATATATCAAATCAAATATTTTTAATTCCTACCATTTAAGTTGTATTAATCATCAATGACACTAGCGAAGATCATGTCTACAACATATGAGTATAATACATATAATTTTACCACTAGAGCAAACCATTAAAGTTAAATAGTGATTCTTTCTAACTATACACATTCTAGTATGTGTATATGTGAAGTGCAAATGCTTCTTTCTTGATAGTCTTTTCATCTCTTTTAGGCCATTTTTGACCTAAAATGACTCATCTAACTCGTTTTTCTTTTCTTTTAATTAAATAAGTAGTTTCCACAAATATTTAAGTTTTTTTTTTCTCATTTTATTTATGATTATATTGTGTGAGTGCGATTTTGTTCATTGTTTTACCGCATCGTTTTGATTTCTCATCATATTACAACATTGTAATTAGAGTATATACAAAAGAATATAATGAATAACTTCATTATTATTATTATTATTATTATTATTATCATCAGTATCACTATCGGTATCGGTATCGGTATCGGCATCGGCGTCGGGGTCGGGGTCGGTGTCGGTGTCAGTGTCGGTGTCGGTGTCGGTGTCGGTGTCGGTGTCGGTGTCGGTATCGGTATCAGTACGGTATCGGTATAATTAATATGAACAAATACCAATAAATATTTTTTTCGTAAATGAATGAGTTTAAAATGGTATATATTGCATTAATTTTTTTTGTCTAGATAAAATAGTAAACAAATTGGCTCATAATTGTGAGATATCTAACAATATTGATATTTCTCAGTATAGGTCTTATAGATCTTACATTATATTATTTTTTTAGAAATTGGAGGTTAAGTGACACGTATAGCGAGCCTTAAGCCAAGATTGCAAGAACACTTGTTTCCACTTATGAAATAATACATTATTATTTTGTTAAGTACCACCTTCGTATTCCCGTCGTCGTGCACCACATGTTTTTTTCCTCGTAATTTACACGAAATATAGTCTCCCTTGTTTACTTCGTGCACCGATTCTCTATAATGTATATAATTAATTTCAACATATTATTATTATTATTTCACATTATATAAGAAAACACAAACATCAGTCATGAATGAAATTAGTTACCAATAGTATCGCATATTAGGAATTTGTGACTAGAGGCCCACCGGGTTAGTATCTCATGGGTGGGACTAGGGGCCCTTCGTAATGTAAGAGAGCGTCCTCGTGATCCAATAAGAACCTTCTAGCTCCAATTTACACTGTCACCAACCACATATTCTCTTGATTCTGAACACGATAATAGAACCCACATTGATAAAATCAGAGTGAACCATTTTGGACAGTAATAATAACCCATTACTATTATTAATTGCTTAATTCCTCTCTTTCAAACTCACCACCGGATTCTGAGAGATTAAATAGGGTTCATCAAAACAATCCAAGCCCTTCACAATTTCCAAGTAACATCCTTGCCTACGTGAGTTTTAAACAAATTGCACCTTTTCGTAATAAATTAATGCGGTATAATGCTATATATGAACTTCATTTTTACTCTTTTTTGTGGTAATAATTATGATTCGTAGAGTTAATTTAAAATGTAGAGATGCTGTTTAGTTATTATAGTTGTTCATTTTGTGAGAGGTAAAGTGTTTATTCGGTCCAGAGTAGAGGCAGGATGTCACTTTATATGCGATGCATACAACACTTCATGTGTTTTTGCTAGAGCATAAATATTTATGATCATGTGAATTTAAAAATTTGTTGAAGTCTTACGTTAGAAATAAATATTTTTTTGTAAATTTAAGTAGAAAGAAACTTATTTTAAAATTCAAGTCTCACATTGAAAATAAATATTTTTTGTAAATTCAAATGGAAAGAAACATGTTGTAACACCCCGATTTTTCCAAGCGAGTGTGTATTTTTTTTTTTCAAAACAAATTAAAATAAAACAGAGAAATAAATAAGGTAACACCTTTGGATAAATGTTTAAGTCAATATAACTGATACGCAGCGGAATAGTTCTCTTGAAATATAAATCCAAAGTATTTACACAACAACAAATGGTACATGGAACCCATTCAAATAAGATGTCATATCGACAATATTAGTAAAGGTACAGTTTTCTAGTTCAAAATAACGTAAACCAAAAGAAAGACATCCTTTCCCTCTATGTCATCCTAATTTGATCATTCTACAAAAAAAACATTAGCTATACACCCTGAGTGATCTCCACACGCCCCGTAAGATCCTCCTAACATAGCTCCAGTCATGCATTCCCATCTACATTCCCATCCACAGGGTATGAACCGGTAGGATCGTCCTGTCTCTCATCTGAGGGCAAAGCCCAGATTTCCACAATAGTTGTAAAGGGTCACCAACCGAAATTAACAGTTAACACATAACATTTAAGTTTTTAAATGCACAAATAACCTTTCCACTTAGCATGCACCTTAAAAGGGTTTCCATATGTTAAACATGCATAAACAAAGTTGAAAATTGAAGTTTTTAACAAAACATCATTGTTGTATTCGAATACAGCATCTCTGTATTCGAATACAAGGCTATTTCAGCATTCAGCAGCAAAAACAGCATGTCTGTATTCGAATACAACAATCTGTATTCGACTACACAGCAAGTCAGTAGCAAAACAGCATGTCTGTATTCGAATACAACAGTCTGTATTCGAATACACAGCAAGTCAGTAGCAAAACAGCATGTCTGTATTCGAATACAGCTTCCTGTATTCGAATACACAGTAGACAGCAGCAGAAAAACAGCAAAATTCAGCTTTTTAAAGGGTATCGAAACCAATCAACACTTACACACAAATCCAAACAATCATACTTAACAATTATAGCGCAAACACTACGACATCTTGAGTTTTGAAATGGTTTTGGAATCAATCACACTTACAAACAATTCCAAAACATCCACACTTGGCAATTATAACAAAATCACCACGACAATTTAAGTTTCGAAAAGGTTTTGCAGTCAACCACACTTACACGCAATTCCAAAACATAACACTTAGCATTTTCAACACAATCACCACGATAATTTGAACTTCGAAATAGTTTTACAATCCATCACATTTACACATAATTTCAAAACGTAACACTTAGCAAAATCAACACAATCACAATGACATTTCAAGTTCAAAACACTCAATCATAAACTTGAATCAAACACGACTCGTGTGCCAAGCACCCTAATGCAATGCGTATATGCCAAAATGCATGGACTCGGAATTCCAAACCAAAACCCTCCTCGAAGGGCCGTAAATCATAATTGTACCGCCTATCGCAGGCCAAAGTACCAATTACCGAGGTGCCACCTATCACGGGTCAGCACGATTCACTAAAAAGCGTAAATCATAAACGTACAACCTATCAAGGGTCAGTACAGTTTACCGAGGTGCCACCTATCACGGGTCAGCACGATTTACTAAAAGAAAAAGCGTAAGTCGTAAATGTACCGCCTATCACAGGCCAAAGTACTATTTACCGAGGTGCCACCTATCACGGGTCAGCACAACTTACCAAAAAGTAAATCGTAAACGTACCACCTATCACGGGTCAGTACTGTTTACTGAGGTGCCACCTATTACGGGTCAGCACAATTTACCAGATGAAATGCATGAGCATACACTGACTCCATTCACAACAATCGTTAAGTAAATGTAGACATTAAAAGATTCCCCATTTTTAATACTCATTTAACTTAAACGATTTTCACGCCAAACATTAAGCAAACAGATATATTAAGAGATTCCCCATTCTTAATATACTTTTGACTTAAACGATTTCCACAACAAAACATTCAGTAAACAAGACATTAAGAGATTCCCCATTCTTAATATTCATTTAACTGAAACGATTTTCAAAAACAAACATTAAGTAACCAAGACATTAAGAGATTCCCCATTCTTAACGCCCAGTTAACTTAAACGATTTTCAAAACAACATTAAGTAACCAAGACATTAAGAGATTCCCCATTCTTAACGCCCAGTTAACTTAAACGATTTTCAAAACAAACATTAAGTAAACAAGACATTAAGAGATTCCCCATTCTTAATTCTCATTTAACTTAAACGATTTTTCAAAACATTAGTAAAAAGAGATATTAAGAGATTCCCCATTCTTAATACTCATTTAACTCAAAACGATTTTCACAAACACACATTAAGTAAACAAGACATTAAGAGATTCCCCATTCTTAATACTCATTTAACTTAATGGTTTTCAAATTCCACACAAAACAAACTCAAGCATATTATCAAATCCAATCCACAACTCACACCAAAATACATCAATTCATTTCTCCACAAAATCCAACATACACATATCAAATTTCATCAGTATTAATTAAGAACACGTCAAATATGACAAACACAGATTGACACAATCCATCACTCGAACCCAACAAGTTTCATATACTCGAAATCATACATAAATGGGTTTAAAATTCATTTTCCATGAAACATTCATCAATATAACCAAAACCCAACTCTAAGATTTTACCCATAAAGCCTTAGATTCATTTTCCTCAAATTAAAACTTTAACCCTAACCAAATTCCTTTCCACACAACCACAGATAAGTCCCTAAATGCAAACTAAAAGTTTGGAAGGAGCCCTTACCTTCACGTTAGCCTTAACATGCGATTACGGTGCCGTGGATAAATCCGGTAAAATCTTCCGCTCCCAAAGCCGCTTCCAAAGTTGGTTCCCTAGCACCGTAGCGTGGTAGTGAGCAACTTTCCCTTCTATCACTTCTTGAAAGGAGGCTTAGATCTAGATAAAACGGGGAGGTTTGTGTTTGAATCCCTAATACCGCTTTTCTTCGTTTTCGAAATAACGAGGAAGTATGAAGCTGAGAAATCCTTACTTTCTTACCCACCAAGCCTTGGGTTTCTATCCTTGAAGAAAAGAACGAAAAAGGAAGCAAAACTGACGAATGAAGAAAAATGGAGAAAGTGGGTTCGCGCGGTAGAGAGGAAGAAGATGAAGTTTTCTTTTTCATTCCTTTCTTTTTCTTTCCTATGTTTTTCCTTTCTTTCTTTTTCCTTTCCTCCTATTTCCCTCCAACCATATATATATATATATATAAATTAATATATTAAATATAATTAACAAATATCTCAAAATATCTAGATATTTGTTAAATTACTATTTCGCCCATAACTTCCTAAACCACTTTTGTTAAAAATATCTTCTCTCGTCGTAACTCAATTGATAGATGCAATTTTCAGCAGTTCGAGATATTTTTAACGAAACTCTCTAAAATTAAATTCTTCGTAAAAGATCCACAACAGTTAATTTAATTCATTTATCGACGAACAAATTTAATCGAGGTATCAAAATATATTTTTGGGCATTTAAGCTCACAAAATATTAATAACTTGGCTAAAAGCCTCCGAGTTCAATACCCAAAATACATAAAGTGTAATTTAAAATTATGGGTCTTACACATGTTTTTTAGATTCAAGTCTCACGTTGGAAATAATGTTTTTGAAATCCCACATTAAAAAACTCATATTTTGAGTAGTTTTCAACTATGTAAACATTAAAGTCCTACATTGGATATAAAAGTTTGCTTCAATCACTGTATAATGAATTTCAAACTATTGTGCAAAGTACACCAAAGTTGGATGCATTTTGCAATTTTCTATTTTCTCCCTTTTATATTCTGCTCACCTAATTTTTTAGCTACTTCTCCCCTTTATTTTTTAGTGGAGTGGTTGTTATGTCGTAGTCCCTTCGTTTTTTAGAGCGGTTCTTATATCATAGTTCCTTTGTTTTTTAGAATGGTTATTATGTTGTAGTCCTTTTTGTTCTTTAGAGCGGTTTGGAATTGTAGTCCTATCGGTTTCTAGAGTGGTTATGCTTTCATAGTTATGAGTGGTCGTAGTACCATATTGTGAATGACTTTAATCGTCATATTGATAATGACTTTAATCATCATATTGAGGGTATAATTCTAGAACGATTTTCTACGGTGTAGTGGAACTCCAATACAGTGAATCTGAGCTGTTTTATCCTGGGGACTAATCTGGGTTGTTTTATCTTGGGGATATCGTGGCTGATAGTCTTCCTTGTACAATTTGGGTAGTGCCGCGAAACGTCTTAAAGACAGGGACCTAGTCTGCGACTCAACCCAATAATATATTCGGTAGCATAAATTGTGATTTTTTAATAATTTTTGAAACTCAAAAATAACAATTTTAAGACGTTTATTTCTGCCATGTCAACCGAAGAGATTACTAGATTTGGTTTTTTTGCCTCTGATTTCAATAAAATATTTCAGTTTGAAAAAAACAGAAAATGATAAGAAAGTTAGAGAATTAAACCATGGGAGAATAAATGATAAGAATTATATTCTTAATGGATTTGTTGATGATATGTACAAGTATTACAGTTCTAGTAATACTACTAGATATATTTGACATGCTATGAATAAGTATGTAGTGAGTTGCTACCCAGAGTTTCAGATGATCGATGGAGGCACACTTCCGTAAAATTTAGAAGATAACTCATAAGATCATCTATTAAGATACATCACTCGTGGCATATTTAAATTAAATGTTGAAATTTAATGTCTTTTTATGTTTGAATGTTGAAATAAATAAAATGTCTCTTTTTGCTTATATGTTGTGTGAATTTAATTTTTGACATGTTATACTATGTGATGTGAACACATTTGATTTCAAAATTAAGTAACTTAGGTTTAATTCCAAAGTTATTGTTCAATGATTTTGAAAAGTGTAATTTTTATAGTCAAGCTAAAATAACAAAGAGTTCACATAAATTTGTAGTTAGAGAATCATGTTAAGGATCTTTGTAACTAAAATTGAAAATTAATTTAGTAGAAAGATTAAAAGGTTTTAAGTATGATTCTAGTTTGTTTAAATAAGTTTTATAAATTTCCTGAAATTATACATTGAACAATAGCACCATAATTGTTTGAAGTGAATGGTAAAGTTGAAACAAAAAAGGAATAAAACTCTTATTGAATTAGTTGTAGCTAGTATGCTTAGTGTTGCATCCCATTGGTGTGCGGAAAATAAATTGCTCATTTCCTATGTTTTGAATAGAGTTCCTAAATCTAAAAACAAAACATCTCCTGATGAGATAGTGAAGAAAAGACAACCAAAATTGTCTTATTTTCAAACTTGGGACTATCTGGCTTATGTCAAAATACCCGATTCCAATCGAATTAAACTCTTTAGTAGAGCCTATGAATGTGTGTTCATTGGGTATGCAATAAAGAACAAAGCGTATAGGTTTTATGACCTAAATGCAAAAGTGATCATAGAGTCAAATGGGGTTGACTTCTATGAAAAAAATTCCCTTTCAAATGGAGAAATAGTGGGGGCAGTGAATCAAGTCACGTTCCTGTAACTAGAAGCAGCAAACCAGGCAAAACACAAACTCGAGGAAGTAAGAGAGTCATAGTTGCTAAAAATTATGAACCCGAATTTGCGGGCTACACTTTAGAAAAGAATCTTGTAAATCTCTAAGAAGCTTTGTCATCATTGGATGCAGATTTATTGGAAGAAGCAATAAACAATGAAATGAATTCTTTAGAGTCAAGTAGGACCTAACATTTAGTAGACTTGTTTTCTGGTTGAAAACCAATAGGTTGTAAATGTATCTTGAAAAAGAAATTAAAACTCGATGGAAGTATAATACAAGGCACATCTTGTAGTCAAAGGTTTTAGACAAAAAGAAAATATAGATTCTTTCAACACCTTTTCACCAGTCACTAGAATAACATCCATTAGGATACTCATATCATTTGCGGCTATTTATAACCTAGTGATACACCAAATGAATGTTAAAAAACTTTTTTCAAAAGGTGATTCAGAAGAAGAAATCTATTTGGAACAACCTAAAGGTTTTGTAATTCAAGGACAAGAATACAAGCTAGATAAATCATTGTATAATCTTAAACAAACTCCTAAGAAATGGCATAAAAATTTAGATAACTTGATTATATTGAATGAGTTTAAAGTGAATGAAAGTGACAAATGTATTTACTACAAATTTGAAAATGACATTTGCACTATCATTTATCTCTTTGTAGACGACTTACTCATATTTGATTCAAACATTCATGCTATAAATATTGTGAAATCATTGTGTAACAACTTTGATATGAAAGACCTCAGAGAAACGAATGTAATCTTGAAATTAAGATTACTGTTGACACCTAATTTTGTCCGCTACTTTATGATTTTTAATAAATATATAAAAAAATATTAAAAAAGTAATAATAATGATGAAAATAATCATAAAAATAAATAGTTAGACTTTCAAATTTTAGAAAATCATGGATGTGTTTGGTTTCTATTTGACTCTAATTCTTTTTCAGAAATTTTTACTATTTTCTAAAATATATCAAATAAAATAAAAATAAACAAACAAACGTATTTTATTGAATTTAATAGATTGTAATAAAAATCATTATAATGGTCATCATTTGAATAAAAAGAAACCGAAAAGAAATGAATCAGTATAACGGTGATCAATTGAATAGAAAAGAAACCGAAGAAATGAATTAATGGTAATAAGAATCAGTATAATTGTGGCCGATTAAATGAAAAGAAATCAAAAATAAACAGATTAATGGTAATCAATTGACAATTATTCTCTTGTCTTTTGTAATCTACAAAAAAGAATTTATAAATAGTCTACCACAAGAGGAGAAAGAGGGACACTGTAACACCCCAATTTTTCTTTACCTTATTTTAAATAGTATAATGATACAATACTATTTTGTTTTTATTTTTTTTATATATATGAGTGTTAATATGTGTTTTAATTGGTATCTTTAATACTAATAAAATGGGTTAATGATAAGAATAACTATAGTCATAATAATAATAATAGTAACCATTACAATAAATAATAATAATAGTAACCTAGGTCACTATGTAACATATACATGGCTAAGGCATCCTAGATTAGCATAGCCGCTTCCCATTTTGGATCAGATTCCAATTTGCAACTTGCAATTCCAATTTCGTATTCCAGTTCCATTTCCAAAGCACAGCCATTTCCATTTTCAAACTACAACCAGGTATGCACAGAAATTATTATTCTTTTTTTTTTGTTGCCTATTGGTGTGTGAGTGTGTAGGTGTTTATCTTGTTAGCTCTAAGCCTTGAAGATGAGATAAAAACAAGTATTTAGGAGAGTTTGATTAGTGTTTATAAAAGAAAGAAAAACCTCGAATTTGAAGAAGGTGATCATATATTTCTGAGATGTACTCCAACAACTGGGGTTGGTCGGGCATTAAAAATGTGAAAGCTTACACCTCGGTTTATAGGACCTTACCAAATTCTCAAACGTGTCGGTAACGTAGCATATCAGATCGCGTTGCCTCCGTCTCTTTCTAATCTCCATAGTGTCTTTCATGTGTCTCAACTTCGCAAGTACATTTTCGATCCCTCATACGTGATTGAGTCAGACAAGGTCCAAATAAAAGATAATCTAACTTTTGAGACCTTACCGCTACGGATTGAGGACCAAAAGACCAAAGAATTAAGGGGTAAGGCGATTTCATTGGTTAAGGTTGTCTGGGGAGGTGCTACTGGTGAAAGTGCTACGTGGGAGGTCGAAAGCCAGATGCGCGATTCTTATCCCGAACTATTTTCGTCAGGTCAATTTCGAGCACGAAGATTTCTTCAACAGGGGGAGAAATGTAACACCCCAATTTCTCGTTACCTTATTTTAAATAGTATAATGATACAATATTATATTATATTTTTATTTTTATATATGAGTGTTAATATGTGTTCTAATCTCTTTAGGTGTGTCTATGTGTTTGCCTTTGTAATTGATTTAAATCATTGATTTTAATTGTATGTAACTTAATAAAATAATATATATATATATATATAATATATATATATATATTTATTTAAATAAAATACTATAAGGAGTGAAATTGTGTTGCTATATTAATTTATTATTTAGCACTAATAGAGTGAGTTAATAATAATAATAATAATAATAATAATAATAAAAATTCTAATAGTGGGAAGGGATTATGGCAATAACCAGCCCATGTTTTGTGAACAGGCCCAGATATATATAGATGAGAAGCTATAGGATGACATAATACTCTGCGTCCTGTTCCGAAAAGAAAATTGGCTGGGCGCATGCTATATTCCACAAATTTCCAAAACAGAAGAGAAATAGTAGGAAAGGTGTTGTTGTTGTATTGTACGCCGCATATGATCGGTTGTTGCCTTGTAGCCTCCACTCCCATTTCATTAACCAAAACAATAGATTGATTTCAAAAAAAAAAAACAAAAAACCAGGTACACCTTCTCAATTCCATCAATTATGTTAGAATAGGATAATTATATCAATATTGGGCTGTTAATCAAAGTGCGGTAATGTTGGATATTATGTATGCAGTCCTAGTTACTATATCGAATTATATGAGTACATAACATATATGCCGTTATTTCAATTTTCAGTAATATCTAAATTTTATAATTAGATCATTGTAAAACTAAGCATGTGTCCCTTTATTCCAAGTTTTAAAACTAGACATACCACTGAACTATGTTCCTGAATGTATATTCAAAATTAACTTAATTTACTTATTTATTTATTTATTATTTATTTTATTATTTATTTATTCATTATTTATCTATTCAATTACTTATTTATTTATTTAATTATTTATTTATTTATCATTTATTTTACTATTTATTTACTCAATTATTTATTTATTATTCATTTTGTTATTTATTTATTTATTTATTTAATTATTATTTATTTATTTATTTATTAATTTACGTATTTATTTATTAGTAAATTTTTATTAATTCGTTTTATTATCTATTTATTCATTTACTTATTTATTTATTTATTATTTATTTTGTTATTTATTTATTTATTAGTTACTTTATTA
>JBBPBS010000629.1:2966123-2994088 GCA_037974835.1 Cicer judaicum | reverse complement strand
CATTTATTTTTTTATTTACTTATTTATTTATTATCTATTTTATTATTTATTTATTTATTTATTCAGTTACTTATTTAATTATTTATTTTATTATGTGTTTATTTATTTATTCATTTATTTATTTACTTCTTAACGTATTTACTTATTTATTTATTATTTCCTTATTCATTTACTTATTTATTTATATTATTTATTCATTTACTTATTCGCTTATTTATTATTTATTTTATTTATTCATTTACTTATTTGATTATTTATTATTTATTTTGTTGTTTATTTATTTCTTTATTTATTCATAGTAATTAGTTTATTTGTATTTGGTGGTTGTGTGGCTATAATTTCTTTGCGGACTATTAGAGACGACGACCGACAAAGAAACGACCCGTTAGCAGATCAAATTCATTGGACGAAATCTTCAGTCGAGGTAAGGGGTGGGATGAGGTTCGATTTTATGAAAGTAATAGTGAGGACTAAAATATAATTTAGAAACCTATAGAATTGTCGTGAATTTATATCAAGATTGCATTATGTCTGATTTTATGAAATCTTATACTGATTGTTAATGTATGAATGATATGTACTTGAATGTTTTTTACATTTGATTGAATTTGTGATATTACTAAAATGTGCCACCTGTTGAAATTCCTTATTATGTGATTGATGCAATTGGATTGTGTATTGTGAGTAGTGTAAACTAAATATTGTGATTTTATTGTGATTGACTGATAAAGATAAACCATGATGAAATATTATGAAGTCAAATTGAAACTTATTGAGTTGTGATGATCGAGTAAGTTTGAGACAAACCTAGTGATTCAGGGAAGTACAACTGAATGAGCCTGATCGTGGAGGGCTACAGTCGAACTGTAAGGTAAGACTGATAGACCTTGGGGGTACACCTAGTGGGGAATTCCTAAGTGGATTAGTGGGTTATTCCCTAAGGCCGGTGTGACACCCTAAACCCAAATTGAAATAAAAAGTAAAATGTGTTAGTTTTGAAAGAGATTCGCAGTGGTTCCAAAATAAATTATACGAAATTTATTTTAAGCTATAAGGTTCAAGAATGCTACACTGACACTTACACAAAATGCTTGCATAAAATTTTTCAATAAAACTTCGTTTTATATCGAATATAGTTGAGGTTTATTAAATACAACTTTTGACATAAAACACGTCCTAAACTTATAGACAATTAATTTCTAAATTTGAATAAAAATAAAAATAACAAAATTGATCGATTGAATTAGCAAAAATCTAAATTAGTTCATAACTCAATAAAATGCGACAATTACTCCCACCCAGTATCACCTATCAGAGCGTGGATCACCAACCGATAACCTGAAATGACTGCGCTCTCGCAAGCGACAAACACAAGCAACGAGGGGTGAGCTTCAAAAACATGTAATAGTATAAAATAATTGAGAAGGACACGTAAAATATATTAAACACCGTATCGTATCAAATCACAATCAATAAGAATAATCAAGGTAAAACATTGATACAATCCACAACATCAAGTATGTAAACACACAAATCAAGTAATGTTATGCATGCTCTTATACTCTAGACTCCTTCTCTTTCTTTGGTACCATTCTAACTCTGAAGTACTTGGTTAGGAGGCTTGATACTATGCCACCACGCGAGTGGACGGACAATTCAAATTGGCCATGTCCTTATAGATCCCCTCAACTCAACCCGAGACACATATACGCAACAGTCGAGGTAAAGGTGTGTTGCATGGTAGCTCCCGACATTTGGAGTGCTACCTCTAAGTCACTTAGGAATTCCCCACCCGAATACCTTCAAGGTCTAACAATATTGCCCTAAGGCTCAACAGCAGACCGCCACGATCAGGCTCATTCAGTTGTACTTCCCCATAATCACTAGGCTTGTCAAGCCCTACCTATATGATGACCAAAGAATCTCCACTTCAAAAATTATCAACAACTACTTTCTCCCCTCGTTGGCCTAGATTACTTACTCCATTAAGAGAACCATCATTGGCACGAGTCGAATTCGTCACTATTCAATTAAACACAATATGCATTTCATGATATTCATCAAGGTGGTAATATCACACGTCAAGGAGTACACATCGTCATTGCAGATTTACATAGTCATATATTACATTCAGAATTTACCATCATAATACGTCATTTCAAACAATAAAAGGTCTTCACTCACATATAATAATAATAAAACTAGATCATTCACACACACCACATCAATTACAAGGAAAATAATTACAATTCATCACATTTTTTATCATATATCAATATCAAAGATAAATATAAACAAAACACATAATGCATCAAATACGCAATTCTATAATAATTCAGCTATCACACGATCTTCAAAAATCAAATCAAACAACATCCTATAAAAGTTTCTAATTCATATTTTAATCTCACAAAATTCAAGTTTGCTTATTAGTCCATTATTACTCAGAGGGCTTCTGCCATACGTAGCGAGCCCCGAATGAATTGTGGGAAATACGGTATTCCCATTCATCTCACTTAACTTATACTCATGCATTCGAACTCACTCTCACCCCATACCTTGATTGAAGATTTCACGTAGCCTTAGAGAAGATAGAGAACTTCATGACAACAGCAAACTCAAATAACTTATTGAATATGTGTCTCGCCTTCGTAAATCCTTGTCTTTGATAGTCCGCAAAGACAACCGAGCAACATAACAAACAAATAAAACAAATTATTTACAACTCGTAATATAGTCTCAAATATTTCTTTAATAATATATAAATTTTATAAGTATATCTACATAAATTGAATTATTAAATATTTGAAGTAAATAATAGTTATGGTATTTCAATAAAAATATCTAACTTATTAGAATAATTGAAACAAATTATATACTTTCAAATTAAAAAAAAACAATTATGAATATGAAGAAACGTATGAATAAGTTTAGCTAATCGACCATATTGTAAATATGGTAAACTAACATTCTTTATTTAAAATTAGTTGATGTTTGAACATAATTGAAATTAAGATTCAAAATATACTAATAATTTTTTGTAAAACATAAATAACAACAATAAAAAAATATTAAGAGTAAGGAAACTCTGTAAAAAGTCATAAAAAGGTAAGCAAAAGAGATCTCACCGAAACACACAACTCGAAATAGTGCTTAGTTGTAACAATGACACATAATGCGGTGAAGAAAGACTTTCGTGATCGTTAGCAAAACTGGAACCAACGGACGTAGGATGAAGCTTTTGATGCGTAGATCACAAACTATCGTTTTCGAAGACCACCACGGTAATCGGAATCAAGGTCCAAAACCGGCAATTTGGTTCTTGATGGAGATGACGATGCCAATACTAACGTTAAAGATATAACGAAAGAAGTTTCTTTTTTTTTTTTTTTTGATGTTTGCTCTGGGTAAAGAACATTTGAAGAATGCATCAGTGAGGATATCACATGGAAAAGGTATGGTTTGGTTGGGTGAATGGAATGGGAAAGTCAATACCACGGAAGCTTCTTGCCTGGAGGAAGATACTGGTACCTAAGAATATTGATATTCTTTTGGTTGAGCATGAGGTATTTGGTGATGATAAATCAACACTTAAAGTTGTTGTTCAGCTAATGTTAGTCTTGAGTGGCTGCGCCGTCTATAGGGTTAGAAGTATGCGCTTCAGGATTTTAATTTGTTGAGAGTGGGTGCATTTAGCAATTACCTCGGTGCCAAAGCAACATATAAAAGACCTAAAACAGAATTACCAAGTCCATACTGAAACAGAAAAAAGGTGTAGCAAACAGATCGAAGGTGCAGATGACAATGTCTGATGCAGTGTAATAAAGGCCTAAATAGAGTAGTAGAGAAGTAGAGAATAAGGTGTAAATAGCATTCTAACCCAAACTCCCTTTTTCAATAAGAAAAATCTTTAATAATTAATTTATTTTACTCCTTGGTACTAAAACTTTTCCTCCAAATTATTCATATTATAATACTAATAATTTTCACAAAATATGTAAATATAATAAATAAATACAACGTTTACAATTTATCTTATTCAATTAAATTAAATATTTATAAAGTTATTACACTATAGCAAATACACTTCTAACGAAAATTAATCATAATTATTTATCAACACATATTCTAAACACATGCAATAGTAGACTAATTCTTTAAAATCCAATTAAATAATTAAAATAATTTATTATAAATTTTGGGTGTTACAATTCTCTCCTCGTTAAATAAATTTCGTCCTCGAAATTTGTGTTGAACAATAGACAACTAATGCCTAGTTAAGCACCCTCAAAGAATTCACTCGTTACCTAAGCACTATATGTCAAGAATTAAATGGTTCGCATAATAGGCTAACATGACAATGAATCATTTAAATACATGTAATATCTAACATTTCAGTTATGAAAAAAAAATTATCATAATTACTTACTATAGTTTAGAAAGGAAGTAGAACATGTAGAATTTATCGATAGTTGAATTAGCGAAGAAAAATAATTAAATTTAAACAAATTGTAAAGTCCAATTGACTTTTCAAATAATGCTCTATTAGTCTTACTCTTAAAAAAAAACGTTTAAATCCTAAAAATAATTACTCTACATGTTTAATAAGAGTTAGACTTATAGAGAAACATTTAAAAAAATTCACACCTTTAAGAATTACAACCTAAAATACATAACAACTCAATAACATATAATCACTTTAAAACAAGAACAATTGTTCAAAACCATATTGGGAGAGATACATTATTTTTCACGTATTCCTGACACACAACAATTTTTTTTTTTTAACTAATCAACCTTTGTAGTGTATGCCTTTTGTAATTTATAGTTAAAATCATTTGGAACAACATACATTATAACCAATTAAGCAGAGTTAATAAAAAGTCAATGATAAACCTATTGTCTTGTGAGAACATACCCATAAACATTGAAATAACTCTAATAATACAAGGGTGGACATTTTGTCTAATTAACCAAAATAAAATCAATAAATATTCATAATAATAACGATGAGTTATTCTCGCCTATTCGTACTGACAGTGAGTCATCAGGTTGATCAATCCCTTCTACTCATATCAATTACTCAAGGTAACAATAACTAAAAATTATTGGATTCACATATATATGATTAAAAGACTTTTAACGTGGTCGTAGTGTGGGAAGACATCGTCACATCTCTCACCTCTCTCACACTGTTAAATTCCTTTTAACTTCAATTTTTTTTATTAAATAATTAAAATAATATTTCAATCAAAAGATAGTCAAATCAACTAATGATAATGAACTAAACTTACTTAATTGCCTAATACAATGAGTAACAACAACGGAAATTTTACTTACATTAAACTTAATCAACAATAAGAAAGAAGAAATATTGAAAATTATCCACTTTTAAATACTCATAACAACTCTAGACTCTATACATAAATTGCGTTCAAACCCATTTAGAATAACTAAACCACAAACAATTTTATATTAGCAGAATAAAAATATGTTGATATAACTTATCTGATAAATTGGCACCCTGGTTCTAAGTTTAATTCACAATTCAACGATGATTCTAAACATGTAGCATATTCTCATAGAAGGTAATCTAATCTAAATATATCACAATTAAATTTATCTATATAACTTAACGTAAACCGTAACGAAATTCTACAAATAGTAGATAAGACAAGAAACTATTTGCTAGACGTAGTATAACATGTTTGCAACCAAAATGAATCAAACAGTGCATAAATCATGTACAAATTTAAATTATAGTTTAGAAAATTGAATTGCACATTTCTTTTGTTTGTTTAATCAATAAGATATATTAATAAAACTAACCTTGCATAAGAAGTGCAGGATAAACCATTGAATATAAGGCGTTGATACAAATAACGCATGCAAGGTAACACTGATATAAGTAAATCATATATGCTCAAGCCCAAACACACAACCAACCAACAACTCTTAGTAATTGCCTCCCTAAATTTAAAGAAAATAGGCTGATAATTTCATAATCTTCTAAATAACAATTATAACAAAGCCACAAAATTTTAAATACTTTAAAGGGTAATATATAAAGCAAGACTTAATGCAAGTGATAAAGAAGAACTAGCAATGAAGTAAAAACATGACCCTGAGCCAATGAGAATTAGAAGAAGATTAAAATCTTATCTTCTTCAAAGAGACACAAACCCCACAATAGATGGAACACATAAATCATGACAGGTTTGAAAAGTCTACAACTGTGATTGAACACTACATTCACCTTTGAGATAATATATAGTGCATAAATAAATAAAAACTTGGATTCAACTCATGCCTGCTTGATATCCTTAATTCTTAGAAATTCTTAATTTAGGACCGGTTCTAATGCAGAGCAACCATCATATGACTCAATGTATAAGCAAATTCAAGATTAAATAATTGTGTGCCACATTTTATTAGGACTTAGGAGAAGCCAATGACAAGATTCATAGAAACGAAATTATGAATGAGGAAATTAAACTCAAATGGTGGTATACATGAAAAATGTCATCTAATGAAAATGAAAGTACCATTGATAGTAAAGAGCAAGAATGATAGAATATGGAGAGAAAGATAACATGAATGATGCACAATTCATCAAAAGATCTTGCCATTGCCGCTACTCAAGTCAACCATGAATGTCACATAATATTTAAATTTTTTTTTTTTTTTGTAGTTGTGCTTTTCAAATCTAATTGACATCACAAATCTTAATCCCAGTTCATCATTCAAAGGATAAGAGACATGACATACAAGATAAAAATAAAATAAAAACCCAACAAGAAAAAAAACAAAACACTTTAAGTGAATGAAACCTAGAACATAACATGTAAAATTTGAAAGTCCAATATAATCAAAGTCTATAGAGTAATCCTCTAGAAAATTAAGAAAATATATTGATATCCTGTAATATCATTGTTATATAAAAATTGATTAAATAAAAAGAACTTATGCTTTGATCATGGTTTCATTTAGTAAACAAAATTACACATCCATCCAGACTATTGCATATCCTTTCTCACCACTCACCCATTCACTATGGATGGGAATGTAGATGGGAATGTCTGACTAGAGCTATGTTAGGAGGATATTACGGGGCGCGTGGAGATCACTCAGGGTGTTTAGTTTGTTTTGTAGAATGATCAGATTAGGTTGACATAGAGGGAACAAATGTCTTTCTTTTGAATTGTGTTTATTTTAAATTGGAAGACTGTACCTACACTAATATTGTAAGTATGACATGTTATTTTCGATGGGTTCCATGTAGCACTTCTTGATGTGTAAATACATTGGATTCATATTTCGAAAAAACTATTCCGCTGCTTGTAAATTATATTGACTTAAATGTCGTTGCGTTATGACTTAAACAATTATCTAAAGGTATTTCCCTTATTTATTTCTTGGTTTTATGAATTTGTTTTAAAAAAATACACTCTCGCTTTGAAAATAGGGGTGTTACAGGGATACGTAGAAACATGGTCTTCCCCTTGGCAAACCAAATTAATAAACGACTCTCGAATCCAAATTTTTGGTTCAAAAATCATTATTTTAGGTTTTATCCAATTTTTCCTTTAGTAAAAATAAAATTGGTGGCGACTCCTTTTTCACGGACAAACCAAACGCGACAATTACTAGGTCAGAAAATGGAATTTATTTGGATCCATCTCACTATGTTGAAACAATCCTAAATAAATAGAAATACTTTGACCATGAACCTGCTTACACACCATATGATTTAAGTGTGAAACTTTTCAACACTGGTGAAGGTGTTAGACAAACTAAATATGTGAGCATCACTGGCAACCTCAGATATGCCACTGATTGTACTAGACCTGACATTGCTTATGTTGTGGGACTGTTGTGTAGGTTTATCAGTAGACCTAGTATGGAGTATTGGCACGCTGTCGAAAGAGTCATGAGATTTCTAAAAAGAACCATGAGTCTCGAATTACGTTATCCAAGATTTCCTACAGTCCTTGAAGGATAAAGTGATGTTGATTGGAATATCTTATCAAATGATTCCAAAACAACCATTATATTTTAGAAATCAAAGAACATATAATATTGGTTGAGTCCACTAAGGAGTCTAAAATACTAGCTACTACTAGTGAAGAAGCGAGCTAGTTGAGATGCTTGCTAGTTGAGATCCTTGAATGGGAAAAACCTATGACATATGTGTTGACCCACTGCGACCGTATCGCGACTATTGCGAAGATTGAGAATCGTTATTACAATGATAAGAGACGAAAAATTCATGGTAAGTACAACACTGTTAGAGAGTTACTTTCTAAAAGAGTTGCTATAGTGGATTGCGTATGCACTGATGAGAATTTAGAAAATCCTTTGACGAAAGGGTTAGCTAGAGAGAAAGTCATAGATACATCCAAAAGGATGTGACTAATGCCTATAGAGTCACTCATGACGGTAACCCGACCTTTTAGACTGAAGATCCAAGAATTAGGTTCAATGGGTAATGACAAGTCGTGAAGTGATATGAGATGAACATGCTATTATAAATAAGAGAAGCATGATTTCTGAAGCGATGATAGGATGAGGTAATAGAAACTC
The DNA here is from genome assembly GCA_037974835.1 of Cicer judaicum. NCBI lineage: Eukaryota > Viridiplantae > Streptophyta > Magnoliopsida > Fabales > Fabaceae > Cicer > Cicer judaicum. Next base: position 2,985,505 of record JBBPBS010000629.1, on the reverse strand, counting down.
TTATTTAGATCTATATTCTATGTGGAGGGAGTACCTAGCTAAAGAGTACTCTTGATAGACTCACCTATGTGAATGTGGAAGTGGGGCCGCTTCCTATTGGATACACATGCAGGGCCATTAAATGCACGGGCTTTTGAGAATACACCCTATGAAAAGGTTGTGTGACTTTGATGTTAGAGATAGAGTTCAAGACTATGAGTCACTCTTGTTGAATCTGAATCTTACTTACTATGCAAAGGTTCAAATCAAGAGACACTTTTGTTTATGCACGATCTTATATAAGCATTTAATGCTATTTCAGGAAAAAAAATATAAATTCGAGTAGGGGATTGTTGGAACATAAGTATGTTATTATGTGAATTTAAAAATTTATTGAAGTCCCAAATTGGAAAGAAATGTTTTTTTGTAAATTTAACTAGAAAGAAACTTGTTTTAAAATTCAAGTCCCACATTGAAAATAATTTTTTTGAAATCCTACATTGGAAAACTCTCATATTTTGAATAGTTTTCAACTGTGTAAACATTAAAGACCCACATTGGATAGAAAAAAATATGTGAATTTGCTTTCATCACTATATAATGAGTTTCAAACTATTGTGAAAAGTACACCAAAGTTAGATGCATTTTCCAAATTTTTATTTTATCCCTTTTATATTATGTTCGCCTAATTTTTTAGCCACTTCTCCCCTTTCTTTATGTTCCTTCGATTTTTGAGCGGTTGTTTTGGTGGAATTCTCAAAAATGGAAATTGAGAACGGTTAATGGGTTTTTCAAGATTCATTGTTACTCATTTATTAGTTGAGCTCCTATGTATCATGGTCTTAGTTTAGCCCAAGAAAAAAATTATTTGAATATTGTTATAGAGTTGATTCCACGTCAACCTTATCCTTGTTTATGAGAGTTTACAACCTCATCATCCTCTTGTTGCTCTGATCAACTGCATTAAGGAGTTCATTGAGATGAATTTTTCTTTTGTTTAGAGAAGAAAATTAATGTGCAGATTGATTAGTACAATATGGATAATATATGTTTTATCAACTAAGATTGACATGAATAATTATTACTTTCATTCACTTCTAATGTGATTTCTTTTGAAAACAGAAATCTAATGTTATTTAAACTCAAGTCTAAAATTTCTCAATTGATAGTTGATACATAAATTTTAGGGTTAAATTTACATAGGACTAAAAAACCAATAAAATTACAAATATAAAAAACATATTTAATCTTACATTTTAATAAATCAAATCAGAGGTCTTTTTTAAATTTTTTATAAATAATTTTTTTTTTAAAGAGTCTATGTGTGAAACTTACTTAAATGAAATATGGAGAAGTAAGGATTTTGTGGATCTAAATCCTCGTGTCAAATATATAAAATTAAATATTTTTTATACTTACCATTTGAGTTGTACTAGTTGTCAATGACACTAGGGAAGAACATGTCTATAACTTACTGAGTCTAATAAATATATTTTTACCACTAAAACAAACCATTAAAGTTAAATAGTGATTCTTTCTAACTATACACACACTAGTATGTGTATTTCTTAAACGCAACAACTTCTTTCTTGTTAGCCTTTTCTTATCTTTTAGGCCTTTCTTGACCTAAAATGACTCATCTAGTTCGTTTATTTTCTATTAATTAAATAAGTGATATTCACAAATATTTAAAAAAAATTTCTCGTTTTATTTATGATTATATTGTATGAGTGCGAAGTTATTTTGTTAATTGTTTTAGTGCAACGTGTTAATCTCTCATCCCATTGCAATATTTTTATTAGAGTACAAAAGAAATATAATGAACAACCTTATTATTATTATTATTATTGAAATAACTAATACAATATAAAGTTTGAAGTGTATATATAGATGGTGTAGTAACAATCATCTAACTAACTATAAAGAAACAAAATACAATTAAGTCTCTAACAACTTAACAATTAAGTACTCCCTTTTCTTCTTCTTTCTTCCGTTTCAAAAACAAGAGAACACATGTTGGTAGAAGAAAAAAAAAATGCAAACCTCCATTTTTCTTCTAGATCTAAGTTTCCATTCAAGAAGGGTCAAGAGGGGAAATTGCTCCGCTTTACGCTATGGTGCTTGGGAGCTAATTTATTTCAGGCATCGTCACAAGCGAGATTTTCGCCATGTTTGATCGTGGTTGTGAAAATGATTGTAAAAGCTGCGACTAAGGTAAGGACTCCTTCCAAACTTTTCGTTTTCAGATAGGGACCCTATATGTGTGATTGTTGTATGACTAATGTGTGAATATGTGATAATTAATTTTGATGTGTATATATATATATATAATTGGAGTGAAAATGCATGTTGTTACAAGTTATGAAATGATGATTAATACTAACGTGATTATATATTTTGGTGTTAAAATATGTGTTGTTATATGTTATGAATTTTGTTGAGGAAAATATGTCTTGAGTATGCTCTCTGATAAGTATGAAAAAAATATTAGTGTTAAATAAGTATTAAAAGGGAGTCTTTTAATAGCTGCATTTACATAATGATTGTTGTGAAAAGAGTCAGAGTATGCTCATGCATTTCATAGCTAGTGGTGACCGTCATGGACCATATTGTTAGTGGTGACCGTGAGGGGTCACAGTGTTAGTGGTGATTGTGATGGGCCACAAGGTTAAGTGGTGATCGTGATGGGCCATGAGATGGTTCCATGAGTTGATTGGTTCATCTTATCCTTACAAGGATTTAACTTTCGTGTAGGTCTGTGATAGACTATGCTCTAGTAAATTGGAAATTCTGAAATCATGTGCATTGGTATATACGCATTGTTATAATATGATGATTGGTATATCAGTATCAGTATGAGTATCAGTATCAGTATCAGTATCAGTATCAGTATCAGTATCAGTATCAGTATCAGTATCAGTATCAGTATCAGTATCAGTATCAGTATCAGTATCAGTATCAGTATCAGTATCAGTATCAGTATCAGTATCAGTATCAGTATCAGTATCAGTATCAGTATCAGTATCAGTATCAGTATCAGTATCAGTATCAGTATCAGTATCAGTATCAGTATCAGTATCAGTATCAGTATCAGTATCAGTATCAGTATCAGTATCAGTATCAGTATTATTTATATTATTATTATTGAATTAATTGATACAATATATACAATATGAAGTGTATATATAAATGTAGTAAACAAAATACAATTAATTCTCTATAAACTTAACAATATAACGATGAAAGACTAATTAAAAAGTTAAACTAAGTATTATCTAATAATATTTAGTTTGTTTTAAGTTTGTATTCCGTATGTATATTTAAATATAGTTAGTATCGTATGTTAAATAAGGGATTTATATAACCTATCATTAAATTCAGCTTTCTCTCAACCTTAGAATAAAACTTGTTAACATTTGATTGTATTGGTGAAGTCAAAAACCACATATAATTGATATGAACAAATACCAATAAGTATTTTTTCGTAAATGAATGAGTTTAAAAATGTTAAAGAAATTCGATCATAATTGTGAGATATATAACAATATCGATTTTTCTCAATATATGTCTTATAGATCTTACATTATATTATTTTTTTAGAAATTGGAGGTTAAGTGACAAGTAGTGCGAGCCTTAAGCCAAGTTTGCAAGAACGCTCGTTTCCACTTATGAAATAATACATTCCTATTTTGACAGCCTAAACCCCAAAATAACATTTCTAATAATATATATTAAATTATTAAAGAAAACTTAGAATATCACGTTTCTCAAAATAAAAATGAAAACACTTTAAATTTATTTTATCAATTAAAATAGTTCAATCTCGATAAGCTTGATTTTAGTATAATTACTTGGTTTAATTCTAAAAACTTACTAGTACTTCTAAGGTTTTCATACAAAAATTCGATTCAAATTAAATAAGTAAAATACAAATTAAAACCCTTATTCCCGGTATCACCTATCAGAGCGGGGTTCCTCCCAAAGTTGAACTTCAATGCTCATTAACCTGTAATAACTGCGATTTTGCAAATGCAGGGCCCAGTCAGTCAAACACAAACAACGAAGGAGGTGAGTTTCGAAATCATGATGGCAGTATAATACAAGTAAGAAGAACACGCCAACAATCATAATAAAACCATATCATTACACAAATATTCCATCAAGAAAACATCACATTCAAAGGTCAAAATCACTCAAGGAAAATCAATAGAATTCATTGTAATATCAAATTGTCTAAGAGAAATTATCACCACACACGATACATATAAATAACTACAAAACAATTACAATAAAATGCAATGCTATGCATGAGCTTAGACACTACTTCACAACGTGGTACCATTCTAACTCTGAAGTACTTGGTTAGGAGGCATGATACTATGCCACCATCCAGGTGGACTTACAATTCAAATTGGCCCTGTCTTTATAGATCCCCTCAACTTAACCCGAGACACATATACGTGATAGTCGAGGTAAACGTGTGTTGCATGGTAGCTCCCGAAATTTGGAGTGTGACCTCCAAGTCACCTAGGAATTCCCCACTCGAATACCTCCAAGGTCTAACAATCTTGCCTTAAGGCTCGACTGCAGAACGCCACAATCAGACTCATTCAGTTGTACTTCCCCATAATCACTAGGCTTGTCAGGCCCTACCTATATGATGACAAAATAATCTCCACTTCACAAATTCACAATATTTATTTTCTCCCCTCGTTTGTTTATGATAATCCATTAAAACCGTCACCTCAAACACAAATTGAAATCACTATTATTTCATCAACTATGGAGTTAATTCACTATTGTCATCACAATTTAGAACATCACTATCATTAATCATACATCATCGTCATCACATAAACTCCTTACAAATTTATAGCATCACTATCATCAATCAAAAATCATCACATAAACTTATCACAATTTATATCAGAATTATTAATCATACATCATCATCATCACATAAACTTATCACAATTTATAACATCACAATTATTAATCATACATCATCATCATCACATAAAATTATCACAACACATCAATATTTTGTTATCACACCATATAAACTCATCTAATCACACATATATATATATATATATATATATATATATATATAAATTTAATTCGACACCCAATATCACAATAATGTCAATTTCACACATTCAAAGAAATTAAATCAATCAACACCCTATAAATATTTATATTCTATATTTTAATCTGACAATTTCCATATTTGTAAATTAATTAATTTATCCCTCAAAGGGCTACTGCCATACATAGCGAACCCCGGATGAAACGTTGGGAAATACGGTTTTCCCGTTCATCTCACAATATATTATACTCGTGAATTCAAACGCTCTCTCATCCCTTACCTTATTTTGACACTTTTAAATATGAATACGATTCGACGCCCAAACAGTCTTTGTTCTTTAACTCTTTGTCGTTCAATCGATCTAACTCGGCAATTTAAAGGTAAACGTCAAAAATAAATTATGAAGAGATATTCTAAAAAACTAAATTCGAAAATCGGTCAAAGAAAATTAACATAAATTAGAAAACCAATCAGTGGATAATATAGCCACTTTTCACATGGTCGTTTTGGCGTTGGTTTCACTCAAATCGGACTTACGGTGAAGGAGAACCGTGCAAAATAACGAATTCTATAAACGGAAAAATTGAGTATTTTAGGGAGAAATTTGGATGGTTAAAAATCTTAGAATGAGTGTTTAATTGACTAACTAAATGAGTAAAATAGCTTACTAAAATTTGGATGAAAACTGAGAAGATTTTTTATTTTTCTTCAATTATCGATCGTCGGTATCAATTTCTTCAATTTTCCTTCAATTCCTCCAAGGAGCGGCAATATGCTATTATTACTTTAAGCAAGTACAATTTATAGTAAGCACGGAACAACGATTTTGTTTTGGCAGGCGGCAAATATGAAAGCAATAAGCAAAAGCTAATAATAAGCTAATATATATATATATATATTTTTTTTTTTTAAGATTTGTTATCAGACCATGCCTTCATGTAGCAATCAACTTCTACAAGTTAGCGTTTCTTATACATTTTAATCTATCATTATTTATTTATTTATTTATTTTAAAATATATCAAATAATAAAATATAATATGTATTATTTATATCGCTCATGTAATATAACATGTATCAAACTAGCACATCATAGAAAACATCCATATAACGAAAATTAGCCACAAATTTATCAACATATATTCTAAAATAATATCCGTCATCAAATTAATTATTTAAAATTCTATTTAATTAATAAAATAGTTTATTATAAAATTTGGGGTGTTACTATTCTCCCCTTGTTAAAGAATTTTGTCCTCAAAATTTTCGGTGAGTTAACTAATATTCAACTAACGTAGCATGATAGACTAACATGACAAAATAAATCAATTAAACACACAACATTTATCATTCAATTACGAAATAAAATGTCTATCACATTTATCCTTCAATTATGAAATAAAATACCATAGACTTACTCACTATAATTTACATATAAAACATAACATGTAGATTTTGTCGATAATAACGTGGTAAATTTAGTTTGGTTAAATGAAACACATTCCAAGTATGTTGTCAATTTCAACTATTTCTTTCAAACCAAATATTACTAGTTTTTACTTCTTAAAATAAAGTCTAAATCATATCACGAAATATTTAACAAATTTAACTTAGACTTGACAAAGAGTTTAACTTTTTAAAATATCAAACACATCTAACAACTTAATGACACTATAATAGAATTACAATCAATTACTCTATAAAAACATATTATATATATAATCAAGGCAAAAATAATGGTAGAGATACTATTCCCTAATAACATATATTTAATAATTAAATTCATTCAATTGATATAAGCAATAAACATATTTTTTAATTGTTTAAAAATAAAATTAAAAGATACTTCTAACAAAATAATGAGTTATCGTTGTCTCTTTTATTGACGATGAGTCATCGGGGTAGCTAGTCCCTCCTACTTACGTAGTCAACTACTTAAGGAACTATAACTGCAGTCATTCAAATTCAAATATGGATAATTAAAAGTATCTTTAATGTGGTTCAGAAGTGCGAAGGCGGCGCCAGAACTCCTACTCCTTACTTCAAGTTAAAAATTCAATTAACTACACTTTCACAATAATTTATTTGTAATTTACTACTAGTGACAACAACAAAAGAAAGGCCACTAACATCAATATATAACCAATAATTTGATTGAAGAAATATAAAACTATGTCACATTTAGATGCTCTCAACTACTCTAATTCTATAAACCAATTCCCAACAATTAGGACACTTGAAACACGAGCAATTTAATATTTCATAATCATATACACATTCAAATTATTAATCCAAAAATTAGCACCAAGATTTTACGTTCATCTCGTAACTCAAACGATTATTCTAAAAATAAAACATATACTCATAGAGGTCTAACTGCTCCAAATTGATCCGATTCAATTTTCTTTTGAATTGACCTTCACTTAAAAGTTACAACAAATGGAAGCATATATAGATTTTCCAAGTAGAAGATAAGATAAATAATTATTTACTAGAAGATACAACAAATTACCAAACCAAATTGAATCAGTAGTGCAAAAACCACCTTCAAGGTTACACATCATTCTAAAAATTGATTTATTGACTTAAATAATTGTTAAAAAAATATCACTAATCATTTAGCACCAAAAAAAAAAAATCATTGAGAATTACAAATTTTCTTTTAAATTATTTTTCAAGTCTAAATAAAACAACTAAGATAAATCACGTTTCTAAATACAATACAAATAAAATAAATCACAATTATTTTTAAAGTCTATAAGATTTCTAAAAATTCATTCGTACTTTAATCATCAAAAATACATTTCTAAATAGTTAATTACTGTAAAAATTATTATTTTCAACTTATATTTTGAAATAAAATTTAAACTATATATAGATAGATAAGAAATTTTACAATTAATTAACACTTTTAAAATAGTTCCAATTTATTTTCTTATTTTATCAAACTTAAAAAAATATATTGTATATTTATATGCATTAAAGTAGTGCACATGACACAAAACACAAGACATATGATAATGATAATGAATTATAGTAATTCATAAATCTACAAAATAGTAGCCTCCTCTCACACTAACTACTCAACATGCTTATAGATACATCCATTAGTTTCTATCAAGTCAGAAAATTGGTCCAAAATATAACACATCATCAATTTTAAATATTTTGGAGTTTTGTTCTAATCTTAAAAATTGAGTTTCAAATAAAAATTGCAATTGTATAATTAATAAAAAAATTTATAAAATAAATTTTAGATTCTATAAGCATACCAATTTACATGATGCACTCTACATATATCAATCTACATGATGCACTGTACACATACTAATCTAATGCATACCATTTTGTTATGTTAATTTATATAACAAAAAAAAAATCTACTTGTAAAATACGTCAATTATAGAATCCAAAATTTAGATAATTTTTCAAAAAGAATTTCACTATTGAGAAGATTTTTAAAAATTTTGTTTTTTTTTTCTTCTTTTTCCTTCTCTTTCTCAATTAGTAGACATTTTATCGTTAGTACTATTGTAAATCACTGGGGAGTTCTTAAACTTTAAAACTCTAACATCGAGTCAAACTCTTTCATAATATCATAATCAGAAAATCAATCATTTCAAATAAATATCCCAACACCCTCATGATTCAATATTCCCACCAGTCCCCTAAACCAAGATAACAACAACTTTTTTCAATTTTCTTAAAAAAAAGACATAGTAAAACATACTGTAAATTTTAACGTGTTTTAAACATTAAATAAAATCAGTAGCATATAATTATTATTATTTTATAAATCAACAAAATTTCAACTCAATTTAATTTCTTTAAAATAATCAAGAGTAATTTAAACAAAAGTTATTTTCATCATACAAAATAAGTAAACTTTAACTCTTTCGAAATGTCATTTTTAAAATTCTAAGTTCTACCAACCTCTAATATTCAAGAATTACTATTGCTAATAATATGAATTTCACACTATCCAAATCATGACGAATATTCTAAATTGTTTTCAAAACCAATATCAAAACTCTACTCATCTAGATACAACCAACAACACTTTCAAATGATTTAAAGTTAACATTCACGATTTAAAATCAAATTTTTTTTAACACAAGCCAACATAAAATAAAAAAAATAAATTTTTAGTCAAAATTAAAACTTTAAATGTAAGAGACATATTTCCTATTTAACTCAAAGTTTAGAACGGAACATCTTTATTTCTCTACATTAAGTGTCAACATAATAATAATAATTTGTACCTAGTAAAAGTCAATACCTGAAGTTTTAAACATATAATTCAAACGGAAATCAATGTTTCAATCAATTAGTTATTAGATCAAACACTTTAAACAAATACATATCAAAACTAAATATTTTAAATTGATTAATGGTGAAAGTCGAACTTTAAAACAACTAAATAGTGAGGTATGACATTTTTATAACTAAGATTACGTGAATGAGATTAATAACTTGAAATATACAACTGATCAATCAAAACTATTACTTCCAACTATTCATATAAAACAAGAGTGCAAAAATCATAGTTTGGTAGACAAGCAATAAGTAACAAATAACTAACATAATCTTGTCAACAATTAAAATCAACTCAAATCTTAACCAGTAATTTCATGGTTTATTTACTCACTTAGGTAAGAATTTAGGATCCATAACACAATCAGAGTAAGCAAATAATAATAAGTTAATTGGTAATCTCAAAACAAAAAAATATATATATATAATAATACAAAAACATATAACCCTTAACACAATTATATAACGGGAAAACATCATAGTGAAAATAATTATTACACAAGAAAACACAATTCACACGACTAACATTCGTAACACAGAATCGACGTTCGACCCACTCGGCCTGATTGGACAAACCAGGCTCTGATACCACTAATGTGACACCCTAAACCCCAAAATAACATTTCTAATAACATATACTAAATTATTAAAGAAAACTTGTAGCGGATAAAGAAAATTTGTTAAAGAGAATAAAAATTTAATATCTAACATAGGATATCACATTTCTCTAAATAAAAATGAAAACACTTTAAATTTATTTTATCAATTAATATAGTGCAATCTCGATAAGCTTGATTTAAGTATAATTACTTGATTTAATTCTAAAAACTTACTAGTACTTCTAAGGTTTTCATACAAACATTCGATTCAAATTAAATAAGTAATTACAAATTAGACTCTACTTCACAATGTGGTACCGTTCTAACTCTGAAGTACTTGGTTAGGAGGCTTGATACTATGCCACCATCTGGGTGGACGGACAATTCAAATTGGCCCTGTCTTCATAGATCCCCTCAACTCAACTCGAGACACATATACGTGACAGTCGAGGTAAATGTGTGTTGCATGGTAGCTCCCAACATTTGGAGTGCGACCTCCAAGTCATCTAGGAATTCCCCACTCGAATACCTCCAAGGTCTAACAATCTTGCCAAAAGGCTCGACAACAGAACGCCACGATCAGGCTCATTCAGTTGTACTTCCCCATAATCACTAGGTTTGTCAGGCCCTACCTATATGATGACAAAATAATCTCCACTTCACAAATTCACAATATTTATTTTCTCCCCTCGTTTTTTTTATGATAATCCATTAAAACTGTCACCTCAAACACAAATTGAAATCACTATTATTTCATCAACTATGGAGTTAATTCAATATTCTCATAATAATTTAGAACATCACTATCATTAATCATACATCATCATCATCACATAAACTCCTCACAAATTTATAGCATCACTATCATCAATCAAACATCATCCCATAAACTTATCACAATTTATAACATCACAATTATTAATCATACATCATCATCATCATCACATAAACTTATCACAATTTATAACATCACAATTATTAATCATACATCATCATCATCACATAAAATTATCACAACACATCAATATTTTGTTATCACACCATATAAACTCATCTAATCACACATATATATATAAATTTAATTCGACAACCAATATCACAATAATATCAATTTCACACATTCAAAGAAATTAAATCAATCAACACCCTACAAATATTTCTATTCTATATTTTAATCTGACAATTTCCATATTTGTAAATTAATTAATTTATCCCTCAAAGGGCTACTACTATACGTAGCTAGCCCCAGATGAATCGTTGGGACATACGGTTGTTTGGAAATACAGTTTCACGACGACGGGAATACAAAGGTGGTACTTGTAAAACCCCGACCATTCGGCGTTATCGGCTGTGTTACCTCACGACCTTCTCGCCCCCCCCCCCTTTCCTCAAATTGGAAATTCTGGTGAGTTTTTGCCCCCTGTGGGATTCGAGCCCAATACCTAGGGGATAAGTAGCTCAATTGGTAGTGGGATTGTGATGTGGCGGTACTTATCCCCTAGGTATTGGGCTCGAATCCCCACGGGGGGCAAAAACTCGCCAGGATTTCCAATTTGAAGAAAGGGGGGTGAGAAGGTCGTGAGGTAACACAGCCGGTAACGCCGAATGGCCGGGGTGTTACAAGTACCACCTTCTTATAATAACCCATTACTATTATTAATTGCTTAATTCTTCTCTTTCAAACTCACCACCGGATTCTGAGAGATTAAATAGGGTTCATCAAAACAATCTAAGCCCCTTCACGATTTCAAAGTAACATCCTTGCCTACGTGAGTTTTGAACAAATTGCACCTTTTCGTAATAAATTGATGCGGTATAATGCTATATATGAACTTCATTTTTACTCTTTTTTGTGGTAATAATTATGATTCGTAGAGTTAATTTAAAATGTAGAGATGGTGTTTAGTTATTATAGTTGTTCATTTTGTGAGAGCTAAAGTGTTTATTCAGTCTAGAGTAGAGGCAGGATGTCACTTTATCTGCGATGCGTACAACACTTCAAGCGTTTTTGTTGAAGCATAAATATATTATTGTGTGAATCTAAAAATTTGTTGAAGTCATATATAGGAAATAAATATTTTTTTGTAAATTTAAGTGGAGAGAAACTTGTTTTAAAATTTAAGTCTCACATTGAAAATAAATATTTTTTATAAATTCAAGTGGAAAGAAACATGTTTTTTAAATTCAAGTCCCACGTTGTAAATAATTTTTTTGAAATCCAACATTGAAATACTCTCATATTTTGAGTAGTTTTCAACTATGTAAATATTAAAGTCCCACATTAGATATAAAAGTTTGCTTCTATCACTGGATAATAAGTTTCAAAGTATTGTGCAAAGTACACCAAAGTTAATTTGCTAATTGTAGAAAATTTTCACTTCTTAAAACAAAATAATTTAGGTTTTTCCTAACAAACGAACCCCACCTCCACATTTTAATTTAAAATTGGCGATAAAAAGTAAATAAACTTAAAAAAAAATGTACCACATCGTTCTTATCACTATAAATATTATTATTTACTTAAAGTACCTCTTTCTCCCACGCACGTGAGCGAAACAAATATAATTCATGCTACTCTTCGAGATCGTTAGTACCTAAATGTTGGTGTAAGGAACCAATTCATCCCACTAAAAGATTAAACCAAATAATAAGTTAATAACCATAAAATAAAATTTAAAATCTTTTTGTAATAAAATATTTAGAGAAATTGATTTTTTTTAATTATTCACAAAGGTGTATCAAAAGTTATAAAATGTATCTAAATAAATCATGTAGGAAGTCACCTTAGAGAAAATAATTAGATCAAAATAAAAATGACAATCAAATGTATGCAAGTTATGCATGCTCCTAAACATATATGATCCGGATATAGCTAGCCACTAAAGCTTCCACACATAAGTCACTCATACCAATGAAGAAAATTAAACCAGCCACTAAGGCATCCACAAAGATGCATATGGTATGTCATGACCATGATAATGATGCCCAAAATGTATAAATCACTAGCCAGTTAAGCAACCATGAAAAAAAAGGTCATAACACAAGGCGTTAAACATTTTCACTACAAACATATTTATCAACATATTTATCAAGGTATAAAAATAGAACTCTATAATTAAATTCATCAAGATAAATGTATTACTCAAAAGAAACAATCAAAACATTTTAGTTAATTTCTTTATGACGAAAATAAAATCATCCTTTTTCTTTTAAGACATCCAGACATCATATCAATATCTTACGAACCGCTAATTTAATATCTAGTCTAACTTTACATGAGAAAATCCTTTATCTTGAATGCTTTCCTTCCAGATGCCACTATATAGCCCTCGAAAATATCACCAAGATGAAGGAACGAAAGTTTAGAACACTAATGGGATGGTTATTTTAGTGGCATAGAAAATATTTGAGATAAATATAATGTTGGTAATGGCGTGTGGGTGATTAGGACTTCTTTTTCTCAACTGTAAGTTTAATGTGTCCTAGGAAGGAGAGATGTATGCGACTAATAAATGAGGCGTGGAGCTTATTAGAGAGAAGGAATAATTCTCTTCATTGAGGTTAATTGCACACATAAATAAGGAATTCAATTGGAATAATATCATTCAATGACCAACCATTTGGAATTAATTAACATTCATGTATTTATTCTTGCTAGTTAGACATTTGAATGGCCACAAGGGAGAAAATACATGGTTCTATAAACTATAATCATAGTAAGAAAAATAATCCACTAAGTCTGTAAAAACTGTAAAATTCAAAACACCTAATTTATCCCCCTTCTTAGGTGCGCCTTTGTACTAACATGGCCCTTTTGATCTTACTACTTATGAAAATAAGTTTTATTGTTTACTATAGTGGATGACCACATAAGATTCACATGGTTGTATTTGTTTAAGTATAAATTTGTGGCCACTGATAAAATTAAAAAAAACTTACTTTGGTGAAAACTCAGGTAAACATATAAAATATATGCGTATTGATAATGTAAAGGAATTGGATTTAACTAGTTTTCTGCGGGAACTGAGTACTCTGCACCAATTTTCATCTCCTCAACAAAACTTTATTTTTAAGAGAAAGCATCACCATCTGTTAAATGTAACCAAAGCGCTTCCTTTTCAATCCTTGATTCCCATAAAAAACTTTATGTCAACTTAAACTCATATAATAAATAGAGTTCCTTCATTAAATCTGAAAAATATGTCCCCTTATGAACTATTTTATTGCAAAATGCCTTCATATGATCATCTTAGAGTTATTGGTTGTTTGGCATATGTTGTTATACTATACCACAACTCACAAATAAATTTTCTCTTAGGGCTAACATGTGTGTTAAAGGTTACAAGTTGTATGATATTTCCACAAGAAAATTCATCATTTCAAGAAATGTGGTTTTTCATGAGACCATTTCCCCTTTCCATCACATGTCTACAACTGATGGTGATTGTAACACCCCAGATTTTTAATCTAAAACTTTACTTAAAAAAATACTTATTTCTTAGAAAAGTTTATGATTTTTTGTTTTGTTTTGAATCCACATTTATTCATTTTAAATAATTAGTAACATTCACGTTATTTAATATTATTAAGAAAATATTTATTCAAAATTTAAAACAATGTAAAGACAATTATTCTTAGTGAAAGGGAACCACTTCCATATTTCTAGAATTCTAGTACATTTTAAAAGTTTGTGACAAACGACTTTAGGAGCATGCATAACTTGCATACATTTTATTGTTATTTTAAATAATATATATTTAGGAGCATGCATAACTTGCATACATTTTATTGTTATTTTTATTTTGATCTATGTTTGCTACTTTTATTTAGATACATTTTATGACTTTTGATACATCTTTGAGAACTATTAAATAATCAATTTCTTTAAATCTTTTATTACAAAAAGATTTTATATTCATATTTTATAGCTGTTAATTTATTATTTGGTTTGATTTTTTGTTTGACAAATTGACCCATTACGCCAATATTTAGGTACTAATGATCTCAAATAGTTGCATGAATGATGTTCGATTGGTGCACACGCGCTAGAAAATGAGACTTTTACTTAAAAATAATGTTTTGTATTACTAAAAATTTTGTGATACATTGAAAAGTTATTTACTCTTCATTACTTTTAATAGAAACGCGGAAGTGAGATTTCATTTGCTAGTAAATAATTGAATTTAATTTCAGTCAACCTTGTATCTTTTGAATTTCACTTAAAGATAATTTATTTTATGTTGGAGTATAAATGAATATCGATCTAACAATTGAAAAATTAATTTTGCAAATAAATGAATAAATAATATTTTAGTAAATTACTTAACGTTCTTTTACAAATATATATATATATATATATATATATCAAATCACTTTCCAACGCATCTTCAAATGATTAAATGATACACTATTTTTAAGAAGAAAAAAAATTATAGTTGTTTCTAAAGTAAAACAAATATTTTTAAGTAATCTTTGGATAAAACATTTGGGGCGTTACACATTTCAAGCTCGAGCTAGGGGATCTAAAGCACTTTTTGGAATTATAAATTGCAAAATCGTCATAGGGTATACACATATGTCAAAGAAAGTTTACTACCCAGCTTCTTGAGGATACACATTTATTGGGAGTAAAGCCATCAGCCACTCCTCAGAATTATTAGATCCATCCATGTATAGAAGATTGATAGGAAGAGTGATGTACCTTACTGATTCAAGGTCGTATATTTATTTCTCGGTGAACAAGTTAAATTATTATATGAATAAGTCCAGCAAGAAGCATCTTGTGACTGTGGACCAAATCTTATAGTATCTTAAGACATCTCCAAGATTATGACTTATGTTTTCTACAGTTCCATCACTCAAAGATTCTAATGTGTAGATGTAGATTGGGGGAGTTGCACTACTACTAGAAGGTCAGCAATATGATTTTGTGTTTTTCTTGATGAGTCCTTAATATCTTCTGTAAAGTAAGAATATAGGTTGCAGCCTTGACATCTGAAATACTTTGGTTAAAACAATTGCTTAGAGATTTTGACATACAAGTTTCCAAATGTAATACTTTTTAGTCTGCTATACATCTTGCCTCAAATCCAACCACTCAGGAGAGATCAAAGCATATAGACATAGACTGTCACTTTATTAGAGAGCATGTTTGTTATGGTATTTTCAACTTGATCCATGTGCCTTCCAAGCCTCAATTTGCTGATCATTTAACAAATGCTCTACCCAAACTGCATAGACATCAATGAGACTAATTGTACATTAAAATTGAAAACAATATTTGTTATAAAACTTCAGTACTTCAACTTTTTTTCATATGTAGAAACCACATAGACATGATGTTGTTTGACTTCCTCCTAATTAGCATACAATTAAGGTTAATGTTGATGATTGTACCCTCAATAATATTTGTCGAGCTTGATTTTTGTGGAATTCTCAAAAATGGAAATTGAGAATGATTTATTGGGTTTTTCAATGGCCTTAGTTTTGGAATCAAGTCTATTTGTCGAGCTAGTTTAGGTGGATTATGTGCTAGTGTCATGAGCTCCTATGTATCATGGCCTTTGTTTAGCCCGAGAAAAAAACTATCTAAATATTGTCATAGAGTTGATTCCACGTCAACCTTAGCCCTAGTTATGAGAGTTTCCAACTTCATCATCCTCTAGCTGCTTTGATCAACTGCATTAAGGAGTTCATTGACCTGAATTGAAATTTTTCTTTTGTTTAGAGAAGAAAATCAATGTGTAGATTGATTGGTACAACATGAATAATATATATGATTTATCAATTGAGATTGACACATATAATTATTATTTTCATTCACATCTAATGTGATTTCTTTTGAGAAAACAATTTAATGTGATTTAAACCCAAGTCTAAAATTTCTCAGTCGATAGTTGATACATAAATTTTAAGGTTAAATTTATAGACTAAAAAACCAATAAAATTATAGAGATAAAAAGCATATTTAATCTTAAATTTTAATAAATAAAATTGGAGGTATTTTAAATTTTTTTTTTATAAATAGATTTTATTTTTCTAAAGAGTCTAGTACTGAAACTCACTTTCATGAAGTATGGAGAAGTAAGGATTTTATGGATCTGAATCAACATCTCAATACATCAAATCAAATAGTTTTCATACCTACCATTTGAGTTGTACTAATCATCAATGACACTAGCGAAGATCATGTCTACAACATACGAGTTTAATACATATATTTTTACCACTAGAGCAAACCATTAAAGTTAAATAGTGATTCTTTATAACTATATACATGGTAGTATGTGTATTTCTGAAGTGCAACTAATTCTTTCTTGTTAGTATTTTCTTCTCTTTTAGGCATTTTTTTACTTAAAATGACTCATCTAACTAGTTTTTCTTTCCTTTTAATTAAATAAGTGGTTTCCATAAATATTTAGTTTTTTTTTCTCATTTTGTTTATTGTCGCGTCCGGTTTGTCTGCGAAAAAAAGAGTCGCCACCAATTTTATTTTCTATTAAAGGAAAAATTGGGTAAAACCTAAAATAATATTTTTGAACCAAAAATTTGAATTCGGGAGTCGATTACGAGTATGGAAGTATTACCACCCTACAACGTCCGTTAAAACAGTTACCTTATAATTAATTATATATAAACTATTTATTTATTTATTTACTTATTTATTAATTTTTACCCCAAAAGAATAATAAAAAAATAAATTATTTACATTAATAAAAGAAGAAAAAATATTTTTTATTAATTTGGTTTGACAAGGGAAAAACCTTGCTCCTACGTATCCCCTGGTGCAACAGAGAAATCAAAACACACGTAGTTCTTGGGTAGAAAATATATATGTGTTGACCAATTTTATTATTAATTTTACTTTATATATATACATATCAAAATAAATTAATAACATAATAATAATAATAATAACAGTAATAGTGATGATGATAATAATAATAATAATAATAATAATAATAATAATAATAATAATAATAAGAATGATGTGTTATATATTAATTTGCGTATTGTTTTATTTTAAGGAAACACTTTTACTATTTTTTTATTTTTTATATACCGTAAGGGATAAAAATTCAAAAGTAGATTCACGAGTCAGCGACGCATATGTGGCGCGAACCGACGGTGATAATAATAAGAGAATTTAAGATATAACGCACGAAAAATAAAACACAATAGAGATGAGAAATCACGAATTTGATAAAAATAAATAAATAAATGATTATTCAACAATCAAATTGATTCTTATTAGTTGATTCCAAAATTTAATCGTAAAAAAAAAAAATATTATTGTTTATATCATACGTGCATAGAATAGTAAAAAAAAACTCTATAACAATAATAATGTCAAAAAAAAAAGTAGACAAGGAGAAAATTATGTGTTTACCACACTGAAAATTTTCTTTACTAGCTTCGGATTCCAATATTACTTCTCTCTTTTCTCTCTATTATTCTCTCTTTTCTTTTATCTTTTTGTGCTCTCAATTGCTATCTCGAATTCTTGTTTCAAATCTTCCTTTTTCTCCCTCTCCTTTGTGTCTCTTGTGGCAAACTATTTATAGACTTTTGAGTGTGGATTACAAAAGACAAGAGAATAATTTGTCAATTGATTATCATTAATCTATTTCTCTACGGTTTCTTTTCATTTAATTGACCACAATTATACTGATTCTTATTGCTATTGATTAATTTCTTCGGTTTCTTTTCTATTCAATTGATCACCATTATACTGATATTTATGACCATCAATCCATTTCTTTTCGTTTTTTATTTATTTATTATGATCATCATTACATCGATTTTTATGACCATTAATTCATTTCTTTTCGGTTTCCTTTATTTTTATTAATTATTATTATTATTATTTCCTTTTTTGCCCCTCTTTACTTAGAATTTACTTGAGAATCAAAGTTAAAATAAGTAAAGATAACAATGTAAATTTTGTCCGAAAAATAATTTTTTAGAAGAATGCGAGTCATTTTCCCAACTTCAAGATGCGGGTCATTTTATTGGCTTCGGGTGCGAGTCGTTTTCCCGTCTTTAACATGTGGGTCGTTTACTCGGCTTCAGATGCGAGTCGTTTTCCCGGCTTCAACGTGCGGGTCGTTTTCTCGGCTTCGGGTGCGAGTCATTTTCCCGGCTTCAACGTGCGGGTCATTTTCTCGGCTTCGGGTGCGAGTCGGTTTCCCATCTTTAACATGCGGGTCGTTTACTCGGCTTCGGATGCGAGTCGTTTTCCCAGCTTCAATGTGTGGGTTGTTTCCTCGACTTCGGGTGTGAGTCATTTTCCCAGCTTCAACGTGCGGGTCGTTTTCTCGGTTTTGGGTGGGAGTCGCTTTCCGGCTTCAACGTGCGGGTCGTTTTCTCGGCTTCAACGTGCGGTTCGTTTTCTCGGCTTCG
>JBBPBS010000629.1:2924474-2965897 GCA_037974835.1 Cicer judaicum | reverse complement strand
TCTCGGCTTCGGGGTGCAAGTCGTTTTCCCGGCTTCAACGTGCGGGTCGTTTT
The DNA here is from genome assembly GCA_037974835.1 of Cicer judaicum. Classification (NCBI taxonomy): domain Eukaryota; kingdom Viridiplantae; phylum Streptophyta; class Magnoliopsida; order Fabales; family Fabaceae; genus Cicer; species Cicer judaicum. The sequence goes on along the minus strand of JBBPBS010000629.1, from coordinate 2,965,844 downwards.
CTCGGCTTCGGGGTGCGAGTCGTTTTCCCGGCCTCAACCTGCGGGTCATTTTCTTGGCTTCGAAGTGCAAATCATTTTCCCGGCTTCAACATGCGGGTCGTTTTCTCGGCTTTGGTGTGCGAGTCGTTTTCACGGCTTCAACATGCGGTCGTTTTCTCGGATTCAAGGTGTGAGCCGTTTTCCTAGGTTCAACATGCAGGTCGTTTTCTCGGCTTCAGGGTGCGATCTGTTTTCCCGGCTTTAACACGCGGGTCATTTTCTCGGCTTTGTGGTGCGATTTGTTTTCCCGACTTCAACATGCAGGTCATTTTCTCGGCTTCAGGGTGCGAGTCATTTTCCTGGCTTTATCATGCGGGTCGTTTTCTCGGCTTTAAATTTATAAAATGTCATGAATTGATGAATGAATGAATGAATATATTGGTTTTTACTAATATTTTGATTGGACACGACCATTAAAGTCATGGATGAGAAAAATACTTATACATTTTTTTTAGACATGATATCTTTGTTCTCTCTTTGGTCCTCATCTCTTTTTTCTCTTTCTTTCTTTCTTTCTCTTTTTTTTTTTGAAGAAGAATTATTGTTGCTATCTGCCTTGTATTGTAAAAAAACTTTTATTCTCGTGTTATAGTCCAATCCATATTGTTGATAATGTCCTTTTGAGTAGATTTTTTTTGTTTTTTTGTTGTTGTTGTTGTTTTTCTTCTTCTTCCAAGTTTCCCTTTGAGGTTTTCAACTTAGCATATATTTATAATATTTTTTGGTACTCTAATTTTTGCCTAGGTCGCCGTTTTAGATTTTCAACCTAGCGGGTATTTTTTTTATACCCTAAACCCTAACTTTTGAATGGGTAAGATATTTTTTTATTAGCAAATCTCCTTCCCAAAATTCTTGAGGATGTATTGTTTTTACGCTCTTTTCAATCCTTTCTGATATAATTTCTCATGGCATAAGATCGCCAACCTTTTTTCCTTCAATAAAATTCAATTGATCGAAATAGGTGTGTATCCATTCTGATTCCTCTAGTTTGACTTTCATTAATACTCTCAGCAAAGGGGATTTCTACTTCAACGGGAAGCACAAACTCCATCCCACATACTAGGCAAAAATGGGTTGCCCCAGTTGAAGTGCATATCGAGGTATGATGCCCGTATAGTGCAAACGACAACATCTCATGTCAATCTTTGTATGTTACAACCATTTTTTGAATAACTTTTTTTTTTATGTTTTTATGCTACAATCTTCGTTCTACACAACCGTTTGATATTCTCTTTTTCCGTAAAAGCTTAAAGATCGATTGGCAAGTGGCAGTTAGTTGTGATATAAATCTTGAAATATAATTTAGTCTCCCAAGAAAACCGTGAATCTCTCTCTCTATACTTTGGGGAGATATTTCCAAAACGGCTCGAACTTTATATGGGTCAACCTGTATTCTTTTTTGACTATCCAAAAATTGTAACACTTTATCCAACCATACGTCTAAAGTGCATTTGAAGGGGTTAAGTTTTAGCTTGAACTTTTGGAATCTTTCAAAGAGTTTCTTTAGATCAATCACATGTTTTTCTTTTGTTTGTGACTTAGCAATCATGTCATCTATATAAATTCATATCTCTTTATGTATCAAGTCATCGAATCAAGTTACCATAGCTCTTTGGTAGGTTGCCCTAACATTCTTTCGACCAAAATGCCTTACCTTGTAACACAATGTTCCCTAAAGGGTGATGAAAGTTTTTTTTCATATCTTCGACTGCCATCTTGATTTGATTGTATCCCAAGCAACCATCCTTAAAGGAGAAAAAGTGAATGGTGAGCCATATTGTCATCCAAATTATCGATGTGAGGTAACGGAAAATCATCTTTAGGATTGGCTTTGTTATGGTCCCTATAGTCGACACACATTCGAACTTTGTCATCCTTTTTCAGCACCGGTACAATATTAGCTATCCATTAGGGATAATTTTCCATAGCGAGGAACCCAACGCCAATTTTTTACTTCTTCCCTTATTTTTAATGACATATCGGGCTTTATTCTCCTTAATTCTTGTTTGACCGAAGAAAAATTAGGTTTTAAGGGAAATTTATGCTCCACTATGCTACTATCCAATCCATACATATCCTGATATGATGAGGCAAAAGTATCTTTCTATTCATATAGGATTTCGATTAGTTCATGATATACTTCTTTCTTTAAGATAATGTCGACTTTAATTTCCTTTCTATTTTCTTCTTTCCCTAGATTAATCACTTTTATTGGTTCCTTATGGGGCATAATGCCTCTCCTTCTTTTTCTACCGATTTTAACAATTATAGGGGAAATTCATAATCTTCTTCATTATCCTTTATTGTCTGATTAGTAAGATGGTCAAAGTTATGTGGCATAATTTAGTACAATCATTCTCAAAAAAGAGAATTGCATTGAATACTATAGGCAACTTGATTGTCTCCCAATTCTTGATTTTTGTTTTTGCATCATATGGATGGACTCAATTAGCATCATTGATGGAAAGATCATCTCAAGCTACTGCAATATGAATCATGTTTGTCTTTCTTTTTTTTTTCTTTTTTCTTTTTTGGCCAATCTTTGCTTGTCGAATTTGGTTGATTCATAATCTAAACCCTATTTATCTTTATTCTCATGAAGTTTTATCAGTCCTTTGAGTCGTTCTTCATTATTCCCCAAACCGTGTTATGGATGATGCCCCCAACTTAACATGAATATAACCACCGTAATAGTTGTGTTTGATAGATATAGTTCTCTGTTGTCATCTCGACGTAAGCGTTGTCCACGATTTCTAGTGTTTAGGAAGGCGATCTCCAGAGCTTACTCTATTGTCTCAACGTACGGTGTGGTGGAAAACTTACTCACCAATGAGTCTTCCTCTTCTGACACGGTTATCAGGTGGTCATATATCATATACTTTAGCTTTTGATGTAGGGTTAATAGCACCACACCAATAGAATGGATCCATGGTTTCCTCAATAAGGAGCTATAGGCGGGTATAATATCCATCAAATGAAACGTCATTTCAAAATTGACTGGGCCCATTTGAATTGGGAGTTCAATTTATCCCATCATTTCTCTAGACTCCCATCGAAAGCTTTAACAAGGACTCTTGATATCATATGATCGAGGCACATTACTGATATGTGCAACGCTTTGTTATGGCCTATTTCTTCGATGCACAGTTCGTCATCAATGAAGGTTATGTGACTGTTAGTAGTAATGTTATTTACGATGCCTCCACATTTGTTACAATTGATATCTTGAGTGATGTGGACTTCATTTAGTATTTTCTATAATAGCTTCCTATGGGACTCAGAATTCATCAGCAAATATATCAACATAAATTATGTGGGGGCGACCTAGCTCTTAAATCAAATGCTGAAGGCTAGTCAACCAAGCTCTTAAAACAGAGGATGATGGCCAGTCATCCCTGCTCTTAAATCAGAGGATGTGGGTCAATATCTTGTCTCTTAAATAATATGGTGTAGGTTAGTGTCTCAAATTTAAATTTAACCACTAAATATGAAATGTCATGAATGCATTTAATGAATGAACATTTTCCTTCATTTTGATATATTTTTTAAAATTTTTTTTCAATCAACTTTTTTTATTTCTTTCACCTCTTTACGAACATATCCTTGATTCATGGATGAAAAATACGCACCACTTCAAATAAGTAGTGGTGATTTTCCTTTTAATTTTTAAAGAGATTTCTTTCTTACATCATCGACTTCATCTTTAATTGCCCATGCCTTACATGTAAATACATCATAATAGTTTTGACCTCTTAACATTCACATAATTTGTGCCCCAACATATGATTATCATAAAAATGTATTTTGAAAAAGAAAAAAAAGATTTATAACACAAGAAAGTAGTGAAGAATGGTTCAGACACTGATATTTAATGAGAAAATCTATGGTACAAAAAAAAATATTGATAGAAAGAAAAGAAGATAACGTGGTCTCATATGGGTAAATGACCCAATTTGTTAGTAGTTTTTCATAAAATAAATGTGCTAATAACTCATGCCACAATTTCAATCATGTTATTAACCTACTTTGGAAGATATAATTTCCTCCAATCTATATTCATAGTCTTTCAAAATATGTTCAGCTTCGACTTTGATGTGTGTAAGTAAGCTATATTCTTTGATCATCCTTTTTTAGATTCTCAAACAAGTGATCTTCTTTCATTCTCTATTTTTTGTGTCCCTAATTTTTTCTTAGATTGCCCTTTTGGGTTTTCAACCTAAAGGGCTTTTTTTTTTTTCTAACTTTTGCCTAGGTCACTCTTTTGGGTGTTCAACTTACCACGTCTTCATTAATTTTTGCATCCTCATTTTTGCCAAGGTCGCCCCTTCGGATTTTCAACCAAGCGAGTTTTTATTCATTTTTGTAACCATATTTTTGCCTAGGTTTCCATTTCATATTTTCAACCTAGCGGGTATTTATTGTTATTTTTTATACCCTAATTTTTGCCTAGGTCTCCCTTTCAGGTTTTCAACCTAGCGGGTATTTATTATTATTCTTGCACCCTAATTTTTGCCTAGGTCGTCCTTTTTGGATTTTCAACCTAGCGGGTATTCGTTTAGATGTAACACTTTTGAAGCATCAATGTGTGTAAGTAGTGATAAGTCTCCTCTATCCATATCGATGTGAATCAGAGCCACATTTGAATGTATATTTTTCTGGTATTGGGGGATCATATTGTTGGGAGTTCACTTGTCTGCTAGTGCTTTTAAATAAGTGAAATTTGCTTGAGTGACAATTCTTTCTTTTGTAGCTCTGAAGTTCATATGTTCTTCGTTTAAAATCTTTTGAAATGATTGTCCTTGACAAGAGGCAGTCAACATTTCTCTTGAATTGAATTCAATCGATCAACACAGATCATTACTCTTGATAAGGGGGTTTTTGTTCGAGTGGGTCGCACTGCCTTTATATAATAAGAAACAAAGGGGTGCCCCAATTATAGGTTGATACTCATGAAGGGTATTCTGTAGTTACGAGGTAATGTTTGGCACGAGAATTTTCCATATACTTTTCTTATACATTTGATAGTCATGAATTTTATTCTTGTGAGTGACTGTTCTTCATCGTGACTTACTTTGAATATTGAAGATAAAGTAGCTACAGTCAAGCCTTATATACGTTCAACATCTTCATTTTCGATTTGTAGGCGGCTAGAATATCCAGGGCACAAACTTCAAATTCCCAACGTGATTGACATATTCAAAACAAATTTAGACTATGATTAAGATAAAACCATTTGTCTAGGAGGATTAACGTGACATTAATCTCATGCCCCAGCATATCATAGTCCATCCAGATAGTGGATTTATTTATATCGTTCTCACATTCGGTAGAATTTATCGCATGATTGAAATTAGGTATGAGATTTAGCAAACTTATTTATGAATGGACTACTTCCAAATATGTTTGGTATATGGTTTAAAGAAGAGAAAGAAGAATAATGTTTGGTAAGAGATTGTGAAATTTAAAATGGGTGAGGATGGAAAAGAAAACAATACAAAATGCATTTATTAATATTCAAAATATTGAGGCACATCAATATGATCAATGTTTTAGGATCAAATTAAATAACATTAACGACCATGGGGAAACTTGATAATATTTTCATTGTTGACCTTTTCTCTTGTATATATATGGGAGAACATAGTCAATGTCTTCAAAGTTGTGTTTAACCAAGGTTTTTCTTCAATACTCATCAAAAATTCTACAAGGTTTGCCATTTTTTAGATTAATGACATCAAATAATAATCGGTAGTGATGAAAGTTCAACATAGACGACCCAACTTCCAGAGATTTACTTGTGGCGAAAGCCAACGAAGTATGTAGAAGTTGGGGGTGTATAATGAATATGAATCTAATTAGTATTAGATTTAAATCTTGTGGACAAGTGACTTGAGAAAGAGTATAACCAAAAAGTAGACTAAAAGGTGACAATTGTTAGACTTATGAAATCAAGGGGTAACACATGAGTTTTTCGTGATATTTTTTTTATGAAGGATCCCTATGATTTCAAGTATCGAGGGTTGTAAGATTTTCAATCATATGATTTTTCATTTGGTTGATACCATCTTTGTATGTTTCAATTCATCCATGATTTTAACTCATGAACATGTCCGATAAGAGTGTCATGATAATTTTTTTTTTTTTCATTTTTTTTTGTCTTTTTTTTTTTGTTGAAGGAAAATGTTATGAGAATGTAAATAAAATGAATGAAATGATTATGCATTTAACTGAAACATTTTACTATCTCCTAATATGAAATTATTTTTTCTAAAAATATGAGAAAAATATATTATAAAATAAAGTAAAAGATGAAACATAATGATTATGCCATAGATGGTAATTTTCTTATTTAATGGTTTTTTTTATTGTGAACCTTTACTATGGGTGACTCTATAGTTCTAAATTGGCTCCTAGAGCACACAACTCAATTCTAAAATATTAAACCAATTAATAGGTAAACTATTAAAATAGAAATATTCTAGAAAAAGTCAACTCTAGGTCAGACTTTCATGACAATCAAACAGGATGTACATCCAGATGATTATCATTACACAATCTCTAACTTATCTTAGGTTTGCACTCAGCCCGGGTATAGAGCCCACTCATAAGTATGTGAGTTGTGTTAGGGTAGTATATAGACAAATAAATAAGATAAAAAAAATCATCACAATAAAAATAAATTGATAAAACACATATAATTATATTCACATTATAACAAAATAAACAATAATAAAAGGGGTAATATCAATAAAATAATAAATAATAAAATAACTATATATAATTAATTAGATTGGGCTTGACTCTCAAAAGTCCCCAGCAGAAACGCCAGCTGTCGCGTCCGGTTTATCCGCGTAAAAAAGAGTCGCCACCAATTTTATTTTCTATTAATGGAAAAATTGGGTAAAACCTAAAATAATATTTTTGAACCAAAAATTTGAATTAGGGAGTCGATTACGAGTAGGGAAGTATTACCACCCTAAAACGTCAGTTGTTACCTTATAATTAATTATATATAAACTATTTATTTATTTACTTTATTAATTAATTTTTACACCAAAAGAATAATAAAAAAATAAATTATATACATTAATAAAAGAAGAAAAAATATTTCTTATTAATTTGGTTTGACAAGGGAAAAACCTTGCTCCTACGTATCCCCTGGTGCAATAGGGAAATCAAAACTCACGTAGTTCTTGGGTAGAAAATATTTATGTGTTGACCAATTTTATTATTAATTTTACTTTATATATATACATATGAAAATAAATTAATAACATAATAATAATGATGATGATGATGATGATGATGATGATGATGATGATGATGATGATGATGATGATGATGATAATGATAATAATGACAATAATAATAACAATAATAATAATAATAATAAGAATGATGTGTTATATATTGATTTGCGTATTGTTTTATTTTAAGGAAACACTTTTACTATTTTTTTATTTTTTATAAATTCAAAAGCTGATTCACGAGTCAACAACACATATGTGGCGCGAACCAACGATGATAATAATAAGAGAATTTAAGATCTTACGCACGAAAAAATAAAACACAATAGAGATGAGAAATCACAAATTTGATAAATAAATAAATGATTATTCAAAAATCAAATTGATTCTTATTAGTTGATTCCAAAATTTAATCGTGAAACAAAAAAAAAAAAAAGATTATTGTTTATATCTTACAAACATAGAATAGTAAAAAATAAACTTTATAACAATAATAATGTCAACAAAAAAAAAATAGACAAGGAGAAAATTAAGTGTTTACCGCACTGGAAATTTTCTTTACTAGCTCCTGATTTCAATATTACTTCTCTCTTTTCTCTCTATTATTCTCTCTTTTCTTTTATCTTTTTTTGCTCTCAATTCCTATCTCGAATTCCTGTTTCGAATCTTCCTTTTTCTCCTTCTCCTTTTTGTCTCTTGTGGCAGACTATTTATAAACTTTTGAGTGTGGATTACAAAAGACAAGAGAATAATTGTCAATTGATTATCATTAATCTATTTCTCTACGGTTTCGTTTCATTTAATTGACCATAATTATACTGATTCTTATTGCTATTGATTCATTTCTTCGGTTTCTATTCTATTCAATTGATCACCATTATACTGATTTTTATGACCATCAATCAATTTCTTTTTTTTTTTATTTATTTATTTTGATCATCATTACATCGATTTTTATGACCATCAATTCATTTCTTTTCGGTTTCTTTTATTTTTATTAATTATTATTATTATTATTATTATTATTTCCTTTTTTTAATAAAAATTAAAAAATAAGTAAAACTCGGACAAAATTAGGTGTCAACATTTATGATTATATTGTTTGAGTGTGAAGTTATTTTGTTCATTGTTTTAGCGCAACATTTTGATTTCTCATCATATTACAACATTGTAATTAGAGTATATTCAAAAGAAATATAATTAATAACTTCATTATTATTATTATTATCATTATATTATTATTAATTATTATAATTATTGAATTAATTGATACAATATACAATCTGAAGTGTATATATAAATATAGTAACAACCATCTAACTAACTATAAAGAAACAAACTACAATTATGTCTCTATCAACTTAACAATATAATTATGAAAGACTAATTAAAAATTTAAACTAAGTATTATCTAAAAAAATTTAGTTTGTTTTAAGTTCGTATTTCGTGTGTATTTTGAAATATAGTCAATATTGTATGTTAAATAAGGGATTTATATAACCTATCACTAAATTCAACTTTCTCTCAACCTTACAATAAAACTTGTCAACATTTGGTTGGATTGGTGATGTCAAAAACCACTTATAATTGATATGAACAAATACCCATAAATATTTTTTGCGTAAATGAATGAGTTTAAAAATAGTATATATTGCATTAATTTTTATTGTCTAGATAGAATGGTAAAGAAATCCACTCATAATTGTGAGATATATAACAATATCGATATTTCTCATTATAGGTCTTATAGATCTTATATTTTATTATTTTTTAGAAATTGGAGGTTAAGTGACATGTATAGCGACCTTTAAGCCAAGTTTGCAAAAACTCTTCTTTGCACTTATGAAATAATACATCCCTTTTTTGTTAAGTTCCACCTTCGCATTCCAGTAAAAATGCATCACTTGCTTTCTTCTCCGTATTTTTCACGAAGTATAGTCTTCCTTGTTTACTTCGAGAATCATTTGATTTGTATAGTCCTTAAACACTGTAATGTATATAATTCATTTCAACATATTATTATTTCACATTATATAAGAAAACGCAAACATCTGTCACGAATGAAATTAATTACCAATAGTATCGTCTACTAGGAAGTTGTGACTAGAGGCCCACTTGGATAGTAACTCATAGGTGGGACTAGGGGCCCTTCGAAATGGAAGCCAGGGCCTTCGTGATGGAGTAACAACCTTCCAGCTCCAATTTACACTGTCACCAACCATATATTCTTTTGATTCCAAACATGATAATAGAACCCACATTGATAAAATCAAAGTCAACCATTTTGGACAGTAATAATAACCCATTACTATTATTAATTGCTTAATTCTTCTCTTTCAAACTCACCACCGAATTCTGAGAGATTAAATAGGGTTCATCAAAAAAATCCAAGCCCCTTCACGATTTCGAAGTAACATCCTTGCCTACGTGAGTTTTAAACAAATTGCACCTTTTCGTAATAAATTAATGTGGTATAATGCTATATATGAACTTCATTTTTACTCTTTTTTGTGGTAATAATTATGATTCATAAAGTTAATTTAAAATGTAGAGATGGTGTTTAGTTATTATATCTGGTCATTTTGTGAGAGGTAAAGTGTTTATTCGGTCCAGAGTAGAGGCGGGATGTCACTTTATCTACGATGCGTACAACACTTCAAGCGTTTTTGTTGAAGCATAAATAATTTATATATTATTGTGTGAATTTAAAAATTTGTTGAAGTCATATATTGGAAATAAATATTTTTTTGTAAATTTAAATGGAAAGAAACTTGTTTTAAAATTTAAGTCTCACATTGAAAATAAATATTTTTTATAAATTCAAGTGGAAAGAAACATGTTTTTTGAAATCCAACATTGAAAAACTCTCATATTTTGAGTAGTTTTCAACTATGTAAATATTAAAGTCCCACATTGGATATAAAAGTTTGCTTCCATCACTGGATTAAAAGTTTCAAACTATTGTGCAAAGTACACCAAAGTTGGATGCATTTTGCAATTTTCATTTTCTCCCTTTTATATTCTGCTCACCTAATTTTTGAGCTACTTCTCCCCTTTATTTTTTAGTGGAGTGGTTGTTATGCCGTAGTCCCTTTGGTTTTTAGAGCTGTTGTTATACCGTTGTTCCATTGTTTTTTAGAACGGTTATCATGTTGTAGTCCTTTTTGTTTTTTAGAGCGGTTTGGAATTGTAGGCCTATCGGTTTCTAGAGTGGTTATGTTGTTGTAGTTATGAGTGGTCGTAGTACCGCATTGTGAATGACTTTAATTGTCATATTGATAATGACTTTAATCATCATATTGATAATGACTATAATCGTCATATTGAGGGTGTAATTCTAGAATGATTTTCTACGGTTCAGTGGAACTCCGATACAGTGAATCTGAGCTGTTTTTTCCTGTGCACTAATCAGGGTTGTTGTATCCTGGGGACTTCGTGGCTAATAGTCTGCCTTGTACAATTTGGGTAGTGCCGCGAAACGTCTTAAAGACAAGGATCTAGTCTGCGACTCAACCTAATTATATCTTCGGTAGCATAAATGGTGATTTTTAAAAAATATTTGAAACTAAAAAATAACAACTTTAAGACGTTTATTTTTGCCTTGTCAACCGAAGAGATTACTAGATTTGGTTTTGTTGCCTCTGATTTCAATAAACTGTTTCAGTTTGAAACAAACAGAAAATGATAAGAAAGTTGGAGAATTAAACCATGGGAGAATAATGATAAGAATTATACTACTAGATATATTTGACATGCTATGAATTAGTATGTAGTGAGTTGCTACCCAGAGTATCAGATGACCGATGGAGGCACACATTTGTACAATTTAGAAGATAACTCATAAGATCATCTATTAAGATACATCACTCGTGGCATATTTAAATTAAATGTTGAAATTTAATGTCTTTTTATGTTTGAATGTTGAAATCACTAACATATCTCTTTTTGCTTATATGTTGTGTGATTTTAATTTTTGACAGGTTATACTTTGTGATGTGAACACATTTGATTTCAAAAGTAAGTAACTTAGGTTTAATTCCAAAGTTATTGTTCAATCATTTTGAAAAGTCTAATTTTTATAGTCAAGCTAAAATAACAAAGAGTTCACATAAATTTGTAGTTAGAGACTCATGTTAAGGATCTTTGTAACTAAAATTGAAAATTAATTTAGTAGAAAGATTAAAAGGTTTTAAGTGTGATTGTAGTTTGTTTAAATAAGTTTTATAAATTGCTTGAAATTATACATGGAACAATTGCACCATAATTGTTTGAAGTGAATGGTAAAGTTGAAAAAAAAAAGGAGTAAAACTCTGACTGAATTAGTTGTAGCTAGTATGCTTAGTGTTGCATCTCATTGGTGTGCGGAAAATAAATTGCTCATTTCCTATGTTTTGAATAGAGTTCCTAAATCTAAAAACAAAACACCTCCTTATGAGATAGTGAAGAAAAGACAACCAAAATTGTCTTATTTTCAAACTTGGGACTATCTGACTAATGTTAGAATCCCCGATCCCAATCAAATTAAACTCCTTAGTAGAGCCTATGAATGTGTGTTCATTGGGTATGCAATAAAGAACAAAGCGTATAGGTTTTATGACCTAAATGCAAAAGTGATCATAGAGTCAAATGGTGTTGACTTCTATGAAAAAAAATTCCCTTTCAAATGGAGAAATAGTGGGGGCAGTGAATCAAGTCACGTTCCTGTAACTAGAAGCAGCAAATCAGGAAAAACACAAACTCGAAGAAGTAAGAGAGTCATAGTTGCTAAAAATTATGAACCTGAATATGCGGGCTACACTTTAGAAGAGAATCTTGTAGATCTCTAAGAAGCTTTGTCATCTTTGGATGCAGATTTATTGCAAGAAGCAATAAACAATGAAATGAATTATTTAGAGTCTAGCAGGACCTAACATTTAGTAGACTTGTTTTATGGTTGAAAACCAATAGGTTGTAAATGTATCTTGAAAAAGAAACTAAAACTCAATGGAACTGTTGATAAATACAAGGCACGTCTTGTAGTCAAAGGTTTTAGACAAAAAGAAAATATAGATTCTTTCAACACCTTTTCACCAGTCACTAGAATAACATCCATTAGGATACTCATATCATTAGCGGCTATTCATAACCTGGTGATACACCAAATGAATGTTAAAACAACTTTTTTCAAAAGGTGATTCAGAAGAAGAAATCTATTTGGAACAACCTGAAGGTTTTGTAATTCAAGGACAAGAATACAAGCTAGATAAACCATTGTATAATCTTAAACAAACTCCTAAGAAATGACATGAAAAGTTTGATAACTTGATTATATCGAATAAGTTTAAAGTGAATGAAAGTGACAAATGTATTTACTACAAATCTGAAAATGACTTTTGCACTATCATATATCTCTATGTAGACGACTTACTCATATTTGATTCAAACATTCATGCTATAAATATTGTGAAATCAATGTTGTGTAACAACTTTGATATGAAAGACCTCGGAGAAACGAATGTAATCTTGAAATTAAGATTACTGTTGACACCTAATTTTGTCCGCTACTTTATGATTTTTAATAAATATATACAAAAAATTTAAAGAAAATAATAATAATGAAGAAAATAATAATAAAAATAAATAGTTAGACTTCAAAATTTTAGAAAATCATGGATGTGTTTGGATTCTATTTGACTCTGATTCTTTTTCAGAAATGTTTACTATTTTCTAAAATATATAAAATAAAATAAAAATAAACAAACAAACGTATTTAATTGAATTGGATTAATGGTAATAAAAATCATTATAATGGTCATCGTTTGAATAAAAAAAACCGAAAAGAAATGAATCAGTATAATGGTGATAAATTGAATAGAAAAGAAACCGAATAAATGAATCAATGGTAATAAGAATCAGTATAATTGTGGCCGATTAAATGAAAAGAAATCGAAAATAAACAGATTAACGGTAATCAATTGACAATTATTCTCTTGTCTTTTGTAATCTACAAAAAAAAAATCTATAAATAGTCTACCACAAGAGGAGAAAGAGGGACACAATTCAAAACACAATTTGAGAGCACAGAAAATCAGTAAGTTTTCATTTTTTATTAAAGTTGTTTAATCCTAAAATTGTTTTCTTTGCAACACAAAATAATTAAAAAAAAATATAACTAATTGATGTTTATAGACCAAGAAAATAAATTTCACGCTGTTGTAGTATAATAGAAAATTCATATTATGTCTTTATCAAATAACTAAAAAAATCATAAGAACGAATAAATGGTTTTTCACTTAGGATTAGAATTAATGGTTGTTGTTGTCGGATGAACTTCATCCCCGCTCGCCACGCCATATCACTCACCCCCAATCGTTGGTGGACTTTGTATCACATCATATCCGACTACGTACGAGCAAATCCTTTAACAGGTTGTTTCACCGTCGTGTTCATCTATCTCGTTCACATACTGCCACAGTACGTTGTCTTTTCTAAAAAAAATCAATTTTTTTCTTTACTTTAAAACAAAAATAGAAGATATAATTCATGAACAAATGTTGTTATTATTATTATTATGTTTTTATTTTTTGATATGTATATAAATAAAAAATAATAAAAAAAATAATAATAAAATTGGTCTACACATAAATATTTTTCACCCAAGAACTACGTGTGTTTTGATTTCCCTATTGCACATGGGGATACGTAGGAGCAAGGTCTTCCCCTTGGCAAACCAAATTAATAAAAAAATATTTTAGCTTCTTTTATTAATTTAAATAATTTAATTTCTCTTTTTATTTTTATTCTTTTTGGGGTAAAAATAAATAAATAAATAGTTTTTAGGGTAACCATTTTAACGGAAGTTGTAAGGTGGTAATACTTCCCTAATTGTAATCGACTCTCGAATCCAAATTTTTGGTTCAAAAATCATTATTTTAGGTTTTATCCAATTTTTCCTTTAGTAAAAATAAAATTGGTGGCGACTCCTTTTTCGCAGACAAACCAAACGCGACAATTACTAGATCGGAAAATGGAATTTCTTTGGATCCATCTCACTATGTAACACCCTAAATTTGATAATAAATTATTTTAATAATTAAATAGGAATTTAAATAATTAATTTGGTGTTAAAATTATTTTAGAATATATGTTGATAAATTTTGTTAGTAATTTTTGTTATACGAATGTTTTCTATGATGTGCTAGTTTGATACACATTATATTAAACGAACAATATAAATAATAAATATTTTATATTATTATACTATACATATTTTTTTAAAGTAATATTATTTTAGTGTAATATTTTGAAGAATAATATTTTAAGTCATTTTACGTGTATAAACGTGCACCCAATTAAAATAGCATTCTTTTTGCATTTAACTAATATTAAATGTGTACTTAATTATATTTATTTAATTTTAATTATTCGTTTTAAAAATAATTATCTTGAGATAGTGGTACTATTGTGTTTTATTCTCTTTATTTTTATATACTTATTTTGGCATCATGATTTTATATTTATTTATTTTAAAATAGAAATTAATATAAAGTGCTGATTTTATATATTTATTTATTTTGTAATTTTAAATATTTTCTAACGTAGTAATTTAAGTATTTGGAAAAATACGTGTAATTATAGTGATTAATTAGAATATGAGAGTTTTGCTTATTAATGTATTTTAAAGGTATTTTATAAATTATTAGTTTTGAATTATTAATAATGTTTTATTAATGAAATTGTGTTTTTATTTTTAATAAATTAAATAGTAATAGTAACAGTCTAATGGGCTTGACCCATGTGTGTAAATTATTTAAATTGTTAATAAAACAAAATAAAAGAACAAACAAGGAAGCTTACGGCCAGCACCACTAAAATCAAGAGGAAACCAACAATAATCGTATCGTTTGACATCGGCGATCCATAACTATCTCAGAACAGTTTCTCTGTTTTCGTCCAAATTTCAGTATGTTGTTTTACTCATTTATCTATTCAATTAAATACAATTTTTCAGATTTTTAACAACCCGAATTTCTCCCTAAAATACCCGATTTCTCCGTTTACAGAAATCCTTATTTTGCACCGTTCTCCTTGACCGTAAGTCCGACTTTAGTGAAACCAACACCAAAATGACCGTGTGAAAAGTGGCTATATTATCCACTGATTAGTTTTCTGATTTATGGTAATTTTCTTTGACCGAATTTCGAAATCAGTTTTTAGACTATTTTCTCATAATTTATTTTTGACGTTTACCCATATATTGTCGAGTTACATCGATTGAAGGTCAAAAAGTCAAAGAACAAATATTGTTTGCTCGTGGAATTGTAATCATGTTTGAAAGCGTCGAAATAAGGTAAGGGGTGAGAGAGCGTTTGAATTCATGAGTATAATATATTGTGAGATGAACGGGAAAACCGTATTTCCCAAAGATTCATCCGGGACTTGCTACGTACGGCAGTAGCCCTTTGAGAGATAAATTGATTAATTTGAAATATGAGAATTGTGAGATTAAAATGTGAAATAGAAATTTTTATAAGGTGTTGATTGATTTAATTTTCGATACTTGTGTGGTAGTTGATATTTGTTATTATTGTGATGTTGAATGAAATTATGTGTACATGTTTGATTAGATGATATTATGTGATGTGATAATAAAATATGGATGCATGGTTTGATATATGCTTACGTGATGATAATGATGATTTTTGATTGATGATAGTG
The DNA here is from genome assembly GCA_037974835.1 of Cicer judaicum. Classification (NCBI taxonomy): domain Eukaryota; kingdom Viridiplantae; phylum Streptophyta; class Magnoliopsida; order Fabales; family Fabaceae; genus Cicer; species Cicer judaicum. Next base: position 2,949,861 of record JBBPBS010000629.1, on the reverse strand, counting down.
ATGTTATAAAATTGTGATGAATTTATACGATGATCATGATTATTTATGATTAATGATATTATGAAATTGTGATGAAAATATTGAAGTACCCCATACTTGATGAGATAGTGATGATTCTTAAATATGGTGCTCTTAATGGAGTAGTCTAAGCTAACGAGGGGAGAAAATAAATATTGTGAATTTGTGAAGTGGAGATTATTTTGTCATCATATAGGTAAGGCCTGACAAGCCTAGTGATTCTGGGGAAGTACAACTGAATGAGCCTGATCATGGCGGTCTGCTGTCGAGCCTTAAGGCAAGATTGTTAGACCTTGGAGGTATTCCGGTGGGGAATTCCTAGGTGACTTGGAGGTAGCACTCCAAATGTCGGGAGCTACCATGCAACACACGTTTACCTCGACTGTCACGTATATGTGTCTCGGGTTGAGTTGAGGGGATCTATGAGGACAAGGCCAAATTGAGTTGTCTGTCCACCGGGATGGTGGCATAGTATCATGGCCTCCTAACCAAGTACTTCAGAGTTAGAATGTACCACATTGTGAAGTAGAGTCTAAGCTCATGCATAGCATTGCATTTCCTTGTGATTGTTTTGTTGTGATTGATGTGTTTCAAAGGTAATATTAATTAGATGATTTGATGCATATTATAATGAGATGATTATTTTACTTGAGTGACTTTGATGTTATAGTATGATACTATTTAATTAAATATTTTGATATATCGTAAAGTGATTATGATACGGTTCTATTATGATTGTTTACGTGTTCTTCTTACTCATATTATACTATGAAAATGATTTCAAAACTCACCTCCTTCGTTGTTTATGTTTGACTGGCTGGGCCCTGCGTTTGCGAAATCGCACTTATTACAGGTTAATAAGTCTTGAAGTTCAAGTTAGGGAGGAACCCCACTCTGATAGGTGATATCGAGAATAAGAGTTTTAATTTGTATTTTACTTATTTAATTTGAATTAAATTTTTGAATGAAAACCTTAGAAGTACTAGTATGTTTTTAGAATTAAATCAAGTAATTATACTTAAATCAAGTTCATTGAGATTAAATTGTTTTATTTGAGTAATAAAATTTGAATTGTTGCATGTGTACTTTGAGAATCGTGATATCCTAAATTAGTTACAAAAGTTTTTAATTTCTTGAAAAAATAATTTTATTTATCCGCTGCAAATTTTATAGGAATATGATATAAATTATTTCATATATATTATTTTGGGTTTTAGGGTGTCACACACTATGTTGAAACAATCCTAAAGAAATATAAATACTTTAACCGTAAACCTGCTTACACACCATATGATTTAAGTGTGAAACTTTTCAACACTGGTGAAGGTGTTAGACAAACTGAATATGTGAGCATCACTGGCAACCTCAGATATGCCACTGATTGTACCATACATGACATTTCTTATGTCGTGGGACTGTTGTGCAGGTTTATCAGTAGACCTAGTATGGAGTATTGGCACGTTGTCGAAACAGTCATGAGATTTCTAAAAAGAACCATGAGTCTCGAATTACATTATCCAAGATTTCCTACAGTCCTTGAAGGATACAGTGATGTTGATTGGAATATCTTATCAAATGATTCCAAAAAAACCATTATATTTTGGAAATCAAAGAACATATGATATTGGTTGAGTCCACTATGGAGTCTGAAATACTAGCTACTACTAGTGAAGAAGCGAGCTAGTTGAGATGCTTGCTAGTTTAGATCCTTGAATGGGAAAAACCTATGACATATGTGTTGACCCACTGTGATAGTATCGCGGCTATTGCGAAGATTGAGAATCGTTATTACAACAATAAGAGACGCAAAATTCATCGGAAGTACAACACTGTTAGAGAGTTACTTTCTAAAAGAGTTGTTATAGTGGATCATGTATGCACTGATGAGAATTTAGAAAATCCTTTGATGAAAGGGTTAGCTAGAGAGAAAGTCATAAATACATCCAAAAGGATGTGACAAATGCCTATAGAGTCACTCATGACGGTAACTCGACCTATTAGACTAAAGATCCAAGAATTAGGTTCAATGGGTAATGACAAGTCCTGAAGTGATATGAGATGAACATGCTATAATAAATCAGAGAAGCATGATTTCTGAAGAGTTGATAGGATGAGGTAATAGAAACTCTTAATGAGATCTATATTCTATGTGGAGGGAGTACCTAGCTAAAGAGTACTCTTGATAGACTCACCTATGTGCATGTGGAAGTGGGGCCGCTTCCTATGGAATTTTGAGGCAGAATTCCTAGAGTGTTCACTATACTTGGATACACATGTAGGGCCATTAAATGCACGGGCTTCTGAGAATACACCCTATGAAAGATTCTCATGAGCATTTAAAACATAAGATTTTCGCTAAAAATGATTTGTTAATTTCGGTTGGTCACCCTTTACATTATTGTGGAAATTGGGATTTGTCCTCAGATGATACCTGAGTTCGTTCCACCGACTGTTACCTTGACGACGAAAACGTCGTTAGACTTCCCTAACTGAGACTCATCGAGTGCTTGGGTATACGATCCCATCTCAAGTAGGGCAACTTATATGGGGAGGGTAGTGAGGACAAGCAGGAGAACTGGAACAGTATACCTCGTAGAGCTCACTCGCGAGAGAATCGACTATCTGGTTCCTTTAGGATTGGTTCTCGAGATGAGTGGTGCATGCGAAGATGCAGAGAATTCCTCAGTAACAGTTGGGGCGGATGCCACCGTAGGAGCTAAAGATACAGTGGTTGGGTTGGGGACTAGCGGAAAGGATAAGGGGTCCATGCCAGTAGGAAAAGACATTGCAGGACCGTCTAGGCGGGTCGAGTCAGAGCCTCCACTTTCGGTGAATGACCCCTTACCGACTATCACTGAAACAATGGACTGTTTTGAGATTCTAGCATCGCAAAAGCCACATATCTCGTGGGTGGATCTGACTTTTGAGGAGACCATTCCTTATATGGATGTTGATGAGGAGGAGGCTTCTTTGAAGAGAGATACTGCATCAGGTGGGACTTGTGTAGTGGATGGAGGTCACCCTTGTTATTGTAGTTGTTAGTGGATGATAAGATTAGTTTTTGTTGTATAGGAACTTAGTGTCTTTCTTTTGGTGGTTGTACTTATCTTGTGTTAGAATGACTGTATTTATATCATATATTGGCAGTTGACTTTTGATTGGTGGGTCCATGTTCCATTTGGAGCAGTACTTTTGTGCAGGTGTCGGTCGAGAATACCCCAAGGGTATGAGGGATATATGATAGGTTTCATAGCCCCGATGTGTTTTCTACTTGTATACTTTGGACTATCGTCGCAAAAGCTATTTTAGTTGGTTTGTATATATGATGTAATTATTCATGAGTTTTGTCATTTGTGTTACGACATGATATGGGCCTAACCTGCCAATCATACATCACACTTGTATTATATCTTCAATTTTTTTAAATTCAACTATGACCCATTATAAAAACTGACACAACCTGCCAATCATACTTCACACTTGTTTTGCAATTAGGCACATAAAGTTTAAGGCTAATATTAAATCATAAATTCATAAGCAACATAAGTCACAGCACATGACAACAAAACCAATACAAATTACATCCTCAAGTACAAATTACATCGTGATCAACTTAATTAAAATTCGACATTAATCAAAGGAAGACAATATTGCTGCATCATGAGGATTTACTGGTAATTTCAGCAGCATGAATATTTTTTCTTCTGCACACATATAAAACAAATTAGAAGGAAAAAAAGTTATATAACAAAATAATATCGGTGTTCAAATTAGACAGAGATAGTGTCAATTGCATAACATAATAACATCAAAGTTAAAATTAAAAAAAATAAAAAATAAAAAAAGAACAAATGAAAGTCGTAAAACAAAATAACATCAACGTTCGAATTAGAAAGAATTTGTGACAGTTATAGAACAGATTAAAGAATCGGCATTTCTATCAATCACAACATCCAACCTAGAAAGAGCTTCTTAAAAGTATATATTTAATGAACATTTATATTCATTGAAATCAATTATAATAAATTAAAACTAAATGAAGATCCAAAAAGATATGGCCAACTTGTCCCAAAATCCAGAATTATCTCTTAAAAAATATTGGTGGGCTGCTTGGTTTTGCTATGACCAATGATGAGTCTTGTGGGACTCCAAAAAATAAAATAAAAAGGCAGCCTATGGTAAATAAAAAATTGAACATAATTAAAACAATAAAACTAAACATAATTAAAAACAGAACATAATTATGAAAACATAATCATAAATTGGACCTTCAACAATTTAAACACAGTCTGAAGGTTGTGACTGAGAGGAAGGTAATGGACCACTTTCAGCTAAGCTTCCATTTAAATCTACGATACATTAAAAATGAGTGAATTATCATGTTAAACACATAAATATTATATATAACAATGAATACAATTTTTTTTTTTTTTTTAAAAAAAGCAACTCACCTACCTGTACTTCCTCTAAAATCTCATACCCTTCATCAAATATGAAGTCTTTAAAATGGTAAAAAGACATATTCAACCAATTTTTGGTGCATATTAGAGCCTCTGCCATTTCTGGGTTTAGGGAGCTTCTATATATCTCTAAACCCTACCCTCGATGTTGAAAGCACTCTTAGAAGCCATAGTAGAAACTTGTGTAGGCATAATATCTCTTACCATTCTAGACAAAATTGGATACCGACAAGCATTGTGTTTCCACCATATTAAAATCTCAAACTTTTCTACAATTTCTATACACTTCTCATTAGTGTACCTCTCAAGTTCATTTTCAACATCAATTGAATCCTTTTCCTTTAAATGTTTTTTAAGACCATTTTCCCGTTGTAAGTGTTCGCTTGTGGGACCAACAATAGTTGTTTCACAAAGGGAACCAATTGCACCAACACTAGAAGATGAAGTCTTAGGTGTTTTTTAATTGGTTTATCACCATGCATATCATTGAAGTACCACTCCACATACCTTAACTTGTATCGGGGATCTAAAATAACACCAATGTAAAAGAGCTAATTTATGTTAGATTTATTGCCCCAATACTTGGTGTACTTTGCCAACATTTGCTTGCCCATTGATGCTAAATAAGTTTTAAGGTCCATCAAGATGGAAGCTAATTGGGGAAAAGTCATATCCAAACTTGTTTGTTGTGAGGTTAAAAAAAATTTTGTTGCATCATTAAAATACTTCAAAAACTGAACAAAACACTTATCATTTTCCTAATCATTATCAATGGTGGAGAAGCTTCTACAATGTATTGCCTATAACTTCCATCTTCATCTTCAAGCTTATCAAGGGCTGTTTTAAATTTTGCAGTTGCTTCCAACATCAAATATGTTGAGGTCCATCTTGTTTGAACATCAAGACACACCAATTTCTTGCTTACAATTCCAACAAACTTTATATATTCCTTTAACTTTGCAGTCCTCAGTGGTGAAGATCTTACAAACTTCACAGTAGTTTGAATGGAAGAAATTGAAGAGTCAAAGTCTTTCAATCCTTTAGTCTCCACCAAGTTGAGTATGTGAGCACAACACCTCATATGAAAAAAAAACCCATTCAACAATAGCCTATTCATGTTTTTTCATCTTTTTCTTCAATAATCCTACTACGACATCATTTGATGATGCATTATCAATTGTGATAGTAGACACATTTCTAAGTCCCCTTTCCCTCAACACCTCCTCAAGCTTCATAGCCATTGTCTCACCTCTATGATTTGGAACCACACAAAAGCTAATGATTCTTTTTTGGTAATTCCATTCATTAGCAATAAAGTGGGTCGTTAGGGTCAAATAATTAAGATTTTGAATAAAAGTCCAACAATATGTAGTAACAACCACCCTACTACAATCAAATTTAAAGAACTATTTCAACCTAATTTTTTCATCTAAAAATAATTGGAAACAATCTCTTGCTACAGTACGTCTTGATGGTATGATAAATTAGGGCTGCAATTGATTACATAAGTACTTAAATCCCTCCCTTCAACTACTTTAAAGAGTTGCTCATCCAAAATGACAAAAACAACCAAAGCTTTTCTACATGCTTGATCATTAAATCTAGAGCTTGCTACAATAAAACTAGACCCCTCATGTAACACCCCGATTTTTAACAGCGTGAGTGTATTCGTGACACCCTAAACCCCAAATAATTTTATTTTTTTAAGATAAAGAATATCACATAATCATAAACACGTCACATAAATTCAAAATTTCCATCAACATAATGAAATCGGAATCATAATATCAAACAACAAAATCCTTTTTGAAGTACACGTACTTATGTTTTAAATTCAGTGTAAATAAAGTCCCCACCTGATGTCACTATCAGAGCGGGAATTCCCAAAATAAAAATACTCAAAATAACATCAGTACAATGCATATATATAGAGTCTCCAAGACATGACTGCTTCCGCCTCTCTGATGGTATTAGTCATCACCTGCAACTTACGGCTCGCCTGCGTCCGTCGCAAACGCCAAACACAAACAACGAGGGGTGAGTATCGAAATTATGTAACAGTATAAAATACACGAGGAGAACACACAAACAATTAAATTATCACAATCTCCAAAAAAGTCAAGTGTATAATATCAGCGACTTATCAAATCCATTCATAATAAGACAATCGAAATAATGAAATGCTATACATGTCCTATACTCTATACTTCATCATTTGGTACCATTCAACTCTGAAGTACTTGGTTAGGCGGCCTGATACTATGCCACTACAAGAGTGGACGGAAAATTCATGAATGGCCAAGTCCTCATAGATCCCCTCAACTCAACCCGAGAAACATATACGCAACTGTCGGGGTACTCTTGTGTTGCACGGTAGGTCCCGGCCTTAGGGAATAACCCACTAATCCACTTAGGAATTCCCCACTAGGTGTACTCCCAAGGTCTATCAATCTTACCTTACAGTTCGACTGTAGCCCTCCATGATCAGGCTCATTCAGTTGTACTTCCCCGAATCACTAGGTTTGTCAAACCCTCCCTATATGATGACAAAATAATCCTAACTCCAAAATCTACAACACATGTCTCAAACTTACTCGATCATCACAACTCAATAAGTTTCAATTTTACTTCATAATATTTCATCATGGTTTATCTTTATCAGTCAATCACAATAAAATCACAATATTTGGTATACACTACTCACAATACACAATCCAATTGCATCAATCACATAATAAGGAATTTCAACAGGTGGCACATTTTAGTAATATCACAAATTCAATCAAATGTCAAAAACATTCAAGTACATATCATTCATACATTAACAATCAGTATAAGATTTCATAAAATCAGACATAATGCAATCTTGATATAAATTCACGACAATTCTATAGGTTGCTAAATTATATTTTAGCTTCACTATTACCATTCACATTTTATTAATTAATTATTATTACTCAATAGGACTCGACTATACGTAGTAAGCCCCGAATGAACTTTTGGGAATTTCAACATTCCCGTTCATCTCACGTTGTTTTATACTCATAAAATCGAACCTCATCCCACCCCTTACCTCGACTGAAGATTTCGTCCAATGAATCTGATATGCTAACGGGTCGTTTCTTTGTCGGTCGTCGTCTCTAATAGTCTGCAAAGGAATTATAGCCACACAACCACCAAATACAACAACAACACCTTTCCTACTGTTTCTCTTCTATTTTGGAAATTTGTGGAATATAGCATGTGCCCAGCCAATTTTCTTTTCGGAACAGGAGGCAGCGTATTATGTCATCCTATAGCTTCTCATCTATATATATATATATATATATATATATATATATATATATTAGTGAATTTAGGTTTTGTTATCCGGGCCTGTTCACAAAACATGGGTTGGTTATTGCCATAATCCCTTCCCACTATTAGAAATTTTATTATTATTATTATTATTATTATTATTAACTCACTCTATTAGTGCTAAATAATAAATTAATATAGCAACACAATTTCACTCCTTATAGTATTTTATTTAAATAAATATATATATATTGTTTTATTTTATTAAGTTACATACAATTAAAATCAATGATTTAAATCAATTACTAAGGCAAACACATAGACACACCTAAAGAGATTAGAACACATATTAACACTCATATATAAAAATAAAAATAAAATATAATATTGTATCATTATACTATTTAAAATAAGGTAACATGAAATTGGGGTGTTACATTTCTCCCCCTGTTGAAGAAAATTTCGTGCTCGAAATTTACCTAACGGAAATAGTTCGGGATAAGAATTGCGCATCTGGCTTTCGACCTCCCACGTAGCACTTTCACCAGTAGCACCTCCCCAGACAACCTTAACCAATGAAATCGCCTTACCCCTTAATTCTTTGGTCTTTTGGTCCTCAATTCGTAGCGGTAAGGTCTCAAAAGTTAGATTCTCTTTTATTTGGACCTTGTATGACTCAATCAAGTGTGAGGGATCGAAAATGTACTTGCGAAGTTGAGACACATGAAAGACACTATGGAGATTAGAAAGAGACAGAGGCATAACCAAATACTCGTAATGGCCATAACGGGTCCTAAAGGCGGTCTTAGGGGTATCAGAAGGTTTCACTCGGATCTGATGGTAACCTGACCTCAGGTCGATCTTACTAAACACACATGATCCTCTCAATTGATCCATAAGGTCATATATCCTAGGTAGCGGATACTTATTCTTGATTGTCACTTTATTAATTCGACGGTAATATACGCATAACCTCATAGAGCCATCCTTCTTCTTAACCAACAATTGAGGTGCACCCCATGGTGAAACACTAGGCCTTATAAATTGTTTATCTAAAAGCTCTTCCAATTATTTCTTAAGCTCAGAAAATTCTAAGGGAGACATCCTACACGGTGCCATGGATATGGATCCAGTACCTGGTACAAGATCAATGCTAAACTCAATTTCACGCTCTGGTGGTAAACTAGTGACATCTTCATGGAATACTTTAGGGAATTCGTACACAATAGGAACATCTCGTATTACCACTTTTTCTTCAAATTCTAATGAGGCAAGGGTCATGTATAACTGGGCATCTTCTTTCAAGAGTGCCTTCACTTGGTTGGTGGATATATTGCTAGGCTTATCCCTCTCTTCTGACTCCATGAATTCAATGGTTTTACTAAATAAAATCTACGCGAACACGGTTGGAAGAGAGCCAATCCATACCAAGAATTGCATCAACCAGACGCAAAGGTAGACACACTAAATCAACTCGAAAGTCCCTTCCACACACATGGATAGAAATGTCAAGACAGACACTAGAGGTATCAACAAAATCACTAGTTGGGGTATTCACAATCAACTCATACTGTAAACGAGATACATGTAGTCCTAAACGTCTAACGCAATCAAGAGAAACAAAAGAATGAGTGGCACCACAATCAAATAGTACAAATAAAGGAGTATCACTTATGAGACATGTACCTTGGATCAAGTTGTCTTTCTTAGACGCTCCTGCACCACTGAGGGCAAAGACTCTTCCATTGGATTTAGGTCGGCTGGCTTAGGAATGTGACACCCTAAATCCCAAAATAATATATATAATAATTTATATCATATTCCTATAACATTTGCAGCGGATAAATAAAATTATATTTTCAAGAAAATAAAATTATAGTAACTAATTTAGGATATCACGTTTCTCAAAGTACACATGCAACAATTCAAATTTTAATACTCAAATAAAACAATTTAATCTCAATGAACTTGATTTAAGTATAATTACTTGATTTAATTCTAAAAACTTACTAGTACTTCTAAGGTTTTCATACAAAAATTTGATTCAAATTAAATAAGTAAAATACAAATTAAAACCCTTATTCCCGGTATCACCTATCAGAGCGGGGTTCCTCCCAAACATGAACTTCAAGACTCATTAACTTGTAATAACTGCAATTTCCCAAACGCAGGGCCCAACCAGTCAAACACAAACAACGAAGGAGGTGAGTTTTGAAATCATGTTAATAGTATAATATGAGTAAGAAGAACACACAAACAATCATAATAGAACCCTATCATAATCACTTTACGATATATCAAAATATTTAATTAAATAGTATCATACTATAACATCAAAGTCACTCAAGTAAAATAATCATCTCATTATAATATGCATCAAATCATTTAATTAATACTACCTTTGAAACACATCAATCACAACAAAACAATCACAAGGAAATGCAATGCTATGCATGAGCTTAGACTCTACTTCACAATGTGGTACCATTCTAACTCTGAAGTACTTGGTTAGGAGGCCATGATACTATGCCACCACTCCGGTGGATGGACAATTCAAATTGGCCCTGTCCTCATAGATCCCCTCAACTCAACCCGAGACACATATACGTGACAGTCGAGGTAAACGTGTGTTGCATGGTAGCTCCCAACATTTGGAGTGCTACCTCCAAATCACCTAGGAATTCCCCACCGGAATGCCTCCAAGGTCTAACAATCTTGGCTTAAGGCTTGATAGCAGACCGCCACAATCAGGCTCATTCAGTTGTACTTCCCCAGAATCACTAGGCTTGTCAGGCCCTACCTATATGATGACAAAATAATCTCCACTTCACAAATTCACAATATTTATTTTCTCCCCCCGTTAGCTTAGACTACTCCATTAAGAGCACCATATTTAAGAATCATCACTATCTCATCAAGTATGGGGTACTTCAATATTTTCATCTCAATTTTATAATATCATTAATCATAAATAATCATGATCATCGTATAAATTCATCACAATTTTATAACATCACTATCATCAATCAAAAATCATCATTATCATCACGTAAGCATATAGCAAACCATGCATCCATATTTTATTATCACATCACATAATTTCATCTAATCAAACATGTACACATAATTTCATTCAACATCCAACATCATAATCATAACAAATATCAACTACCACACAAGTATCGAAAATTAAATCAATCAACACCTTATAAAAATTTCTATTTCACATTTTAATCTCACAATTCTCATATTTCAAATTAATCAATTTATCTCCCAAAGGGCTACTGTCGTACGTAGCAAGCCCTGGATGAATCGTTGGGAAATACGGTTTTCCCGTTCATCTCACAATATATTATACTCATGAATTCAAACGCTCTCTCACCCCTTACCTTATTTTGAAGCTTTCACACACGAATACGATTCCACGAGTAAACAACCTTTGTTCATTGACTCTTTGTCCTTCAATCGATCTAACTCGATAGTTTATGGGTAAACGTTAAAAATAAATTATGAGAAGATACTCTAAAAACTAAATTCGAAATTCGGTCAAGGAAAATTACCATAAATCAGAAACCCAATTAGTGGATAATATAGCCACTTTCACACGGTTGTTTTGGCGTTGGTTTCACTCAAATCGGACTTACGGTGAAAGAGAACGGTGCAAAATAAAGATTTTGAAATTTGGACGAAAACAGAGAAACTTTTCTGGGACAGTTATGGCTCTCCAGTGTCAAACGATAGGTTGTTGTTGTGTTTACTCTTTGGTTCTACGGCTGCCCTTCCAACTCCCTTCCCTTCTTTTGTTTGTTTTATATAATTAACAATTAAGGTTCATAGAGTCAACCCCATTGGTCTCTTTATTTATATTTTACTATTATTATTTTTAGTTTGTTAAAATAAAACTAATAATTATTTAATCTCCTTTTTAATATTTCTCCAAACACCATTTAGTTTTCCAAACATTATTAATATTTTATAAATTAGAGTAATTAAAATAATCAATATAAAAAAAAACATATTACTAATAATCAAAACTCTCACATTCAAAATAATCTCTACAATTATACTTATTTCTCAAAATACTCACATTATAATAATACCATCATATTAGAAAATAGTCAAAATTATAAAATAAATAAATATAACATCAATATTTTATGTTAAATACTAAATCATAATAAATATATATAAAATCACAATACCATAACAAGTATTTAAAAATAAATGAAATCAAACACAATATCAATTATATATCAAGATAATTATTTAAAAAAAAACATAGCTAAAAATAGAAAATAGTTATAAATAATTGAAATATAACTATCTGCATACTTAACATAAGTCAAGCGCCCATAAAAGTATTACATTAATTGGGTACATGTATATACACGTAAAATCGCATAAGATCTTTTTCTTTAGAATATATATTACACTAAAATACTATTATTTTTAGAAAAATATACAAAATAATAAAATAAAATATTTATTATTTATATTGCTCATTAAATATAATATCTATCAAACCAACACATCATAGAAAGCATTCATATAACAAAATTTACTTGCAAAATTTATTAACATATATTCTAAAATAATTTTAACATCAAATTAATTATTTAAACTCCTATTTAATTAATAAAATAGTTTATTATCAAATTTAGGGTGTTACAATTCTCCCCTTGTTAAAGAATTTCGTCCTCGAAATTTACGGTGAGTGCACTAATATCTAACTTACCACCCTCAAGATTCAAACTTTGTCTATAAATATGTTTAAGACATTCAATCTCCAATTCAGCACAACATGTAGAAAATCAACTAACATAGCATGATAGACTAACAACATGACATTATAAATCAATTAAGCACACAACATTTATCATTCAATTATGAAATAAAATACCATTGAGTTACTCACTGTAATTTACAAATAAAACATAACATATAGATTTTGTCAATAATAACGTACTTCATTTAGTTTTGTTAAATGAAACACATTCCAAGTACCTTGTCAATTTCAACTAGTTCTTTCAAACCAAATATTAGTAGTTTTACTCCTTACAATAAAGTCTAAATCATATCATGAAACATTTAACAAATTTAACTTAGGTCTGACAAAGAAAGTAACTTTTTAAAATATAAAACACATCTAACAACTTTATAACACTATAATAGAATTACAATCAATTACTCTTTAAAAACATATTATATATATAATCAAGAAAAAATAATGATGGATATACTATTTCCCAATAACATATATTTAATAATTAAATTCATTCAATTGATATAACATATTTTTCAATTATTTAACAATAAAATTAAAAGGTACGTTTAACAAAATAATTAGTTACCGTTGTCTCTTTAATTGACGATGAGTCATCGGGGTAGCTAGTCCCTTATACTCATGTAGTCAACTACTTAAGGAACTATAACTACAGTCATTCAAATTCAAATATGGATAATTAAAAGTATCTTTAACATGGTTCAGGAGTGCAAAGGCGGGGCCACAACTCCTACTCCTTACTTCAAGTTAAAAACACACATAATTACACGTTCACAATAATTTATTTGTAATTTACAACTAGCTACAACAACAAAAGAAAGAACAATAACATCAATATATACTCAATAATTCTATTGAAGAAATATAGAACTATTCCACTTTTAAATGCTCTCGACTACTCTAACTCTATACACTTATTCCCAAAGATTAGAACTGTAACACCCTAAACCCAAATTGAAATAAAAAGTAAAATGCACTAGTTTTTAAAGAGATTCGCAACAGTTCCAAAACATAGTATATATATATATATTTTTTTTTTAAATCGAATATAGTTGACATTTATTAAATAAATATTTTTGATATAAAAATAAGTTCGAAACTTAAAGACAATTAATTTATACCTTTGAATAACCGTTAAAATAACAAAATTGATCAATCAAATTTACAAAAATCCAAATGGTTAATAACTCAACAAAATACGACAAATTACTCCCACCTAATATCACCTATTCAGAGCGTGGATCCCGAATCGATAACCTGAAATAACTGCGCTCTCGCAAGCGCCAAACACAAGCAACGAGGGGTGAGCTTCGAAAACATGTAATAGTATAAAATAATTGATAAGAACACGTAAAATATATTAAACACCGTATCATATCAAATCACAACCAACAAGAATAATCAAGGTAAAACATTGATACAATCCACAACATCAAGCAAGTAGATACACAAATCAAGTAATGTTATGCATGCTCTTATACTCTAGACTCCTTCTCTTTCTTTGGTACCATTCTAACTCTGAAGTACTTGGTTAGGAGGCTTGATACTATGCCACCACGCAAGTGGACGGATAATTCAATTTGTCCGTATCCTCATAGATCCACTCAACTCAACCCGAGACACATATACGCGACAGTCGAGGTAAAAGTGTGTTGCATGGTTGCTCCCGACATTTGGAGTGCTACCTCCAAGTCACCTAGGAGTTCCCCACCCGAATACCCCCAAGGTCTAACAATCTTGCCCTAAGGCTCAACAGCAGACCGCCACGATCAGGCTCATTCAGTTGTACTTCCCCAGAATCACTAGGCTTGTTAGGCCCTACCTATATGATGACCAAATAATCTCCACTTCAAAATTTATCAACATCTATGTTCTCCCCTCGTTGGCCTAGTTTGCTCACTCCATTAGGAGAACCATCATTGGCACGGGTAGAATTCATCACAATTCAATATGCATTTCGTGATATTCATCAAGGTGGTAACATCATAATTCAACAAGTAATCATCAATGCATATTTTCATAGTCATATATCACATTCAAAATTTATCATCATAATACACACTCCAACAATATATAATTTTCACTCACATATAATAATACTAAATCATTCACACACTACTTCAATTGAAGTTGAATTAATAACAATTCATCACATTTTATATCATATAACAATATCCAGGTAGATATAAACAAAACACAAAATACATCAAATACACAATTCTACAATAATTCAACCACCACACAATCTTCAAAATTTAAATCAAACAACACCCTATAAAAGTTTCTATCTCATATTTTAATCTCACCAAATTCAAGTTTTCTCATTAATCAATTATTACTCAAAGGACTTTAGCCTTACGCAGCGAGTCCCAAATGAATTATGGGAATTCTGGTTTTCCCGTTCATCTCACTTAATTTACACTCATGAATCCGAACTCTCTCTCACCCCGTACTTGAATTAGACGCTTTCATAAGATATAAGGACCATAATGATTTTCAGCAACCAGGAGATGTTGACAACACGCAACGAATGAGTCCAAGAGCATCGAAGAATTTACAAAGTCAATGAAACATGACTGATAATTTACACGGATTATAAAAATCAATGTTACATAATTAATAAAAATATTAAGAGAATAAACACATTCGAAACAAAGTGAAACAAGTTATCAGAAAAGGCCTCACCGACGTGTTGGAGCACCGACGGAGTCCGACTTCAACTTCCCCGAAACAGACAAACAAGTAGTGCTTCTTGAAGATTTCGACGAGAGGAATTAAAAAATAATATCAGTTTTTCAAGATGATGAACGCGTTGTCCGAAATTCAAGAAAACAGCCGTGACATACACAAACTAATGAAAATAGATAAATCTCTTTAGACCTTTCAATAATATTAACAGAACGAGCCAGCCGAAGAGTAAGGCTACCTCCGTGCACACTTGCCTCTGTCTCGATAGGTTCACATTCATATTGCTTCCTGCAACCAAGACAACGACCATCCTGCTCAAGAATCCTCTTGTGGCAAAAGAGGCAAAGCCGGAAACCACAGTTGCATGGAAGAAAACTCGAGTCGGTTAAATCGAGATCTTCACAGCAAATTGGACAATTGGATGGCACAGAATTGCGAGACCAGGGAATACCTCCTCCATAACACCCGTCTGGGTTCGGCATACTGTGCTGCTTGGAAAGATTGGGCAAAGTCTGAGGACGAAAAACATCGTCAGCCCTCCATGCTCTGTTATTACCATATGCCCAAGGAAGCACTCCATCAGTCCCTGGTTTTTGAACTCATAGATCCTCCACCCGAACCGTTAGTCATTTCACAAGATGAATCTGTTTCTACAACGGGTTCATCTTGTGAAGAGGTTTGAAGCTTGTCATCGGCGGCTAAAGCATCTGCCACAGCCTCCCAATCATCCAAACATTCATCATCACCTTCTTCTACTTCTTCATCATCATATTCCTCCTCTTCTGTAATTCCCGGAGTAACACCCACCACTGCTAGAACTACTGCGGTTGCTTCCACCGCTGCTGCTGCCGGTGAAATTCGTCCCGGAATCATTACCACACAAGACACTATTATTAGAACTGATAGGACTGTTCGACGGTGATTCAGAATCACTGTCTTGATGGATCGACACGTCATCTTCGCCTCTGCGTCTTGTCTCTACTTTCTCCAATTCACGTTTGCTATATTTCCCCACCGGCATGGACGGCACGTGGCCATCATCGACAATTTTGTCTTTGCATCCCTTATTCTTCACCGCACCTTGAGATAACCATTGTTCGCAATGCGCGTCAATCTTATACTGCTTCAATTTCGCGGACCTATCAGTCCTCTTCTTTTTGCCTGGTTTCTTAGTGTTTGCGGCGGAAAGCATCAGAGCGGCGACGATTGAATCGGAAACCATGGCTGAATCGTTGGATTTGATTTTTCAAAGAATAAAGAGATTCGCAAAAACCCTAATTTGTGAGGAGAATGGGTCGACAGAAAATTCTAGAGAGAGGGATAGAAAGGAAAAATTAGAGAGATAACAACAATGGATCACGGTAACTACTATGATCCTCTCACCCTTTTTTTTTATAAAATTCCATTCCTAAAATATTACTAATATTTAGAAACTAATATTTTATAAAATAAAGTGATTAAAATAATTAATCTTTTAAGATACATTAATAACCCAAACTCTCATATTT
Source organism: Cicer judaicum (assembly GCA_037974835.1). NCBI lineage: Eukaryota > Viridiplantae > Streptophyta > Magnoliopsida > Fabales > Fabaceae > Cicer > Cicer judaicum. Next base: position 2,933,107 of record JBBPBS010000629.1, on the reverse strand, counting down.
AAAATAATTACCATAATTATACTTATATTTTTCAAATACTCACATTAAAATATTATCATTATTAGAGTATATTTGAAATTATAAAATAAATAAATATAACAACAAATTATTTATCTACAATTATATTTAATTAAAAAAATAATTTATTATAGAATTTGGGGTGTTACAATTCTCCCCTCGTTAAATAAATTTCGTCCTCGAAATTTGTAGTGAACAATAGACAACTAATATCTAATTAAGCACCCTCAAGGCATTCACTCGTTACCTAAGCACTATATGTCAAGAATCAATGGCTTCCCATGATAGGCTAACATAACAATGAATCATTTAAACACATATAACATCTAACATTTCAGTCATAAAAATTTATCATAATTACTCACTATAATTTATAAAGGAAGTAGAACATGTAGAATTTGTCAATAACAATTTACTATCTTAAGTTGAATAAATGAAGAAAATAATTAAATTTAAACAATTTATAAAGTTCAATTGACTTTTTAAATAATGCTCAATTAGTCTTATTGTTAAAAAAAACGTTTAAATCCTAACAACAATTACTCTAGAGGTTTAATAATAGTTAGATTTATAGAGAAACATAAAAAAATAATTCACACCTTTAACAATTACATACTGAAATGCATAACAACTCAATAACATATAATCACTTTAAAACAAGAACAAATGTACAAAACCATATTGGGAGAGATAAATTATTTTTTACGTATTCCTAACACTGTTTTTTTTTTTTTAACCAATCAACATTTATAGTGTATGCTATTTGTAATTTATAATTAAAATAATTTAGAACAACATACATTATAACCAAATAAGCATAGACAATAAAAAGTCAATGATAAGTATATTGCCTCATGAGAACATACACATAAACATTGAAATAACTCTCATAACATAACAGTTGACACTTTGTCTAATTAATCAAAATAAAATCAACAAATATTCATAATAATAATAATGAGTTATTATTGCCTATTAGTACTGACAATGGGTCGTCGGGTTGATCAATTCCTTCTACACATGTAGTCAAGTACTCAAGGTAACAATAACTAAAAATCATTGAATTCACATATATATGATTAAAAGACTTTTAACGTGGTCGTAGTGTGGGAAGACATCGTCATATCTACCACCTCTCTCACACTGTTAAATTCAACTTCAAATTTTATTTTTTTTAAGATAAAATTTAACAGCTAGTACATGTACATAAATACTTATAATAAACATATAATACGACAATTAAAATTTATTGTTGTTTAATCATAGTCATAAAATAAAGGAAATAGTACTTTATGCTCAACTCAACAAGCTAAATTATAAGGAAATAGTTTAAAAATAACGCCAACCGGAACTCAATCACACTTGTAGATAACTATAATTATTCCTATGCCAAAAATAGCTAGCAACCTTGTTTATTTCACTTAGAAAACAATTTAAGTATAATCTATTTTTTTCTAATTAAATAATAAAAATAATATTTCAAGTAAAAGATAGTCAAATCAACTAGTGATAATGAACTAAACTTACTTAATTGCCTAATACAATGAGTAACAACAGTAGAAATTGCCTTTACATTAAACTTAATCAACAATTAGAAAAAGAAATATTGAATTATCCAACTTTTAAACATTCCTAACAATTAGCAAACCAAAATAAATCAAACAGTACATAAATCATGTTCAAATTTAAACTATAGTTTAGAAAATTGAATTGGACATTTTTTTTTTTTTAATCAGTAAGATGTATTAATAAAACTAACCTTGCATAAGAAGTGCAAGATCAACCATTGAATATGAGGTATTGATACATATAACTCATGCAAAGTAACACTGATACAAGTAAATCATATATGCTCACACCCAAACATACAACCAACCAACAACTCTTAGTAATTGCTACCCTAAATTTAAAGAAAATGGGCTGACAATTTCATAATCTTCTACATAAAAACTATAACAGAACCACAAAATTTTAAATACTTTAAATTGTAATATATAAAGCAAGACTTTATGCAAGTGACAAAGAAAAATAACAATGAAGTAAAAACATGACCTTGAGCCAATGAGAATTAGAAGAAGATTAAAACCTTATTTTCTTCAAAGAGACACAAACCCCACAATAAATAGAACACATAAATCATGACACGTTTGAAAAATCTACAACTGTGATTGAACACTACATTCACCTTTGAGATAATATATAGTGCATAAATAAATAAAAACTTGGATTCAACTCATGCCTGCATGATATCCTTAATTCTTAGAAATTCTTAATATAGGACCGGTTCTAATGCAAAGCAAACATCATATGACTCAATGTATAAGCAATTTCAAGATTAAATAATTGTGTGCCACATTTTATTAGGACTTAGGACAAGCCAATTACAAGATTCATAGAAATGAAATTATGAATGAGGAAATTAAACTCAAATGGTGGTATACATGAAAAATGTCATCTAATGAAAATGAAAGTTCCATTGATAGTAAAGAGCAAGAATGATAGAATATGGAGAGAAAGATAACATGAATGATGCACAATTCATCAAAAGATCTTACCATTGCCGCTACTCAAGTCAACCATGAATGTCACATAATATTTATCAATTTTTTTTGTTTTTTTGTTTTTTTTTGTAGTTGGGCTTTTCAAATCTAATTGACAGCACAAATCGTAATCCCAGTTCATCATTCAAAGGATAAGAGACATGACATACAAGATGAAAATAAAATAAAAACCCAACAAGAAAAAAAACAAAACGCTTTAAGTGAATGAAACCTAGAACATAACATGTAAAATTTGCAAGTCCAATATAATCAAAGAAAGCAAAAACAACTATCAAAGTCTATAGAGTAATCGTCTAGAAAATTAAGAAAACATATTGATATCCTGTAATATCATTGTTATATAAAAATTGATTAAATAAAAAGGAACTTATGCTTTGATCATGGTTTCATTTAGTAAACAAAATTACACATCCATCCAGGCTATTGCATATCCTTTCTCACCACTCACCCATTCACTACTACCTTCCAATTTGTAATATAGTCTCAAATCAATATTTTCTATATTTCTAACTAGCTATAAATCCATCAATCTAGTAAAGTTGACATACAACTAAACATGAATGAGCAATCCATATTTATATCAGTATACATACTCAAACAAACACCCATTATCAAATATGCAAGCATCAACTTTTATAGTTAAATTACAAAAAGATCAAATTATTTATTTATTTTTGTGATGAAAGAAGGTAAGAGTACTCATTTTGGAAAACCGGGTTTGCATACACAACATCAATATTACAATCTATCTCAACTAACAAATGAAGTAACACAATATACACTGTAAATGACGAGTAATCGTCCTCCAACACACTCAATTCTACATGTAGCTGTCGCATATTAGAGAAATCTTGAAAAATGAAAATCAAGAAAATGATGAAAAGGCTACAATCCATGATGGCCACTGGACATCTCAGACAAGAGAAATCCATTAATACGTAAATTAAAGATTACAATTAAAAATTATACAATAACTTTATAAACTCACAAGAGATTTAAAAGAGTTCACTTATACAATATGCAAAGCCAAACCAATATATCAAGGTCGAACTGTATTTGAAATTATTAGAGGATAAGGTATGTACTCTGCTAAAAGTCACACATTGCATAAGCATACAACATCAATTATATAATCATATTATTCATGAAATTTATTATATTAATGGCAGAGAGTCGTAATCATATATTGATAAAAGGAATTTAGGATAAGCCTAATGACAGAAATTGTGTTAGGTTAAAGACTAAACTGAGATGTGCAGATTAACGTATTATAATTCCTGAACATGGCCATAAATATATCTGCCATATCCAGTAACACAAGGATGGATCATTTGACTTTCAGTAAATCCTCAACACCAAATAAAACTATATAAAAGCTAAGAAAAAAATATCCTTTGGAAATAAACACATTAATACTAGTTCAATATAACACACAAAAGGAATAAAAAAAAAACGAACCTTACTGTATCTTGTAATCCTTTCCTATTACCTAAGTGAATCTATACTTAATTTCAATTACCCCCTTAAACTCATGACTATGTTTTACTTCTTGAGAAGTTCTTACAAAATGCCAACTAGAAAGTCTAGCACCTAAAACATAGAAGTTAAGAGTCTGAGAAGATTCTTAAGTAGATAAAAAAAAATTAAGCATCATTAGGCATATAAATTAACCACCATTTTCAATTGTATTAAACAAATTCGAATTATCAACACATGAGTTTATATTATTATCTTAACCATATGAAGCTTCATTAAATCCCACAAACACAAAATTTGAAAACACATCAAATATTATATATTGTACAATGCAATGAAAATCACAACACTCAACGTATCTTCACGTTAATTTCACAACATTTTCACACAGCACACAACAAAAGCTCCATAGACATCTAATCAATAATAGTAAAAAAAAAATAATCAAACTATTAACAAGGACACAAACCATCTCAATAGACACATCGCCCACACGGTCTGATTGGACAGACCAGCTCTGATACCACTAATGTAACACCCTAAACCCAAATTGAAATAAAAAGTAAAATGCACTAGTTTTTAAAGAGATTCGCAGCGGTTCCAAAACATAGTATATATATATATATATATATATATATATATATATTGTAAATCGAATATAGTTGACATTTATTAAATATATTTTTGATATAAAAATAAGTTCGAAACTTAGAGACAATTAATTTATACCTTTGAATAACCGATAAAATAACAAAATTGATCAATCAAATTTACAAAAATCCAAATGGTTCATAACTCAACAAAATACGACAAATTACTCCCACCCAATATCACCTATTAGAGCATGGATCCCCAATCGATAACCTGAAATAACTGCGCTCTTGCAAGCGCCAAACACAAGCAACGAGGGGCGAGCTTCGAAAACATGTAATAGTATAAAATAATTGATAAGAACACGTAAAATATGTTAAACACCGTATCATATCAAATCACAACCAACAAGAATAATCAAGGTATAACATTGATACAATCCACAACATCAAGCAAGTAGATACACAAATCAAGTAATGTTATGCATGCTCTTATACTCTAGACTCCTTCTCTTTCTTTGGTACCATTCTAACTCTGAAGTACTTAGTTAGGAGGCTTGATACTATGCCACCACGCAAGTGGACGGATAATTCAATTTGGCCGTATCCTCATAGATCCCCTCAACTCAACCCGAGACACATATACGCGACAGTCGAGGTAAAAGTGTGTTGCATTGTTGCTCCCGACATTTGGAGTGCTACCTCCAAGTCACCTAGGAGTTCCCCACCCGAATACCCCCCAGGTCTAACAATCTTGCCCTAAGGCTCAACAGTAGACCGCCACGATCAGGCTCATTCAGTTGTACTTCCCCATAATCACTAGGCTTGTCAGGCTCTACCTATATGATGACCAAATAATCTCCACTTCAAAATTTATCAACATCTATGTTCACTCCATTAGGAGAACCATCATTGGCACGGGTCGAATTCATCACAATTCAATATGCATTTCGTGATATTCATCAAGGTGGTAACATCATAATTCAACAAGTAATCATCAATGCATATTTTCATAGTCATATATCACATTCAAAATTTATCATCATAATACACAAACTCCAACAATATATAATTTTCACTCACATATAATAATACTAAATCATTCACACACACTACTTCAATTGAAATTGAATTAATAACAATTCATCACATTTTATATCATATAACAATATCCGGGTAGATATAAACAAAACACAAAATACATCAAATACACAATTCTACAATAATTCAACCACCACACAATCTTCAAAATTTAAATCAAACAACACCCTATAAAAGTTTCTATCTCATATTTTAATCTCACCAAATTCAAGTTTTCTCATTAGTCTATTATTACTCAAAGGACTTTAGCCTTACGCAGCGAGTCCCGAATGAATTATGGGAATTCTGGTTTTCCCGTTCATCTCACTTAATTTACACTCATGAATCCGAACTCTCTCTCATGCCGTACCTGAATTAGACGCTTTCATAAGATATAAGGACCATAATGATTTTCAGCAACTAGGAGATGTTGACAACACGCAACGAACGAGTCCAAGAGCATCGACGAATTTACAGAGTCAATGAAACATGACTGATAATTTACACGGATTATAAAAATCAATGTTACATAATTAATAAAAATATTAAGAGAATAAACACATTCGAAATGAAGTGAAACAAGTTATCAGAAAAGGCCTCACCGACGTGTTGGAGCACCGACGGAGTCCGACTTCAACTTCCTCGAAACAGACAAACAAGTAGTGCTTCTTGAAGGTTTCGACGAGAGGAATTAAAGAATAATATCAGTTTTTCAAGATGATGAACGCGTTGTCCGGAAATCAAGAAAACAGCCATGACATACACAAACTAATGAAAACAGATAAATCTCTTAAGACCTTTCAATCATATTAACAGAACGAGCTAGCCGAAGAGTAAGGCTACCTCCGTGCACACTTGCCTCTGTCTCGATAGGTTCACATTCATATTGTTTCCTACAACCAAGACAACGACCATCCTGCTCAAGAATCCTCTTGTGGCAAAAGAGGCAAAGCCGGAAACCACAGTTGCATGGAAGAAAACTCAAGTCGATTAAATATAGATCTTCACAGCAAATTGGACAATTGGATGGCACAGAATTGCGAGACCGGGGAATACCTCCTCCACAACACCGGTCTGGATTCGGCATACTATGCTGCTTGGAATGATTCGGCAGAGTTTGAGGACGAAAAACATCGTCAGCCCTCCTAGCTCTGTTATTACCAGATGCCCAAAGAAGCACTCCATCAGTCCCTGGTTTTTGAACTCATAGATCCTCCACCCGAACCGTTAGTCATTTCACAAGATGAATCTGTTTCTACAATGGGTTCATCTTGTGAAGAGGTTTGAAGCTTGTCATCGGCGGCTAAAGCATCTGCCGTAGCCGCCCAATCATCCAAACATTCATCATCACCTTCTTCTACTTCTTCATCATCATCTTCCTCCTCTTCCATAATATGCCCGGAGTAACACCCACCACTGCTAGAACTACTGCGGCTGCTTCCACCGCTGCTGCTGCCGGTGAAATTCGTCCCGGAATCATTACCACACAAGACACTATTATTAGAACTGATAGGACTGTTCGACGGTGATTCAGAATCACTGTCTTGATGGATCGACACGTCATCTTCGCCTCTGCGTCTTGTCTCTACTTTCTCCAATTCACGTTTGCTATATTTCCCCACCGGCATGGACGGCACGTGGCCATCATCGTCAATTCCGTCTTTGCATCCCTTATTCTTCACCGCACCTTGAGATAACCATTGTTCGCAATGCGCGTCAATCTTATACTGCTTCAATTTCGCGGACCTATCAATCCTCTTCTTTTTGCTTGGGTTCTTAGTGTTTGCGGCGGAAAGCATCAGACCGGCGACGATTGAATCGGAAACCATGGCTGAACCGTTGGATTTGATTTTTCAAAGAATAAAGAGATTCGCAAAAACCCTAATTTGTGAGGAGAATGAGTCGATAGAAAATTCTAGAGAGAGCGATAGAAAGGAAAAATTAGAGAGATAACAACAATGGATCACGGTAACTACTCTGATCCTCTCACCCTTTTTTTTATAAAATTCCATTCCTAAAATATTACTAATATTTAGAAACTAATATTTTATAAAATAAAGTGATTAAAATAATTAATCTTTTAAGATACATTAATAACCCAAACTCTCATATTTAAAATAATTACCATAATTATACTTATATTTTTCAAATACTCACATTAAAATACTATCATTATTAGAGTATATTTGAAATTATAAAATAAATAAATATAACATCAAATTATTTATCTACAATAATATTTAATTAAAAAATTAATTTATTATAAAATTTGGGGTGTTACAAGAACACTTGAAACACAAACAATTTCATATTCACATAATCATATACATGCATATAACTAATTCATCAATTGACATTGTGTAGAATATTCTCATACCGATTCAATATTTACAAATTGATCAAAATAAATAATTCATTAACTTTTCTTTTAATCAATTTTTATCATTTAACAAAGATTGAAACAAAGAGTTTTCAATTAGTAGGTAAAGTATGCAACTATATTTACTCCTAGTTAATATAACAATCACAAAATTAAGATAAATCTCGTAGTACATAAATTGTTTTAGTGGTTAATCAATACTCCAAAATTTGATTGCAAACACTTAAATTATTTAAAAAGGATCACTAATCTTTTAATACCAAAAAAATAATTTTTCTTTAAAATTTCAAATTTGTCCTTGGGTTACTTCTTAATAAATCTTACGATTTTTTTTTTAAAATACTTTTAAAAATCAATATGATTACTAAAATTTCACCAATATTTTTCCCACCAAAATACCTCTAAGATATTTAAGCACTCTTAAAATATATATATATATATCTATATATATATATTAACCTTTATTTTGAAATCAAATCAAATCATGTATATAAAATTAGATACATAGTTTTCTAATTCATCAAAACT
>JBBPBS010000629.1:2850466-2912275 GCA_037974835.1 Cicer judaicum | reverse complement strand
AGTAATTAATATAAAATATTGATGTTATATTTATTTATTTTATAATTTTGACTATTTTCTAATAAGATGTTGTTATTATAATGTGAGTATTTTGAGAAATAAGTATAATTGTAGAGATTATTTTGAATGTGAGAGTTTTGATTATTAGTAATATGTTTTTTTTTATATTGATTATTTTAATTACTCTAATTTATAAAATATTAGTAATGTTTGGAAAACTAAATGGTGTTTGGAGGAATATTAAAAAGGAGATTAAATAATTTTTAGTTTTATTTTAACAAAATAAAAATAATAATAGTAAAATATAAATAAAGAGACCAATGGGGTTGACTCTATGAACTCTAATTGTTAATAATATAAAACAAACAAAAGAAGGGAAGGGAGTTGGAAGGGCAGCCGTAGAACCAAAGAATAAACACAACAACAACCTATCGTTTGACACTGGAGAGCCATAACTGTCCCAGAAAAGTTTCTCTGTTTTCGTCTAAATTTCAAAATCCTTATTTTGCACTGTTCTCCTTCACCGTAAGTCCGATTTGAGTGAAACCAACGCCAAAACGACCGTGTGAAAAGTGGCTATATTATCCACTGATTGGGTTTCTGATTTATGGTAATTTTCATTAACCGAATTTTGAATTTAGTTTTTAGATTATCTTCTCATAATTTATTTTTGACGTTTACCCATAAACTGTCAAGTTAGATTAGTTGAAGGACAAATAGTCAAAGAGCAAAGAATGTTTAGGCATCGAATCATATTCATAGGTGAAAGCATCGAGATAAGGTAAGGGGTGAGAGAGCGTTTGAATTCATGAGTATAATATATTGTGAGATGAACGGGAAAACCGTATTTCCCAACGATTCATCCGGGGCTTGCTACGTACGGCAGTAGCCCTTTGAGGGATAAATTAATTAATTTACTAATGTTGAAATTGTGAGATTAAAATATAGAATAGAAATATTTGTAGGGTGTTGATTGATTTAATTTCATTGAATGTGTGAAATTGATATTATTGTGATATTGGGTGTCGACTTAAATATATATATATATATATATACATATATATCTGTGTGATTAGATGAGTTTATGTGATGTGATAACAAAAGATGGATGTGTTGTGGTAGTTTTATGTGATGATGATGATGTATGATTAATTATTGTGATGTTATAAATTTGTGATAAGTTTATGTGATGATGTTTGAATGATGATAGTGATGCTATAAATTTGTGATGAGTTTATGTGATGAGATATGATTAATGATAATGATGTTGTGAATTTGTGATGAGAATATTGAAGTAACCCCATAATTGGTGAAATAATTATGATTTCAATTTGTGTTTGAGATGACGGTTTTAATGGAGTATCATAAACCAACGAGGGGAGAAAATAAATATTGTGAATTTGTGAAGTGGAGATTATTTTGTCATCATATAGGTAGGGCCTGACAAGCCTAGTGATTCTGGGGAAGTACAACTGAATGAGCCTGATCGTGGCGGTCTGCTGTCGAGCCTTAAGGCAAGATTGTTAGACCTTGGAGGTATTCCGGTGGGGAATTCCTAGGTGACTTGGAGGTAGCACTCCAAATGTTGGGAGCTACCATGCAACACACGTTTACCTCGACTATCGCGTATATGTGTCTCGGGTTGAGTTGAGGGGATCTATGAGGACAGGGCCAATTTGAATTGTCCGTCCACCGGAATGGTGGCATAGTATCATGGCCTCCTAACCAAGTACTTCAGAGTTAGAATGGTACCACATTGTGAAGTAGAGTCTAAGCTCATGCATAGCATTGCATTTCCTTGTGATTGTTTTGTTGTGATTGATGTGTTTCAAAGGTAATAATAATTAGATGATTTGATGTATATTATAATGAGATGATTATTTTACTTGAGTGACTTTGATGTTATAGTATGATACTATGTAAGTAAATATTTTGATATATCATAAAGTGATTATGATACGGTTTCTATTATGATTATTTGCGTGTTCTTCTTACTCATATTATACTATTAACATGATTTCAAAACTTACCTCCTTCGTTGTTTGTGTTTGACTGGCTGGGCCCTGCGTTTGCGAAATCGCAGTTATTATAGGTTAATGAGTCTTGAAGTTCATGTTTGGGAGGAACCCCGCTCTGATAGGTGATACCGAGAATAAGAGTTTTAATTTGTATTTTACTTATTTAATTTGAATCAAATTTTTGTATGAAAACCTTAGAAGTACTAGTAAGTTTTTAGAATTAAATCAAGTAATTGTACTTAAATCAAGTTTATTGAGATTAAATTGTTTTATTTGATTAATAAAATTTGAATTGTTGCATGTGTATTTTGAGAAACGTGATATCCTAAATTAGTTACAAAAGTTTTTAATTTCTTGAAAATATAATTGTATTTATCCGCTGCAAATTTTATAGAAATATGATACAAATTATTATGTATATTATTTTGGGATTTAGGGTGTCACACTTTCAACTTAGCATGCACCTTAAAAGGGTTTCCATATGCCAAACATTCATACACAAGGTTAAAAAAATGAAGTTTTTAAAAAAAACAGCACTGTAGTATTCGAATACAGCATCTCTGTATTCGAATACAAGGTTGTTTCAGCATTCAGCAGCAAAAACAATATGTCTGTATTCGAATACAACAGTCTATATTCGACTACACAGCAAGTCAGTAGCAAAACAGCATGTCTGTATTCAACTACAACAGTCTGTATTCGACTACGCAGTAAGTCAGTGGCAAAAACAGGATGTTTGTATCCGAATACAGCTTCCTGTATTCGAATACACAGCTGGCAGCAGCAGAAAAACAGCAAAATTCAGCTTTTTAAAGGGTATCGAAACCAATCAACACTTACACACAAATCCAAACAATCACACTTAACAATTATAGCGCAATCACTACGACATCTTGAGTTTTGAAATGGTTTTGCAACCAATCACAATTACAAACAAATCCAAAACATCCACACTTGGCAATTATAACAAAATCACCACGACAACTTAAGTTTCGAAAAGGTTTTGCAATCAACCACACTTACACGCAATTCCAAAACATCCACACTTGGCAATTATAAAACAATCACCACGACAACTTGAGTCTCGAAATAGTTTTGAAATCAATCACACTTACACGCAATTTCAAAACATAACACTTAGCAATTTCAACACAATCACCATGACAACTTGAGTTTCGAAATAGTTTTGCACTCAATCACACTTGCACACAATTTCAAAACATAACACTTAGCAATTACAACGCAATTACCACGACATCTTCAAGTTCAAACACTCAATCATAATCTTGAATCAAACACGACTCGTGTGCCAAGCACCCTAATGCAATGCGTATATGCTAAAATGCATGGACTCGGAATTCCAAACCAAAACCCTCCTCGAAGGGCCGTAAATCATAATTGTACCGCCTATCACAGGCCAAAGTACTAAATTACCGAGGTGCCACCTATCACGGGTCAGCACGATTTACTAAAAAGCGTAAATCGTAAACGTACCGCCTATCACAGACCAATACTATTTACCGAGGTGCCACCTATCACGGGTCAGCATGATTTACTAAAAGAAAAAACGTAAATTGTAAAAGTACCGCCTATCACAGGCCAAAGTACTATTTACCGAGGTGCCACCTATCACGGGTCAGCATAATTTACCAAAAACGTAAATCGTAAATGTACCGCCTATCACAGGCCAAAGTACTATTTACCGAGGTGCCACCTATCACAGGTCAGCACGATTTACCAAAATGAAATGCATGAGCATACTCTGACTCTATCCACGACAATCGTTAAGTAAATGCAGATATTAAAAGATTCCCCATTTTTAATACTCATTTAACTCTAACAATTTTCACGATAATCATTAAGTAAACGTAGATATTAAGAGATTCCCCATTCTTAATACTCATTTAACTCTAACGATTTTCACTACAAACATTAAGTAAACAGAGATATTAAAAGATTCCCCATTTTTAATACTCGTTTAACTCTAATGATTTTCACGACAAACATTAAGTAAATAGAGATATTAAAAGATTCCCCATTTTTAATACTCGTTTAACTCTAATGATTTTCAAATTCCACCCATAACATACCCAGACATATTCTCAAGTTCAATCCGTAATTCACACCAAATCACATCTCAAAATTTATAAATATTAATTATGAACACGTCAAACACGACAACCACAAAATTCTCTCAACCCACCACTCAAACACATCAAATTTCATTTCCTCAAAACCACACATAAATGTGTTAAATTCATTTTCCATGAAACACTCATCAATATCACCAAAACCCAACTCTAAAATTTTACCGATAAAAGCATTAAATTCATTTTCCCCAAATCAAAACTCCAACCCTAACAAAATTCTTTTCCACACAACCACAAATAAGTCCCTAAATGCAAACTAAAAGTTTGGAAGGAGCCCTTACCTTAACGTTAGCTTTAACGTGCGATTACGGTACCGTGAGTAAATCCGGTAAAATCTCCGCTCGCGATGTCGCTTCCATAGTTGGTTCACTCGCACCGTAGCGTGGTGGTGAGCAACTTTCTCTTCTATCTCTTCATGAAATGAAGCTTAGATCTAGATGAAATGTGGAGGTTTGAGTTTGACGGTTTTGAAATCACTAACACTGTTTTCAAATCCGAGAAGGAGGAAGAAGCTGGAAATGTGTTCTTTCTCACCCACTAATCCTTGGGTTTCTTTTCTTGAACTAAAAGGAAGCAAGAAACGCAAAACAGGAAGAAGAAGGGAGGAGCGGTTCTCGCGAGGCAGGGAGAGAGAGGAAGAACGTTTTGTTTTTCTTTTCCTTTTCCTTTCTTCTATTTTCTTTTCTCCCTATTTCCTTTTCTTTCCTTTCTATCTCCTTTTCTTTTCCCTCCACACAAACATATATATTAATTATAACATAACCAATATCTCAAAATATTTAGATATTCATTAAAATTACCGTTTCACCCATACCCTCTCCAAACCACTTTATGTAAAAAATATCTACTATCGTCGCGACTCGAGATATTTTTAACAAAACTCCCCAGAATTAAATTCTTCATAAAAGATTCACTGCAGCTAATTTAATTTATTTATCAACGAGTAATTTTAGTCGGGGCATCAAAATATCTTGTTGGTCATTTAAACTCCCAAAATATTAATAACTTTGGCTAAAAAGCCTCCGAGTTCAATACCAAAATACACTAAAATACATAAAGTATAATTTAAAATTATGGGTCTTACATTTCTTACTAACTCAAGGTCGTATATTTCTTTCTCGGTGAACAAGTTAAATTATTATATGAATAAGCCCAACAAGAAGCATCTTATGATTGTGGACCAAATCTTATAGTATCTTAGGACATCTCCATGATTAGGACTTATGTTTTCTATAGTTCCATCACTCAAAGTTTCTACATATGTAGATGTAGATTGGGGGAGTTTCACCACTACTAGAAGGTCAGCAACATGATTTTGTGTCTTTCTTGGTGATTCTATAATATCTTAGAAATCTAAAAAGAAGCCTACAACGGCTAGATCTTCTGTAGAATAAGAATATAGGTTGCAACCTTAACATCTGAAATACTTCGGTTAAAACAATTGCTTAGAGATTTTGACATACATGTTTCCAAATGTAATAGTTTTCAGTCAGCTATACATCTTGCCTCAAATCCAACCACTCAAAAGAGATCAAAGCATATAGACACAGAGTGACACTTTATTAGAGAGAATGTTTGTTATGATTTTTTCAACATGATCTATGTGCCTTCCAAGCCTCAATTAGCTAATCCATTAACAAATGCTCTACCCAAATTGCATAGACATCAATGAGACTAATTGTACATTACAATTGAAAATAATATTTGTTATAAAACTTCAGTACTTCAACTTTTTTCATATGTAGAAACCACATAGACATGTTGTTTGACTTCCTCCTAATTAGCATACAATTAAGGTTAATGTTGATGGTTGTACCCTCAATGATATTTGTCGAGCTTGTTTTGGTGGAATTCTCAAAAATGGAAATTGAGAATGATTCATTGGGTTTTTCAATGGCCTTAGTTTTGGAATCAACTCTATTTGTCAAGCTAGTTTTGGTGAATTATGTGCTAGTCTCATTGAGCTCCTATGTATCATGGCCTTAGTTTTGGAAACTATTTAAGTATTGTCGCATAGTTGATTCCACATCAACCTTAGCCTTGGTTATGAGAGTTTCCAACTTCATTATCCACTTATTGCTCTGATCAACTTCATTAAGGAGTTCATTGACATGAATTGAAAATTTTATTTTGTTTAGAGAAGAAAATCAATGTGCAGATTGATTGGTACAACATGAATAATATATATGATTTATCAATTGATATTGACACGGATAATTATTACTTTCATTCACATCTAATGTGATTTCTTTTGGGAAATTTTTTTTTAATGTGATTGAAACCCAAAGTCCAAAATATCTCAGTAGATTATACATAAATTTTAGGGTTAAATTAATAGAGTAAAAACCAATAACTTTATAGAGATAAAAGCATATTTAATCTTAAATTTTAATAACTAAAATCAGAGATTTTTTTAAATTTTTTGATGACTAGATTTTATTTTTTAAAGAGTCTAACAGTGAAACTCACTTTTATAAAGTATGGAGAAGTAAGGATTTTAAGGATGTCAATCAACATCTCAATATATCAAATCAAATATTTTTTATTCCTACCATTTAAGTTGTATTAATCGTCAATGACACTAGCGAAGATCATGTCTACAACATATGAGTCTAATACATATAATTTTACCACTAGAGCAAACCATTAAAGTTAAATAGTGATTCTTTCTAACTATACACATACTAGTATGTGTATTTGTGAAGTGCAACTGCTTCTTTCTTGATAGTCTTTTCTTCTCTTTTAGGCCTTTTTTGACCTAAAATGACTCATCTAACTCGTTTTTCTTTTCTTTTAATTAAATAAGTAGTTTCCACAAATATTTAAGTTTTTTTTTCTTCTCATCATATTACAACATTGTAATTAGAGTATATACAAAAGAATATAATGAATAACTTCATTATTATTATTATTATTATTATTGTTATTATTATTATTATTATCAGTATCAGTATCAGTATCAGTATCAGTATCAGTATCAGTATCAGTATCAGTATCAGTATCAGTATCAGTATCAGTATCAGTATCAGTATCAGTATCAGTATCAGTATCAGTATCAGTATCAGTATCAGTATCAGTATCAGTATCAGTATCAGTATCAGTATCAGTATCAGTATCAGTATCAGTATCAGTATCAGTATCAGTATCAGTATCAGTATCAGTATCAGTATCAGTATCAGTATCAATATCAGTATTATTATTATTATTATTTTAATTATTATAATTATTGAATTAATTGATACAATATATATAATCTGAAGTGTATATATAAATGTAGTAAACAAAATACAATTAATTCTCTATCAACTTAACAATATAATGATGAAAGACTAATTAAAAATTTAAACTAAGTATTATCTCATAAAATTTAGTTTGTTTTAAGTTTGTATTTCGTGTGTATATTGAAATATAGTTAGTATCGTATGTTAAATAAGGGGTTTATATAACCTATCATTAAATTCAACTTTCTCTCAACCTTACAATAAAACTTGTCATCATTTGGTTGAATTAGTGATGTCAAAAACCACATATAAATTTATATGAATAAATACCAATAAATATTTTTTTCGTAAATGAATGAGTTTAAAAATGATATATATTGCATTAATTTTTATTGTCTAGATAAAATGGTAATGAAATTCGCTCATAATTGTGAGATATATAACAATATCGATATTTCTCAATATAGGTCTTATAGATCTTACATTATATTATTTTTTTAGAAATTGGAGGTTAAGTGACAAGTAGAGCGAGCCTTAAGCCACGTTTGCAATAACCCTTGCTTCCACTTATGAAATAATACATTCCTATTTTGTTAAGCACCACCTTCTTATTCCCGTCGTTGTGCACCACATGATTTTTTCCCCGTACTGTACACGAAGTATAGTCTCCCTTGTTTACTTCTTGCACTGATTCTTTTCTATCGTACGAAAACACTGTAATGTATATAATTCATTTCAACATATTATTATTTCACATTATATAAGAAAACACAAACATCAGTCATGAATTAAATTAGTTACCAATAGTATCGCCTATTCGGAAGTTGTGTTTAGAGGCCCACCGGGTTAGTAACTCATCAATATTGGTGTGACTAGAGGCCCCTCGTAATGGAAGAGAGAGCCCTGGTGATCGAAGAGGAACCTTCCAGGTCCAATTTACACTGTCACCAACCACATATTCTCTTGATTCCGAACACAATAATAGAACCCTCATTGACAAAATCAGAGTGAACCATTTTGGACAGTAATAATAACCCATTACTATTATTAATTGCTTAATTCCTCTCTTTCAAACTCACCACCGGATTCTGAGAGATTAAATAGGGTTCATCAAAACAATCGAAGCCCCTTCACGATTTCCAAGTAATATCCTTCCCTACGTGAGATTTAAACAAATTGCACCTTTTCGTAATAAATTAATGCGGTATAATGCTATATATGAACTTCATTTTTACTCTTTTTTGTGGTAATAATTATGATTCGTAGAGTTAATTTAAAATGTAGAGATGGTGTTTAGTTATTATAGCTGTTCATTTTGTGAGAGGTAAAGTGTTTATTCGGTCCAGAGTAGAGGCAGGATGTCACTTTATCTGCGATGCATACAACACTTCATGTGTTTTTGCTAGAGCATAAATGTATATGATAGTGTGAATTTAAAAATTTGTTGAAGTCTTACGTTAGAAATAAATATTTTTTTGTAAATTTAAGTAGAAAAAAACTTATTTTAAAATACAAGTCTCACATTGAAAATAAATATTTTCTGTAAATTCAAATGGAAAGAAACATGTTTTTTAAATTCAAGTCTCACGTTGGAAATAATTTTTTTGAAATCCCACATTAAAAAACTCTCATATTTTGAGTACTTTTCAACTATGTAAACATTAAATTCCTACATTGGATATAAAAGTTTGCTTCCATCACTGTATAATGAGTTTCAAACTATTGTGCAAAGTACACCAAAGTTGGATGCATTTTGCAATTTTCTATTTTCTCCCTTTTATATTCTGCTCACCTAATTTTTGAGCTACTGCTCCCCTTTATTTTTTAGTGGAGTGGTTGTTATGCCGTAGTCCCTACGGTTTTTAGAGCGGTTGTTATGCCGTAGTTCCTTTGTTTTTTAGAACGGTTATTATGTTGTAGTCATTTTTGTTTTTTAGAGCAGTTTGGAATTGTAGTCCTATCGGTTTCTAGAGTGGTTATGATGTCGTAGTTATGACTGATCGTAGTACCATATTGTGAATGACTTTAATCGTCATTTTGATAATGACTTTAGTCATCATATTGAGGGTGTAATTCTAGGACAATTTTCTACGGTGTAGTGGAACTCCGATACAGTGAATCTGAGCTGTTTTATCCTAGGGACTTCGAGGCGGATAGTATACCTTGTACAATTTGGGTAGTGCCGCGAAACGTCTTAAAGACAGAGACCTAGTCTGCTACTCAACACAATAATATATTCGGTAGTATAAAAAGTGATTTTTAAATAATTTTTGAAACTCAAAAATAACAATTTTAAGACGTTTATTTCTGCGATGTCAACCGACGAGATTACTAGATTTGGTTTTGTTGCCTCTGATTTCAATAAACTGTTTCAGTTTGAAACAAACAAAAAATGATAAGAAAGTTAGAGAATTAAACCATGGGAGAATAATGATAAGAATTATATTCTTAATGGACTTGTTGATGATATGTACAAGTATTACAGTTCCAGTTATACTACTAGATATATTTGACATACTATGAATAAGTATGTAGTGAGTTGCTACCCAGAGTATCAGATGACCGATGGAGGCACACTTCCGTAAAATTTAGAAGATAACTCATAAGATCATCTATTAAGATACATCACTCGTGGCATATTTAAATTAAATGTTGAAATTTAATGTCTTTTTATGTTTGAATGTTGAAATCAATAAAATGTCTCTTTTTGCTTATATGTTGTGTGATTTTAATTTTTGATATGTTATACTATGTGATGTGAACACATTTGATTTCCAAATTAAGTAACTTAGGTTTAATTCCAAAGTTATTGTTCAATGATTTTGAAAAGTGTAATTTTTATAGTCAAGCTAAAATAACAAAGAGTTCACATAAATTTGTAGTTAGAGAATCATGTTAAGGATCTTTGTAACTAAAATTGAAAATTAATTTAGTAGAAAGATTAAAAGGTTTTATGTATGATTCTAGTTTATTTAAATAAGTTTTATAAATTTCCTGAAATTATACATGGAACAATAGCACCATAATTGTTTGAAGTGAATGGTAAAGTTGAAAAAAAAGGAATAAAACTTTTACTGAATTATTTGTATCTAGTATGCTTAGTGTTGCATCCCATTGGTGTGCGGAAAATAAATTGCTCATTTCCTATGTTTTGAATAGAGTTCCTAAATCTAAAAACAAAACATCTCCTTGTGAGATAGTGATGAAAAGACAACCAAAATTGTCTTATTTTCAAACTTGGGACTATTTGGCTTATGTCAGAATCCCTGATCCCAATCGAATTAAACTCTTTAGTAGACCCTATGAATGTCTGTTCATTGGGTATGCAATAAAGAACAAAGCGTATAGGTTTTATGACCTAAATGCAAAAGTGATCATAGAGTCAAATGGTGTTGACTTCTATGAAAAAAAAATCCCTTTCAAATGGAGAACGAGCAACGAATCAAGTCACGTTACTGTAACTAGAAGCATCAAACCACGCAAAACACAAACTCAAAGAAGTAAGAGAGTCATAGTTGCTAAAAATTATGAACCCGAATATGCGGGCTACACTTTAGAAAAGAATCTTGTAAATCTCTAAGAAGCTTTGTCATCTTTGGATGCAGATTTATTGCAAGAAGCAATAAACAATGAAATGAATTCTTTAGAGTCTAGCAGGACCTAACATTTAGTAGATTTGTTTTTTGCTTGAAAACCAATAGGTTGTAAATGTATCTTGAAAAAGAAACTAAAATTCGATGGAACTGTTGATAAATTCAAGGCATGTCTTGTAGTCAAAGGTTTTAGACAAAAAGAAAATATAGATTCTTTCAACACCTTTTCACCAGTCACTAGAATAACATCCATTTGGATACTCATATCATTTGCGGCTATTCATAACCTGGTGATACACCAAATGAATGTTAAAACAACTTTTTTCAAAAGGTGATTCAGAAGAAGAAATCTATTTGGAACAACATGAAGGTTTTGTAATTCAAGGACAAGAATACAAGCTAGATAAATCATTGTATAATCTTAAACAAACTCCTAAGAAATGGCATGAAAAGTTTGATAACTTGATTATATCAAATGAGTTTAAAGTGAATGAAAGTGACAAATGTATTTACTACAAATCTGAAAATGACATTTGCACTATCATATATCTCTATGTAGATGGTTTACTCATATTTGATTCAAACATTCATGCTATAAATATTGTAGAATCATTATTGTGTAACAACTTTGATATGAAAGACCTCAGAGAAACGAATGCAATCTTGAAATGAAGATTACTGTTGACACCTAATTTTGTCCGATACTTTATGATTTTTAATAAATATATAAAAACAAATTTAAAAAATAAATAATAATGATGAAAATAATAATAAAAATAAATAGTTAGACTTTCAAATTTTAGAAAATCATGGATGTGTTTGGTTTCTATTTGACTCTGATTCTTTTTCATAAAATTTTACTATTTTCTAAAATATATAAAATAAAATAAAAATAAACAGACAAACGTATTTAATTGAATATAATTGATGGTAGTAAAAATCATTATAATGGTCATCATTTGAATAAAAAGAAACCGAAAAGAAATGAATCAGTATAATGGTGATCAATTGAATAGAAAAGAAACCGAAGAAATGAATCAATGGTAATAAGAATCAGTATAATTGTGGTCGATTAAATGAAAAGAAATCGAAAAGAAACAAATTAACGGTAATCAATTGACAATTATTCTCTTGTCTTTTGTATTCTACACCAAAAAAATCTATAAATAGTCTACCACAAGAGGACAAAGAGGGACACAATTCAAAACACAATTTGAGAGCACAGAAAAAATAGAGAGATTAATAGACAAAAGAGGAGAAGATAATCAGATTTTGAAAAAATCAGTCTGGCAAAAAAACAATTCAGCAGTAAGGTATCACTTTCTTATTGTTTTCTCTAATTTTCTGCTTATTACTCTTTGTATTGCACCCTTTTAAAATTTATTCTATTTTTTTTGTTTATAAAAATATAAACTCATATGTTAAGTTTTCATTTTTTATTAAAGTTGTTTAATCCTAAAATTGTTTTATTTGCAACACAAAATAATAAAAAAAAAATATAACTAATTGATGTTTATAGACCAAGAAAATAAATTTCACGCTGTTGTAGTATAATAGAAAATTCATATTATGTCTTTATCAAATAACTAAAAAATTCATAACAACAGATAAATGGTTTTTCACTTAGGATTAGAATTAATGGTCGTTGTTGTCGGATGAACTTCATCCCCGCTCACCGCGCCATATTACTCACCCCCAATCG
The DNA here is from genome assembly GCA_037974835.1 of Cicer judaicum. NCBI lineage: Eukaryota > Viridiplantae > Streptophyta > Magnoliopsida > Fabales > Fabaceae > Cicer > Cicer judaicum. The sequence continues at coordinate 2,899,591 of JBBPBS010000629.1, read as the reverse complement.
TTGATGGCCTTTGTATCACGACATATCCGACTACGTACGAGCAAATCCTTTAACAGGTTATTTTTACCGTCGTGTTCATCTATGTCGTTCACATACCGCCAAGTTACGGTTTTTTCTAAAAAAAATCTAGTTTTTTTCTTTACTTTAAAACAAAAATAGAAGATATAATTCATGAACAAATGTTATTATTATTATTATTGTTATGTTTTTATTTTTATTTTTTGATATGTATATAAATAAAAAATAATAATAAAAATAATAATAAAATCGGTCAACACATAAATGTTTTTCACCCAAGAACTACGTGTGTTTTGATTTCCCTATTGCACATGGGGATACGTAGAAGCAATGTCTTCCCCTTGGCAAACCAAATTAATAAAAAAAATATTTTAACTTCTTTTATTAATGTAAATAATTTAATTTCTCTTTTATTTAATGCTTTTTGGGGTAAAATTAAATAAATAAATAAATAGTTTGTAGGGTAATCATTTTAACGGACGTTGTAGGGTGGTAATACTTCCCTAACTATAATTGACTCCCGAATCCAAATTTTTGGTTAAAAAATCATTATTTTAGGTTTTATCCAATTTTTCCTTTAGTAAAAATAAAATTGGTGGCGACTCCCTTTTCACAGACAAACCAAACGCGACAATTACTAGGTCAGAAAATGGAATTTCTTTGGATCCATCTCACTATGTTGAAACAATACTAAAGAAATAGAAATACTTTGACCATAAACTTGCTTACACACCATATGATTTAAGTGTGAAACTTTTCAACACTGATGAAGGTGTTAGACAAACTGAATATGTGAGCATCACTGGCAACCTCAGATATGCCACTGATTGTACTAGACCTAACATTGCTTATGTCGTGGGACTGTTGTGCAGGTTTATCAGTAGACCTAGTATGGAGTATTGGCACACTGTCGAAACAGTCATGAGATTTCTAAAAAGAACCATGAGTCTATCCAAGATTTCCTAAAGTCCTTGAAGGATATAGTGATGTTGATTGGAATATCTTATCAAATGATTCCAAAACAACCATTATATTTTGGAAATCAAAGAACATATGATATTGGTTGAGTCCACTATGGAGTCCGAAATACTAACTACCACTAGTGAAGAAGCGAGCTAGTTGAGATACTTGCTAGTTGAGATCCTTGAATGGGAAAAACCTATGACATATGTGTTGACCCATGGCGATAGTATCGCGACTATTGAAAAGTTTGAGAATCGTTATTACAACCATAAGAGACAAAAAATTCATCGTAAATACAACACTGTTAGAGAGTTACTTTCTAAAAGAGTTGTTATAATGGATTATGTATGCACTAATGAGAATTTTGAAAATCCTTTGACGAAAGGGTTAGCTAGAGAGAAAGTCATAGATACATCCAAAAGGATGTGAGTAATGCCTATAGAGTCCCTCATGACGATAACCCGACCTATTAGACTAAAGATCCAAGAATTAGGTTCAATGGGTAATGACAAGTCGTGAAGTGATATGAGATGAACATGCTATTATAAATCAGAGAAGCATGATTTCTGAAGCGATGATAGGATGAGGTAATAGAAACTCTTATTGAGATCTATATTCTATATGGAGGGAGTACCTAGCTAAAGAGTACTCTTGATAGACTCACCTATGTGAATGTGGAAGTGGGGCCGCTTCCTATTGGATACACATGCAGGACCATTAAATGCACGGGCTTTTGAGAATACACCCTATGAAAAGGTTGTGTGACTTTGATGTCAGAGATAGAGTTCAAGACTACGAGTCACTCTTGTTGAATCTGAATCTTATTACTATGCAAAGGTTCAAATCAAAAGACACCTTTGTTTATGCACGATCTTATATAAGTATTTGATGCTATTTTAGAAACATTTTTTAAAATTCAAGTCCCACATTGGAAATAATTTTTTTGAAATCCCACATTGGAAAACTCTCATATTTTGAATAGTTTTCTACTGTGTAAACATTAAAGTCCCACATTGGATATAAAACATATGTGAATTTGCTTCCATCACTATATAATGAGTTTCAAACTATTGTGAAAAGTACACCAAAGTTAAATGCATTTCCCAACTTTTTATTTTATCCCTTTTATACTATGTTTGCCCTATTTTTTAGCCACTTCTCCCTTTTCTTTATGTTCCTTCGATTTTTGAGCGGTTGTTATGTCGTAGTCCCTTCCGTTTTTGGAGAGGTTGTTATGTCATAGTCCCCTCGGTTTTTTCAGCAGTTGTTGTGTCATAGTCCCTACGGTTTTTACAACTGTTATTATACAGTGGTTACTTTATTTTTTTAGAACGGTTGTTATGTCGTAGTCCCCCTTTTTTTTAGAGCGGTTTGGTACCGTAGTCCTATCGGTTTCTAGAGCGATTATTATGTCGTAGTTATGAGTGGTCGTAGTACCATATTGTGAATGATTTTAATCATCATATTGATAGTGGTTTTAATCGCTATATTGAGGGTATAATTCTAGAATAGTTTTCTACGATGCAATGCAACTCCGATACAGTGAATCTGGATTGTTTTATGCTAAGGACTTCGTGGTTGATAGTCTGCGTTGCACAACTTGGTTAATGTCACGAAACGTCTGAAAATGATCAACCTAGTCCGTGGCTCAACTCAGTAATATATTCGATGGCATAAATTGTGATTTTTAAATAGTTTTTGAAACACAAAAGTGACAATTTCTTACTTCTAACATCGTCTATGTGACTCATGGCAATAGTAAAATGACGATATTGCCATTCATTTTTTTTCTTCTCATATGTAGAAACCACGTAGACATGTTGTTTGATTCCTCCAAATTAGCATACAATTAAGGCTAATGTTGATGGTTGTACCTTCAATGATATTTGTCGAGCTTGTTTAGGTGGAATTCTCGAAAATGGGAATTGAGAATGGTTAATGGGTTTTTCAAGATTCATTGGTACTCATTTATTATAATGGTCATCATTTGAATAAAAAGAAACTGAAAAGAAATGAATCTGTATAATGGTGATCAATTGAATCGAAAAGAAACAGAAGAAATGAATCAATAGTAATAAGAATCAGTGCAATTGTGGCAGATTAAATGAAAAGAAATCGAAAAGAAAGAGATTAACGGTAATCAATTGACAATTATTCTCTTGTCCTTTTTAATCTACACCCAAAAAATCTATAAATAGTCTACCACAAGAGGACAAACAGGGACACAATTCAAAACCCAATTTGAGAGCACAGAAAAAATAGAGAGATTAATAGGCAAAAGAGGAGAAGATAATTTGATCTTAAAAAAATCAGTCTAGCAAAAAAACAATTTAGCAGTAAGGTATCACTTTGGTATTGTTTTCTCTAATTTTCTGCTTATTAGTCTTTGTTTTGCATCCTTTTAAAATTTATTCTTTTTTTTTCTTCCATTTTTTCTGTTTATAAGAAAATAAACTCATATGTTATGTTTTCATTTTTTTTAAAGTTGTTTAATCCTAAAATTATTTTCTTTGCAACACAAAATAATTAAAAAAATATAACTAATTGATGTTTATAGACCAAGAAAATAATTTTCTACCTATTGTAATATAATAGAAAATTCATATTATATCTTTATCAAATAACTAAAAAAATCATAACAATAGATAAATGGTTTTTCACTTAAGATTAGAATTAATGGTTGTTGCCGCCGGATAAAATTCATCTTCCCTTGCCGCGCCATATCACTCACCCCCAATCATTGGTGGCATTTGTGTCGCAACATATCTGACAACGTACGAGCAAATCCTTTAACATGTTGTTTTACCGTCGTGTTCATCTGTCTCGTTCACATACCGCCACATTACATTGTTTTTTCAAAAAAAAACCAATTTCTTTTTCTTTACTTTAAAACAAAAAAAGAAGATGTAATTCATGAACAAATGTTATTATTATTATTATTACGTTTTTATTTTTATTTTTTGATACGTATGTAAATAAAAAATAATAATAAAACCGGTCAACACAGAAATATTTTTTACCCATGAACTACGTGTGTTTTGATTTCCCTATTGCACATGGGGATACGTAGGAGCAAGGTCTTCCTCTTGGCAAACCAAATTAATAAAAAAAATTCTTCTTTTATTAATGCAAATAATTTAATTTCTCTTTTTTTTTATTATTCTTTTTGGGGTAAAAATCAATAACTAAATAAATGAATAGTTTGTATATAATTAATTATAGGGTAACCATTTTAACGGATGTTGTAGGGTGATAATACTTCTCTACTCGTAATCGACTCTTGAATCCAAATTTTTGGTTAAAAAATCATTATTTTAGGTTTTATCCAATTTTTTTTTAGTAAAAATAAAATTGGTGTTAACTCCTTTTTCAAGGACAAATCGGATACCACAATTAGTAGGTCAGAAAATGGAATTTCTTTGTATCAATCTCACTATGTTGAAACAATCCTAAATAAATTTAAATACTTTGATCGTAAACCTACTTACACACCATATGATTTAAGTGTGAAACTTTTCAACACTGGTGAAGGTGTCAGACAAACTGAATATGTGAGCATCAATGGCAACCTTATATATGCCACTAATTGTACTAGACCTGATATTGCCTATGTCGTGGGACTGTTGTGCAAGTTTATCAGTAGACCTGATATTGGCATGCTGTCGAAAGAGCCATGAGATTTCTAAAATGGACCATGAGTCTCGAATTACATTATACAAGATTTCCTACATTCCTTGAAGGATACAGTGATGTTGATTGGAATATCTTATCAAATGATTCCAAAACAACCACTATATTTTGGAAATCAAAGAACATACGATATTGGTTGAGTCCACTATGGAGCTTGAAATATTAGCTACTACTAGTGAAGAAGTGAGCTGGTTGAGATACTTGCTAGTTGAGATCCCTGAATGGGAAAAACCTATGACATATGTTTTGATCCACTGCATTAGTATCACGACTATTGCGAAGATTGAGAATCATTATTACAATGATAAGAGACGAAAAATTCTCTGTAAGTACAACGTTGTTAGAGAGTTACTTTTTAAAAGAGTTGTTATAGTGGGTCATGTATGCACTGATGAGTATTTAGAAAATCCTTTGACGAAAGGGCTACCTGGAGAGAAAGTCATAAATACATCCAAAAGGATGTGACTAATGCCTATAGAGTCACTCATGATGGTAACCCGACCTAAAAGACTGAAGATCCCAAGAATTAGGTTCAATTGATAATGGCAAGTCGTGAAGTGATATGAAATGAACATGCTATTATAAATCAGAGAAAGATGATTTTTGAAGCAATAATAGGATGAGGTAATAGGAACAATTATTGAGATCTATATTCTATATGGAGGGAGTACCTAGCTAAAGAGTACTCTTAATAGACTCACCTATGTTAATGTGGAAGTGAGGCCGCTTCCTATAGAATTTTGAGGCATAATTCCTAGAGTGTTCACTATACTTGGATACACGTGCAAGGCCATTAAATGCACGGGCTTTTGAGAATACACCCTATGAAAAGGTTGTGTGGGTTTGATGTCAGAGATAGAGTTCAACACTGTGAGTCACTCTTGTTGAATCTGAATCGTACTTGCTATGCAAAGGTTCAATTCAAGAAACACCTTTGTTTATGCACGATCTTATTTAAGCATTTGACGCTATTTCAGAAAAAAAATTTAAATTCAAGTGGGGGATTGTTGGAACATAAGTATGTTATTGTGTGAATTTAAAAATTTATTAAAGTCCCACATTGGAAAGAAATATTTTTTGTAAATTTTAATGGAAAGAAACTTGTTCTAAAATTCAAGTCCCACATTGTAAATAATTATTTTGAAATCCCACATTGGATAGAAAACATATGTGAATTTGCTTCCATCACTATATCATGAGTTTCAAACTATTGTGAAAAGTACACCAAATTTAGATGCATTTCCTAATTTTTTATGTTCTCCCTTTTATATTATGTTCGCCTAATCTTTGAGCCACTTTTCTCCTTTCTTTATGTCCCTTCAATTTTTGAGCGGTTGTTAAGTCGTAGTCCCTTCCGTTTTTAGAGAGGTTGTTATGCCGTAGTCCCTTCGGTTTTTACTGTGGTTGTTATGTCACAGTCCTTACGGTTTTTACAGTGGTTGTTATATTGTAGTTCCTTTATTTTTTTTAGAATGGTTTTTATGTCATAGTCCCTTTGTTTTTTAGAGCGGTTTGGTATCGTAGTCCTATCGGTTTCTAGAGCGGTTATTATGTCGTAGTTATGAGTGGTCGTAGTACAATATTGCGAACGGCTTTAATCGTCATATTGACAGTGGCTTTAATCGCTATATTGAGGGTGTAATTCTAGAACGATTTTCTACGATGTAGTGGAACTCCGATACAGTGAATCTAAGTTGTTTTATCCTAGGGACTTCGTGGTTGATAGTCTATCTTGCACAATTTGGGCAATGCCACAAAACGTCTTAAAGAGAGCGACCTAGTCCGTGACTCAACTCAATAATATCTTCGATGGCATAAATTGTGATTTTTAAATAGTTTTTGAAATTCAAAAATAACAATTTCTGACTTCATCTATGTGACTCATGGCAATTGTAAAATGATGATATTGCCATTCGTTTTTTTTCTTCTCATATGTAGAAACCACATAGAAATGTTGTTTAACTTCCTCCTAATTAGCATTCAATTAAGGCTAATGTTGATGGTTGTACCTTCAATGATATTTGTCGAGCTTGTTTTGGTGGAATTCTCACAAATGGAAATTGAGAATGGTTAATGGGTTTTTAAAGATTAATTAGTAATCATTTATTAGTTGAGCTCCTATGTATAATGGTCTTAGTTTAGCACAAGAAAAAAATTATTTGAATATTGTTATAGAGTTGATTCCACGTAAACCTTAGCCTTGGTTATGAGAGTTTCCAACCTCATCATCCTCTTGTTGCTTTGATCAACTGCATTAAGGAGTTCATTGACATGAATTTTTCTTTTGTTTAGAGAAGAAAATTGATGTGCAAATTGATTAGTATAATATGGATAATATATGCTTTATCAATTAAAATTGACATGAATAATTATTACTTTCATTCACTTCTAATGTGATTTCTATTGGAAAAAGAATCTAATGTGATTTAAACTCAAGTCTAAAATTTCTCAATTGATAGTTGCTACATAAATTTTAGGGTTAAATTCATAGAGGACTTTATAGATATAAAAAACATATTTAATAATAATAATAATAATAATAATAATAATAATAATAATAATGAGGTATTTCATTATATTTCTTTTGTATATACTCTAATAAAAATGTTGCAATGGGATGAGAGATTAACACGTTGCACTAAAACAATTAACAAAATAGTTTCGCGCTCATACAATATAATCATAAATAAAACGAGAAAAAAATTTAAATATTTGTGAATATGACTTATTTAAATAAAAGAAAAGAAAAACGAATTAGATGAGTCATTTTAGATAAAGAAAGGCCTAAAAGAGAAGAAAAGACTAACAAAAAAAGAAACTCTTGTGCTTAAGAGATACACATACTAGTGTGTGTATAGTTAAAAAGAATCACTATTTAACTTTAATAGTTTGTTTTGGTGGTAAAAATATTTATATTAAACTCTTACGTTATAGGCATGATTTTGGCTAGTGTCATTGACAACTAGTACAATTCAAATGGTAGGTATAAAAAATATTTAATTTTATATATTGACACGAGGATTCAGATCCATAAAATCTTAACTTCCCTATATTTCATTTGAGTTTCACATCTAGACTCTTTAGAAAAATAAAATCTATTTATAAAAATATTATAAAAAAAAAACCTCTGATTTTGATTTATTATTATTATTATATTATTATATTATTATATTATTATTATTATGTTATTTTTATTATTATTATTATTATTGAATTAACTGATACAATATACAGTTTGAAGTATATATAGATGATGTAGTAACAATCATCTAACTAACTATAAAGAAACAAAATACAATTAAGTCTCTAACAACTTAACAATTTAATGATTAAAGACTAAGACAAAAATTAAACTAAGTATTATGTAATAATTTTAGTTTATTTTAAGTTTGTATTTTGTGTGTTTTATTGAAATATCAAAGAAGAATTCATTTAGTCAATATCGTATTTCAAATAAAGGATTTATATAAGTTATCACGAAATTTAACTTTCTCTCGATCTTATAATAGAATTTGTCAACACGTGGTTTGTAAGCCCTTAGTTTTTAAATTTTAATTTATGCAATTTTAAATTATTTTGTGTTAAATTATTTAGGTATTTAGCTCAATTTTATTTTATTTTGTGAATTAAGTACCAAATATATATTTCGTTAGAATATGTAATATGTTTAATCTATATTTATAACTTTAAAAATGTCACTGGTTGCTAAAAAATTCATTTTTCAATTGAGTTAAGACGAGAGTAGATATTTTTATTAAAGTAGATTGAGAAGTGAGTGATGTGATAAGTGTAATGATGATTTTATAATATATCTATATAGTTAGATATTTGTTTGACTGATTATAAATATATATATATATAGCAAGAAAGAAAAAACATAAACATTTTTCCCCTGCTTCACGTCTACTCCCTTTTCTTCTTCTTTCTTCTGTTTCAAAAAAAAAAAAAAAAGAGAACAAGTGTTGGTAGAAAAAAAAAAAACTCAAACCTCCATTTTTCATCTAGATTTAAATTTCCGTTCAAGAAGTGTCAAGTGGGAAAGTTGCTCCTCTTTACACTACGGTGCTTGGGAGCTAATTTATTTGACGTATCGTCACGAGTGATATTTTCACCGTGTTTGATCGCGGTAGTGAAAACGATTGTAAAAGCTACAAATAAGGTAAGGGCACCTTCCAAATTTTTAGTTTGCAGATAGAGACCCTATATGTGTGATTGATGTATGATAAATGTGTGAATATGTGATAATTAATTTTGACGTGAATATATATATTTTTTGAGTGAAGATGTGTGTTGTTATAGGTTATGAATTGATGATTAATATTGACGTCATTATATATTCTTGAGTGAAAATACGTGTTGTTATATATTATGAATTTTATTGAGGAAAATATGTCTTGAGTATGCTCTGTGATAAGTATGAAAAAAATATTAGTGTTAAATAAGTATTAAAAGGGGAGTCTTTTAATAGTTGCATTTACATAATGATTATTGTGAAAAGAGTCAGAGTATTCTCATGCATTTTGTAGCTAGTGGTGAGCGTCATGGCCATTGTGTCAATGGTGACAGTGAGGGGCCACAGTTTTAGTGGTGACCGTGAGGGGTCACAGTGTTAGTGGTGACTGTGATGGGCGACGAGGTTAAGTGATGATCGTGATGGGCGACGAGATGGTTCCATGAGTTGATTGGTTCATCTTATCCTTACGAGGATTTAATTGTTGTGTAGGTATGTGACAGACTATGCTTTAGTAAATCAGGTTGATATGTGATGGGTGGCACCTCGGTAATTAGTACTATAGGCGACACATTTATGATTTACGCCTCTTGAGGAGGATTTTGTTTTGGAAATCTAAAATCATTGCATTGGTATATACGCATTGCATTAGGGTGGTTGGCACGCGAGTCGTTTTTGTTATAATATGATGATTGTATATACATACTTTGTTGTTGTTTGTTATTATGTCGTAATTGCTAAGTGTTATTGTTTGTCTTTATATCGTAAGTGTTAAATGATTTAGAACCATTTCAAAACTAAAAACCTGCATTATTTTGCAGTTGTATTCGGCTACAGTCGGTGTCTAGTCGCATACACATTTGTAATGTTCAATTTTTATTTGAAATTTCAACATCGTATTCGAATACAAAATCTTGTACTTGAATACAACTGAGTAATTTTTGCCACTGACTAGACTTTGTATTCGGCTACACCATGTGGTAGTCGAATATAAATATGCAGTTTTTACCATTGACTTGACTTTATATTCGGCTAAACCATGTCGTAATCAAATACAAATGTGTAGTTTTTGCCACTAACATAGCACTTGTATTCGACTAGAATTGTTGTATTCGAATACGATAGTGCATTTTGTCAAAAATATTATTTTCCAACACTGTTCATACATTTTTTACCTATGAAAATCCTTTTTATGAGTATGCAAAGAAGAATGGTTCTCATGACCATTTAAAAATTATTTGTTAATTTCGGTTGGTGACTCTTTACATTATTGTGGAAATTGGGATTTGTCCTCAAATGATACCCGAGTTCGTTCCACCGACTTTTATCTTGACGACGAAAACGTCATTAGACTTCCCTAACTGAGACTCGTCGACTATCTAGTACCTCGTGGATTGATGTTCAATATGAGTGGTGCATGCAAAGATGTAGAGGATTCTTCAATAACAGTTGAGGCGGATGCCACCGTAGGAGCTAAATAGTGGTTTGGTTGGGGACTAGTGGAAAGGATAAGGGGTCGATGCCAGTAGGAACAAACATTGCAGGACCGTTTAGGCAGGTTGAGTCAAAACCTCCACTTCCGGTGAATGACCCCTTACCGACTGTCACTGACGTGGTGGACTATTTTGAGATTCTAGAGTGTTAAGGTCCATCAACGAACGTTTAAGTTCAATCAAGATGGAAGCTAATTGGGGAAAAGTCATATACAGAATTGATTGATGTGAGGTTGAAAAACTTTTGTTGCACCATAAAAATACTTCAAAAACTAAACGAAACACTTGTCATTTTCTGTAAGACCCGTAATTTTAAATCCTAAGTTATACAATTTTAGGGTATTTTGTGTTAAATTGCTTAGGCTTTTAACCCAGTTTTCAGTATTTAGTGAGTTAAAGGGGGAAAATATATTTCTGGAAATTGGATTAAAATTATTTGTCGAAGAATAATTTAGTTATGTTTCGAAGAATTTAATTCTGGGCGGTTTTGTTCAAAATATCTTAGGTTGCTGAGTAGATATTTTTACCAAAATAGTTTGAGATGTGAGTGAAGTGATGGATGTGAGAGTTGTTAGATATTTATTTGTTTAGGTTTAATTATTATATATATATATATATATATATATATTATATATTATTATTATTATTAGTACTATATATGTATATAAGTATAAGAAAAGGAAAGGAAGGAAATAGAAAGAAAAGAAATATAAAGGAAGGAAAAAGGAAGAAAGGAGAAAGGGGAGAAAGAAACAAAACATTTTCCTTCTTCTTCCTCTGCCCGCGCGAACCCCTCCACCCCCTTTTTTCTTCTTCGTTGTTTTTGTTTCCTTTTTCGTTCATTAGCTTCAAGAATAGAAACCCAAGGATTAGTGGGTAAGAGAGCAAGGTTTTCTCAACTTCATACTTCCTCGTTGTTTCGAAAATGAAGAAAAACGGTGTTAGGGATTTCAAAACCGTCAAACACAAACCTTCCCGTTTCATCTAGATCTAAGCTTTATTTCGCAAAGAGATAGAAAGGAAAGTTGCTCACTACCATGCTACGATGCTAGGGAACCAACTTTGGAAGCGGCGTTGAGAGCGGAAGATTTTATCGGATTTACCCGCGGCACCGTAATCACACATTAAAGCTAACGTGAAGGTAAGGGCTCCTTCCAAACTTTTAGTTTTCATTTAGGGACTTACTTGTGGTTGTGTGGAAAAGAATTTGTTAGGGTTGGAGTGTTGATTTGGGGAAAATGAATTTAATGCTTTATGGGTGAAATTCTAATGTGGGGTTTTGGTGATATTGATGGATGTTTCGCGGAAAAATGAATTTAACTCATTTATGTATGATTTTGAGTAAATGAAATTTGTTGGGTTTGAATGTGATGTTGTGTTGATTGTGTTCATCGTATTTGATGTATTCATAATTGATGCTGGTGAAATTTGATATGTGTATGTTGGATATTGTGGAGAAATGAATTGATGTGTTTTGGTGTGAGTTGTGGATTGGATCTGATAATAGGTTTGAGTTTGTTCTATGTGGAATTTGAAAACCATTAGAGTTAAACGAGTATTAAGAATGGGGAATCTCTTAATCTCTTGTTTACTTAATGTGTGTTTTGTGAAAATCGTTTAAGTTAAATGAGCATTAAGAATGAGGAATCTCTTAATGTCTTGTTTACTTAATGTGTGTTTTGTGAAAATCGTTTAAGTTAAATGAGCATTAAGAATGGGAAATCTCTTAATGTCTTGTTTACTTAATGTGTGTTTTGTGAAAATCGTTTAAGTTAAATGAGCATTAAGAATGGGGAATCTCTTAATGTCTTGTTTACTTAATGTGTATTTTGTGAAAATCGTTTCAGTTAAATGAGTATTAAGAATGGGGAATCTCTTAATGTCTTGTTTACTTAATGTTTGTTTTGAAAATCGTTGGAGTTAAAAGAGTATTAAGAATGGGGAATCTCTTAATATTTATGTTTGCTTAATATGTGTTTGTTTGTGAAAATCGTTTAAGTTAAATGAGTATTAAGAATGGGGAATCTCTTAATGTCTTGTTTACTTAATGTTCGTTTTGGAAATTGTTTAAGTTAACTGGATATTAAGAATTGGGAATCTCTTAATGTCTTGGTTACTTAATGTTGTTATGAAAATCGCTTAAGTTAAAAGAATATTAAGAATGAGGAATCTCTTAATATGTCTGTTTGCTTAATGTTTGGTGTGAAAATCGGTTAAGTTAAATGAGTATTAAAAATGGGGAATCTTTTAATATCTGCCTTTATTTAACGATTGTTGTGGATGGAGTCAGTGTATGCTCATGCATTTCATTTTGGTAAATTGTGTTGACCCGTGATAGGTGGTATGTTTACGATTTACTTTTTGGTAAGTTGTGCTGACCCGTGATAGGTGGCACCTCGGTAAATAGTACTGACCCGTGATAGGTGGTACGTTTACGATTTACGTTTTTTAGTAGATCGTGCTGACCCGTGATAGGTGGCACCTCGGTAATTGGTACTTTGGCCTGCGATAGGCAGTACAATTATGATTTACGGCCCTTCGAGGACGGTTTTGGTTTGGAATTCCGAGTCCATGCATTTTGGCATATACGCATTGCATTAGGGTGCTTGGCACGCGAGTCGTGTTTGATTTAAGTTTATGATTGTGTAGAAATTGTTAAGTGTTATGTGGTGATATTATGCGTAAGAGTGATTGATTGTAAACTATTTCGAAACTCAAGTTGTCATGGTGATTGTGTTGAAAATGCTAAGTGTTTTGTTTTGGAATTGCGTGTAAGTGTGGTTGATTGCAAAACCTTTTCGAAACTTAAATTGTCGTGGTGATTTTGTTATAATTGCCAAGTGTGGATGTTTTGGAATTGTTTGTAAGTGTGATTGATTGCAAAACCATTTCAAAACTCAAGATGTCGTAGTGGTTGCGCTATAATTGTTAAGTATGATTGTTTGGATTTGTGTGTATGTGTTGGTTGGTTTCGATACCCTTTAAAAAGCTGAAAAATGCTGAATTTTGCTGTTTTTCTGCTGCTGTCTGCTATGTATTCGAATACAGGAAGCTGTATTCGAATACAGACATGTTGTTTTGCTACTGACTTACTGTGTAGTCGAATACAGACTGCTGTAGTCGAATACAAACATGTTGTTTTGCTACTGACTTGTTATGTAGTCGAATACAGAATGTTGTATTCGAATACAGACATGTTGTTTTTGCTGCTGAATGCTGAAACAGCCTTGTATTCGAATACAGAGATGCTATATTCGAATACAACAATGTTGTTTTGTTAAAAACTTCAATTTTCAACTTTGTTTATGCATGTTAAGCATATGGAAACCCTTTTAAGGTGCATGCTAAGTGGAAAGGTTATTTGTGCATTTAAAAACTTAAATGTTATGTGTTAACTGTTAATTTCGGTTGGTGACCCTTTACAACTATTGTGGAAATCTGGGCTTTGCCCTCATATGAGAGACAGGACGACCCTACCGGTTCATACCCTATGGATGGGGATGTAGATGGGAATGCCTGACTGGAGCTATGTTAGGAGGATCTTACGGGGCGTGTGGAGACCACTCAGGGTGTTTGGAGGTTTTGTAGAATGATCCGATTAGGTTATTTATCCAAAGGTGTTACCTTATTTATTTCTCTGTTTTATTTTAATTTGTTTTGAAAAAAAAAATACACCCTCGCTTCGAAAATCGGGGTGTTACATTGTGGTATCAGAGCATTGGTTTGGTTTTCATTGGGGGCTGTGGAGCCTTTGGTTATAGATTGTAAGTCAACCTGTAGGTTATGAGTCGGTATCTGATCATGCGTCAGGGTAATTGGTCTGAGTTGTCAAATCAAGGGTAGTGATTATGTGTTGATATATTCGAGACTTAGTTTTGGAATTATTTGAAGTGGTGTTATCACTTCTTCTTGATGTTGGTTTTTCGGAATCACTACCTCCAAGAGGGAACGACGTTGCAATGATGAACGTTAGTAGGGATGATCAAATGGTTGAAGCTACAAATAACATGGATGTTTTGTTGTTGCATGAACTGCTGCAAAGACTCGACGGGATCTGGAGAAGAGGGAAAGAGGGATTTATGCTATTAAGTCAAGAGGATTGAAAGATTTTCGTCGTTACCATCCTCCAAAGTTCAAGGGTGATGAGAACTCTGGAAACAGATGATTAGTGGATTCAAGAAATGGAAAAGATCTTCGAGATGACGAATTGTTCAGCAGACCTGAAGTAAATCATGACGGCATGGAATTTATAAAATGGTTCGAAGGACACAGAAGCTATGTGTTGGTTTAAACTCGAAGATGATGAGTATGGATGGATTAACATTAGACTAATAAGGGATTTCAAGTAAAGATCTAAGTTGAGGACTCTTGTTATGAAAAGTATTAGACGTTTTCCTAGTAGATTTCAGGATGAAACTGGATGAAGTTTGACAACTGTCAAGGAGATGTGAACATCATGGAATTGTTGAGAAGATAAGGCTTCCATTTGGAATAACATTTGGTGTTTAGGTGTCAATGAAAGAGACTGGTATTGAAGTTAAGAAAAGTATTAGACGTTTTCCTGGTAGATTTCAGGATGAAACTGGATGAAGTTTGATAACTGTCAAGGAGATGTGAACATCATGGAATTGTTGAGAAGATAAGGCTTCCATTTGGAATAACATTTGGTGTTTAGGTGTCAATGAAAGAGACTGATATTGAAGTTAAGGGAGTGTTGCACCCTAGGAGTAAATACTACATTGGTTAGATAAAATACGCTTTGAGGAATAGTCGATACCTTGAGGGATAAAGTCGAGCATTCGAGTTAGACTGGATTCGCAACTTGGATTATTAAGTATGGATAGTAATATCGGATGAATCTATAGACACGTAAGTGTGAATTTTGAGCGATGTTCACAAAAACATAATGAGTTAAGCCTTGATGTATTGAACTCTATGTTACCATTAAGTGGAATTTGAAGTATCGAGTACAAGAATACTTGAGATTGCGGTAATATAAGTTTGAGAGTCTATAAAAGGATGGAAATTACTAAGAGGACGTAATATTTTGATAGGTTGGAAGGATTATTTGAGATTTGATTTGGGGGCCCTAAGACGGTTGATTTTATTAGTTGATGATTTAATATCCACAAAGTCGGATGGAGGACCAAGTAATGCTTAAAACATTCATAATCGAAGGAGTTGAGGCAGGCAAGTGATAAATGATTCATGTTAAGGATGGAAGTGTTTGGAGATTTTGAAGATCAAATATGAGAATCCTATTAAATGATAGAAAGTGAAACAAATATTGGAAAATGTGCCAAGAAATTTGTTGGAGCAGCACATAGAGATGTAGCTTATGACAATTAAAGATTCAGGAATGGAATTATCTCACCTATAATTCCGACATTATTATTATAAAGGTATGCCAATGATATACAGACATTACTTGAGTGCATGTCATGGGGATTGTTATTGTGTTTGTCAATCAAAGGAGTTAAAGGTTTGTTTAATAGGAAACAATTGAACATGAAATGGAAAAGTTTGGTGGGAATTAGTAAGACTTGATTTATTGGAATCACTACAATGAAGATGTATCAAGGTTCAAGGTAGAAATTTAGAGTTTGTATAAATGGAAAAGTGATGGAGTGAATACAATGTGGTTGACCTGTCATAATGAAAGGATAATCATCAAGTTGCAAATGAAAGACACAGTGAAATTAAGAAGTATCAGAATAAATGTTGGCAGTAGAGGTAGGAGGATTATTTTTGAGTTTGTGCATAATGGCGAAGTATGTAAGAAATTTTCTAGTGAAGCGTGAATTTGAGGTGTTAGGCATGAGACAAATGTAGACCTTGATCTATGAATTAAATTCAAGTTGGATTTTAATGGAAAAACGTGACTCTTGAAATGAAGTACTAAACTGAAAGGAAGTTTGTGTGTCCCAAGTGGTATAGTCTTTGGCATGATTTCGAAAATATTTGAGGAAGCTTTGATCACCAAGCGTAGGTGGGGATGGAATTATTAAATTTATAACTAGAAATAACATACTGATAAGAACACTACAGTTTGACGTAGTTGTACGACTTAAGAAAAATTGAGGATTTGTGGACAAGGGAGAAATTTAGAAGTTCTCAGATGTAGTGATTGTTCTATGCTCAGTGTGTTGGGGTCATTCTAAGTGTTTCAGTTTGGTACCAAATGGATGTTTCGTACCAAGTGGATGCCAATGAGACTACGTGACATAGGTATGGGATATTTTACTTTGTCGACAGGATCAAAGTTATAGGAAAATAAAGGAAACTCAATGGACCTTGAGAAGATTGTTGGATGCTTGTACCTTAAGATAACCTCATATGTGATGGTGATTATGACCTCAGTTTTACAGAAATATATGCAGAAAGATTTCTATTCAAACAATATGCGCAGCAGTTTAATAAATTGTAGATTTACTAAACACAAGATTACGAAAGGTCCCTAATAATCAATTCTAATGAATGTCAAACAATATCAGTTATTGATTATATGGAGAAATGCATCAAAAACAATTGTTACTCAAGATATTGATTTTCATGCAATCATCTCAAGACAATTCATCATGCAAAGACACTTATCACAGAATCTTTATCATGCATTCAATCAATATCAAAAACACAATAATTGCGGAAAATTAAACGAGATAAGGGAAAGAAAAGTGTACGCAGATATTTATACTGGTTCAGCCGCCTTATGACGGCTTACATCCAGTCCTAAGATCGAACCTGATCTTAGCCTTTCCAATAGAACTTCTTAGAATCAGTTTACAGATTTTACACAGCGCCTCGCGTCAATCTTAAACTATTCTCCCTGTTCTATCTTTCCCTTCCCTGAATTCTCGTGTTTAAATCCCATAAACTCTACCAAGAATACAGTCAAGTGTCTTCTTGTTGACAGCCCTCAACCTCGAAGAGCACCACCATTTGTAACTGGATTTTCTCAAAGTAATTTGGTTACAGAAATTGAATTAAAGAAATTGAAATAGATCAATTTTACAAAGCTCTTGATCTTCCTTCTTCTCAAAGCTATCTTTCTCAATTCAGTCTTTTTTAATCCTTTTTGAGCACAAATGTAGATTGTTCAAGGCTGAAAAAGATGTTCAAAGTAATATCAGTTGAGAAAGGATTAGTAGTATATTGTGTATGTTGTGAAGGTGTATTATCAAAAATGTTATTCACAAGTTATAAGAAGAATAGAGTGAATGCAGTTTATATAGTTTCAGGAAAAACAACACATGAATAGATTTGGCCAATCGATTCATTAAAGTTATAAAGCACACTAATCGATTTATACAATCGATTTCGCGAATCATGTTTTTCTTGAATCTTGAAACTGCATACACTAATCGATTTACCTAATCGATTAGTTTAAATGAGTTCTTCAGACTTGGATGGATGTTCATATTTGAATCGATGTGCATAATCGACTTGGGGTGTTTTGTTCCAACAACGATATCAAAACAAGCGATGTACTCAATCGATTCAAACATTAACATAGTCCTTAAGTCATCTCTGTTTCTAAAAACTTTTTGTACCAATCGATTTCACTGGCTCCAGGGATACAATGATTTTCATAAATCGATTTTCCTAACCGATTTAACAAGTTACAGAGTTGGTTTAAATCAACGTAATCGATGTGTCTAATCGACTATGGACTTAAGTCTGAAGCACATTACATTATTTGGTTCATTCAATCGATTTACCAAGTCGATTGATGCCAAACTTATTTCAAAAGAAGTATGTTAGTGGATTGTGCGAATCGATTGCGTATGTCCCATACCAATTTCATTTTAAAGGTAATTTTGTTGAATCAATTTGTCTAATCGATTTACTAATTATTGGTTTGGCTCTGTGACATTCAAAATCGATTATGGCAATCGATATAGACAATCAAAAAATAAAGTTGTGATTGGATCAATCGATTTGCCAAATCGATTAGCTTGCAAGGCATGCCACTGACTTGCACATTTTAATTTTAGTAAATGTACCAATCGATTTGTCTAATCGATGTAAGCAATCAGTTCAGTCCTGGTGAATCAAGCAATCGATTTGCCTAATCGATTTATGGCTAACTGGCTCTCTGACTTGCACAATTTATTTTCTAATAAATGTACCAATCGATTCACCTAATCGATTGATATCATACTTGATTTTCAGAGAATGTGCAAATCGATGTTTCCAATCGATTTCTTAATCCCAGACTGCATAATTTCATTCAACCCTGTTACAGAATCGACTTTACTAATCGATTTGCTTATGAATCTTCAAGCTTTTGCTGAGTTCCAAGCAATTGTCTCAAGTTTGTAGGGTTGAGTTGTTTTTCCTGAAATTTTTCTCAGTTTACAATGTCAGATTTATTTGATGATGTATGTTTGTCAATAATATCAAAAACGAAGATATGTCTAACAATCTCCCCCTTTTTGATTTAAGTGACAAACATGCAATTTTAACTTGAGAAATATTTCAAAGGAATATATTGCAATAACGACAGTCTAGTGAAGCTCCCCCTAAATATGAGTATCCATGCTTTTCATATAGTGAAATAAGGGTTAGAGCTAAACCAACCGAAAACGTATCAGAGCAATTTGCAAGCGATTACATATCAGAGTAAATTGCAAAAAGCACTGCTAGGATCAGAACATTATCAAGCTTAATAAGTATCAGAGCATAAGTAGCATAATCATAGCATAAGTATCACGGCATACTGAGTTAGTACAATTTACAAGTTAAATTTTTCTGCCCCTTTGTCAGTTAAGTCAAAAAGAGGTAAAGGAGAGAAAAACTCAGAACTATGCTCCCCCTTAGTTGGTAGCAAAACTGAAAAACTGCTATATAATGCAACTGGAACAGATTAGTAACAGGAGCAGTTTGTAAAACAAATTGTATCACTGTGATAAACAGAAACAGATTATGGCACGTACTAAGGATGAAATGCAACAAACATTATGATCATAAGCTCAACTTTATATATTCATTCAGCAGTAAGAAAATTACATAGAAAGGGCAGACCAAAAGAAACAAAATAGCAAAAAAACTAAAATCCTAAACATCTAGAGTGTGTTGGTCCTCATTATTATCTGGGGAAGAGGCTGAGACCGCTGTATTACCCTCAGCAGGTGTCTCCTTAACATGAGTTTCAGCAACGTCTAAGTGTGTCGGAGTTGGTTCTTCAGTTGTTTGTCTTCCAATCTCAGCAACATCACTGAAAGACAACTTAATGCCCAAATGCTCTTGGATTGCTGCCACATCCTGTACAACCAGTGCCAAGTCGGATTGAAGCTTCTGCATAGCATCCTCCATTCTGGTGTTGTGAGCTGCATGTGCTTCCATTAATTCAAGCAATTTGGCAAGCACTTCAGAACCGGCTGTAACAGAGTCAGCAGCTAGTGGTCCAACACTTTGTTGGGTTTGTTCAGCACTGGCTTGAGGTCGCCTCCAAATGCCATTCACTTTGCGCAGCTGCATTTGGTTCACAATAGATTCACTAAAAGTAAGGATGGTCTTGGTCGATTCTTCACCCTTGAACGATACTTTGAAATGCTCCAGAATCTTTGTGATCAACTGGGGGTATGGAAGTACCAGCTTTCCTTGTGCAGCTTCCAACATGTGTCTTAGGACGATCCATGCCCAGCTCATCTTGAGCTCTTTGCACAGTCCCCACAGCAAAACAATGTCCAACCTTTGGACAACAGCATGATTTCCGGATCTTGGAACAAGCATCCGGGTTAGAACGTACATCAACATCCTTTGTTGAACCTTCATTTGGCCTATTGGTAATGCAACTGATTCAGCAAAACCATCAACCATCAAGTCCTGCACTGCTGTTTGACGATCCAGTGAGGCTTCCCAGCCTTCATCAACTGCGTCAGCTTCGAAGAGAAAAGCTTCTTCCCTTTCACCATTGCTTTAAAACCAACTTCACTCATTTTGAACGTTGAGTAAAAGGCCCTAATCAAATTAGGATATGAGTCGAGTGAGTAGGAGAGAAAAGCTTCTAAACCGTGAAAGCGTAGATGATCCTGAAATATGAACCCGTCTTGATCGAAGTATGCAAAGTCCATGTAGCGTGCTTCATTAATTTTTCTCTTAAGAAAAACAGGAGGCAACGCAGAAACTTCTACTGGTTTTGCTTTAGATGGAGCTTTCTTCTGTGGAGTTGAGGAAGTGCTTTTCTTCTTCTTCTTGCGAGCAATCTCCTTCATTGCATCGGCAAGGAGTTTCTCTGTTGGTGGCTCCTTCCTTTTGTTTGTCTTTCCTTGATCAATGGCAATACCTTTACCTTTATCTTTGGCTAAAATCTTGTGAGTTGGGACTGGTACCCGTTTAGAAAGAGTTGGTGGAGGTGAGGGGGTTCTCCCACTTGAAGATGAGGATTGTGAAGGTGATGGAGTTCGTGGTTGGGTATGTTTTACTCTTGCCATTGTTGTATGTAGAATATGTTAGAGATCAGTGGTGAAAAGAGTGATAAAGAGCAAAGAGAGTTGAAGCAGATGCAACAGATTGTAAGTGAAAATCGATTTAGGGTTTGTAAACTGTGCTGAAAATCGATTGATCACTGTTGTTTTATACTCTCTAAAGTGGCAATCGATTGGGCCAATCGATTTAGGTTACCGTTACTGGGGAAGGTAAAAAGATTGACAAAATAATGTGACGTAACGGCTAGTAAAAACACTCCAACGGTCATATTATTAATCGATTTCCCTAATCGATTATGTAGTTACCAAATCGATTTGTCGAATCAATTTCGTATCATTTCAGAAACACCAAATAACAGTTCAGATAGGCACCCATCTCAGCATCGATTTCCCAAATCGATTCGTTAAAAGAAAATCTCAAACCAAATTTAACAATCGATATCCCAAATCAATTTCGAGCTTGTTCAGAAATCTGTCATATCAGTTCAGAAAGTAACTTGTATCAGCATCGATTATCCAAATCAATTCCTTTGAATGGAGATTTCAAACATATTTGACACAATCGATTTTCCAAATCGATTTTGAGTGTCCAAACTGACAAAATAGATATATTATGGGTCAAATCGACATGGGTAATCGATTGTATAAAGACATTTTCCTGTGTAGCCACAGGGTAATCGATGTAACCAGTCGATTAGTCACATAATTCAGATCTCACTAGGATCTATGATGCCTAGTTTCATCCTGATGTGATGGAAGCTGTCCTTTGGCAAAGCTTTGGTGAATATGTCTACTAACTGCTCAGTTGTGTTGACATATTCTAACTTGATATTTCCACTTTGAAACTGATCTCGAATGAAGTGATGCCGAATTTCGATATGCTTGGTTCTAGAGTGCATCACTGGATTTTTAGTGATACAAATAGCACTTGTGTTATCACACATGATAGGAACAGTTCCTAAGTCCACACCGAAATCCAATAAGTGTTGTTTCATCCAAAGAATCTGTGCACAACAGCTCCCGACTGTTATGTATTCCGCCTCGGTTGTAGAAAGTGCAATACTTGTTTGCTTCTTGCTAAACCACAATACAAGAGAATTTCCAAGTAAGTGACAAGTACCTGAGGTACTCTTCCTGTCCAGCTTGCATCCAGCAAAATCTGAGTCTGAAAACCCAACCAATGAACAAGTAGAACCTCTTGGGTACCATAAGCCGAGATTCCTAGTTCCTATTAGGTATCGGAAAATCCTCTTAACTACACTAAGATGAGATTCCTTAGGATTAGACTGAAACCTAGCACACAAGTAGACACTAAACATAATGTCAGGCCTGCTTGCAGTAAGGTAAAGTAAAGACCCTATCATGCTCCTATATTTGGAAATATCTACTGGTTTTCCCATCTCATCCCTGTCTAGGTGACCAGCTGAGCTCATTGGAGTATCAATGGATTTATACTTATCAAAGCAAAACTTCTTTATTAATTCATTGCAATATTTTGTTTGGCTAATGAAAATACCAAGCTTGATTTGATTGATTTGAAATCCCAGAAAATAGGAGAGTTCTCTCATCATTGACATTTCAAATTTACCTTTCATTAAATTTTCAAAGTCTTTGCATAGCTTGTAATTGGTTGATCCAAAGATTATGTCATCAACATAAACTTGGACCAGCAAAATATCTTTTCCATTAGTTTTTATAAAAAGGGTTTTGTCAACATTGCCTCTTACAAAGTTTTGTTGAACGAGAAAAGTGCTCAGCTTCTCATACCAAGCTCTAGGAGCTTGTTTCAACCCATAGAGGGCCTTTGTTAGCTTGTACACATGATTAGGAAAATCAGGATTTTCAAAACTAGGTGTTTGGCTAACAAACACTTCCTCTTGGATGTCACCATTGAGAAAGGTGCTTTTCACATCCATTTGGTAGAGTTTGAAGTCCATGATACACGCAAAGGCCAACAGGATTCTAATGGCTTCTAACCTTGCTACAGGGGCATAGGTTTCATCAAAATCTATCCCTTCTTCCTGATTGTAACCCTTGGCCACTAATCTAGCTTTGTTTCTAGTGATCACACCATTCTCATCTAGTTTGTTCCTAAACACCCATCTTGTTCCTATGATGTGCTTATTTTCTGGTTTAGGTACTAGAATCCAGACTTCGTTTCTCTCAAATTGGTTCAACTCCTCTTGCATAGCAAGTATCCACTCACTATCTAGTAAGGCTTCCTTAATGTTCTTAGGTTCAATCTGAGATACAAAAGCAGTAAGGTTACAAAAATGACTAAGGTTTCTCCTAGTTGCCACTCCTCTAGAGATGTCCCCTATGATGTTATCTATGGGATGGTTTCTATTAAACTTCCACTCCTTAGGTAACTCATCTACTCTAATAGGTTCAACACAATCACTATTGGTTGGGGGTGCAGCTACCTCTGGTTCTAATGGTTCAGATTCTACAATATCATCCAAAGATGCATCAACTATAGAAGGAGTTTTGTTCAAGTTTTCTTTAAAAAATTCATCAAACTTTACATGAACTGACTCTTCTATGGTCTTTTTTCTTTTGTTGTAGATTCTATAGGCTTTGCTAGTTTGGGAATAACCTAGAAAGATACCCTCATCTGCCTTAGGATCAAACTTACCCAGGTGTTCCTTACCATTATTCAAAACAAAGCACTTACAACCAAAAACTCTAAAGTAAGAAACATTTGGCTTTCTACCCTTGTATAACTCATATGGAGTTTTCCTAAGGATTGGTCTAATCAAAACCCTGTTGACAACATGTGTGGCAGTGCTAACTGCATCAGCCCAGAAAAATTTAGGTATGTTAAAGTCTTTAAGCATGGTCCTAGCTAATTCCTCCAAAGACCTATTTTTCCTTTCAACTACACCATTTTGCTATGGTGTCCTAGGGGCTGAATACATGTGATGAATACCATTCTGTTCACAATAAGTATCAAAAGAATCATTTTGGAATTCACCTCCATGATTACTTTTGATGGACATGATTTTCTAACTTGTTTCATTTTGTACCAAACTTGCAAACTTTTTGAAAACAGAAAAAGCGTCACTTTTATGAGTCAGAAAGAAGGTCCAGGTGAATCTAGAATAATCATCAATTAGCACGAAACCATACAAATTGCCACCAAAACTTCTCACTTGGGATGGACCAAAGAGGTCCATATGGAGCAGTTGCAAAACCCTATTGGTTTTGACCATGTCTATTGGGGAAAAGAGGTTTTGACAAGTTTACTTTGTTCACAAGCAGCACAAAACCTATCCTTAGTAAACTTCTTGTCAGGGAGTCCTACAACTAGTTGTTTGCTAACAAGTCTATTCAAATGATCTATATGAATGTGTGCAATACGTTTATGTCATAACCATGTTTCATCAGCATTTGATAATAAGCAACAAACAGAATCAGCAGGCACAGCAGTTAAATCTAGCATGTAAATGTTGTTAACTCTATCACCTACCAATTTCATGCTTTTATCAGTTTTGTTCTCAATTGTGCAATAGAGTGGTGAAATTCTTACTTGAAAACCGTTGTCACACGACTGACTTATACTTAGAAGGTTATGTTTCAGCCCTTCCACGTATAAGACATTTTTAATTATAGTAGTTGATTCGCTGTCAATGTTACCTTCACCGCAGATCTTGCCCTTGTTATTATTCCCGTACTTTACAAATCCACCTTCTTTTAGGTTAAGGGATAGAAACATTGACTTGTCCCCTGTCATATGCTTTGAGCATCCACTGTCAAGATACCATTGATATTTCGTGGATCTCAAGCATACCTGCAATAAAATCAGAATCTCAATTTAGGTCCCCAATCTAAATTGGGTCCTGGGGGGTGAGTTTCAACATCTTGTGTCTTAATCTTCCAAATCTGTTTACATCCTCTGTTAGCAAGTCTTTTATATTTGCAATTGTAAACATAGTGTCCTTTTCTACAACAAAAATGACAAGTGATAGCAGAGGATACATACTGTTTTGGTTTGACAAAGACATTATGCATGTGAATAGACTTAACAAATTTCTGGTGATGCTTAACATTACCATATCCTATGCCATGTTTAGTTCTATTCTGATTAGCATGCATATTCTGGTTAAAACCAAGTCTAGATTTTATATTGACATTTCTCTAGTTGCTAAGAATATCATTCAGTTTATCCTTGCTACTAGAGAATTTCAATAAATCCAACTTCAATAATGCAATAGAATTCTCAAGATCAATGCATTTGGCAGATTTATCATGTGAGTCCTTTTTTAATTGTTCACATAAGTCCTCAATCTTCCTATAATCAGTTTTCATTCGATCATGCAGCATGCACTGTTGTTCAAGCATTTTCTTAGTGCTAACTAACTGCTTAACAGATTTAACATATTCAGCATGTAGTTCATTAAATGCATCTTGCAGCTCATCAAAAGAGGGATTATATTGAGAACTTACCTCACTTTCTGATTCAGAATCCGTGTTAGCCATGAGGCACATATTTGCTTCTTCAGTTTCGGAGGATGTGGAGGATTCTTCATTGTCATTCCACGCAATGTATGCTTTTCTGTTTTTCTGAGCTGGTTCCTTGCCTTTAGTTTTGGAATTTCTGTTTTTGTTCTATAGCTTGTAACAATCAGCCTTTATATGACCAGTTTTTCCACACTCATAGCATGTGATTGTCTTACTGTCATTGTTCTTCGAGCTGGATTGTTTTCTAAATTTACTGTCTTTCTTTTTCAGAAATTTCTTAAACTTCTTGACAAGTAACCCAAGTTCAGGTTCCTCATCATCCTCACTGCTTGATTCATCTGAGCTGCTCTCATGTTCAAATTTAGACTGATGTGTTTGGGCTTTCAACAACAATCCTTTTCATTTTCTGTCAACTTGCTCAACTTCATTGAGTCTATGTAGTTCCATTTCATGCTCCCTCAGTTTTCCAAACAAGGTAGCTATTGTCATGCTTCCTAAGTCCTTTGATTTAGCAATGGCAGTGATTTTTGGTTGCCATTCCCTGGTAAGACACCTCATTACCTTGCCAATTTGCTGATCATTATCAATCTCTTTGCCTAAGGCATTCAGGTTGTTGACTATGTGTGTAAACCGGGTCTGCATGTCGTTTACTGATTCTTCTTTCTTCATGCTAAACAATTCGTACTCGTGCATGAGAGTATTTATCCGAGCACTCTTTACGTCTGTGGTTCCTTCATGCGTCTGCTGAAGTGTGTCCCACATTTGTTTTGCTGTCTTGCAATTTGAGACTCTGAAGAATTCATCATGACTCAAGGCGGCAGTTATAATGTTCTTGGCTTTGGCATTGTACCCAACTTTCTTTTTGTCATCCTCAGACCAGTCACTTTTAGGCTTTAAGATTGCTGATTCACCAGTACCTGCTATGGTTGGCACAAAAGGTCCATTCTCTACAGCATCTAGAATGTCAATACCACTAGCGTCAAGAAAAATTAGCATGCGTTGTTTCCAATACATGTATGCAGCCCCGTTAAAGGCAGGGGGCCTAGCTAACGACGCACCTTCTCCTAGGAAATCAGAGGCCATGATCTTTTGATGAGAATTACTCTAACAAAAGTAGGCTCTGATACCATTTGATGGTGATTATGACCTCAGTTTTACAGAAATATATGCAGAAATATTTCTATTCTAACAAAATGCGCAACAGTTTAATAAATTGTAGATTTACTAAACACAAGATTACGGAAGATCCCTAATAATCAATTCTAATGAATGTCAAACAATATCAGTTATTGATTATATGGAGAAATGCATCACAAACAATTGTTACTCAAGATATTGATTTTCATGCTATCATGTCAAGACAATTAATCATGCAAAGACACTTATCACAGAATCTTTATCATGCATTCAATCAATATCAAAAACACAATAATTGCAGAAAATTAAACGAGATAAGGGAAAGAAAAGTGTACGCAGATATTTATACTGGTTCAGCCGCCTTGTGACGGCATACATCCAGTCCTAAGATCGAACCTGATCTTAGCCTTTCCAATAGAACTTCTTAGAATCAGTTTACAGATTTTACACAGCGCCTCGCGTCAATCTTAAACTATTCTCCCTGTTCTATCTTTCCCTTCCCTGAATTCTCGAGTTTAAATCCCATAAACTCTACCAAGAATACAGTCAAGTGTCTTCTTGTTGACAGCCCTCAACCTCGAAGAGCACCACCATTTGTAACTGGATTTTCTCAAAGTAATTTGGTTACAGAAATTGAATTAATGAAATTGAAATCGATCAATTTTACAAACCTCTTGATCTTCCTTCTTCTCAAAGCTATCTTTCTCAATTCAGTCTTTTTCAATCCTTTTTTATCACAAATGTAGATTGTTCAAGGCTGAAAAAGATGTTCAAAGTAATATCAGTTGAGAAAGGATTAGTAGTATATTGTGTATGTTGTGAAGGTGTATTATCAAAAATGTTATTCACAAGTTATCAGAAGAATAGAGTGAATGTAGTTTATATAGTTTCAGGAAAAACAACACATGAATAGATTTGGCCAATCGATTCATTAGAGTTATAAAGCACACTAATCGATTTATACAATCAATTTTGCGAATCATGTTTTTCTTGAATCTTGAAACTGCATACACTAATCGATTTACCTAATCGATTAGTTTAAATGAGTTCTTCAGACTTGGATGGATGTTCATATTTGAATCGATGCGCATAATCGACTTGGGGTGTTTTGTTCCAACAACGACATCAAAACAAGCGATGTACTCAATCGATTCAAACATTTACATAGTCCTTAAGTCATCTCTGTTTCTAAAAACTTTTTGTACCAATCGATTACAGAGTTGGTTGAAATCAACGTAATCGATGTGTCTAATCGACTATGGACTTAAGTCTGAAGCACATTACATTATTTGGTTCATTCAATCGATTTACCAAGTCGATTGATGCCAAACTTATTTCAAAAGAAGTATGTTAGTGGATTGTGCTAATCGATTGTGTATGTCCTAGATCAATTTCATTTTAATGTTAATTTTGTTCAATCGATTTGTCTAATCGATTTACTAATTATTGGTTTGGCTCTGCGACATTCAAAATCGATTATGACAATCAATATAGACAATCAAAAAATAAAGTTGTGATTGGATCAATTGATTAGCTTGCAAGGCATGCCACTGACTTGCACATTTTAATTTCAGTAAATGTACCGATCGATTTGTCTAATCGATGTAAGTAATCAGTTCAGTCCTGGTGAATCAAACAATCGATTTTCCTAATCGATTTAAGGCTAACTGGCTCTCTGACTTGCACAATTTATTATCTAATAGATGTACCAATCGATTCACCTAATCGATTGATATCATACTTGATTTTCAGAGAATGTGCAAATCGATGTTGCCAATCGATTGCTTAATCCCAGACTACATAATTTCATTCAACCCTGTTACAAAATCGACTTTACTAATCGATTTGCTTATGAATCTTCAAGCTTTTGTTGATTTCTTGAGTTCCAAGCAATTGTCTCAAGTTTGTAGGGTTGAGTTGTTGTTCCTGAAATTTTTCTCAGTTTACAATGTCAGATTTAGTTGATGATGTATGTTTGTCAATAATATCAAAAACGAACATATGTCTAACAATATGTAAGTTGCAAGGAACGCTATTACAGTTCGGTTAAGATAGTCTAAGCCACTATCATGGTTGTTGGCTATTTATTGACAAATTGAGGGACTGATCATCCTTAATCTCTTGTTGATAGTAGACAAAATCATGTTGAATGGAACGGACGAGCCTTATCGACTATGGATGTGTGTGAAGTTATTAAGCACCCTATGATAAGGGGTAGGCAACATTTTTTCGAGAAGGCCGGGTGAAACAAGTTGTGACTAGTATGTTGAATTCTAGTACAAACCTAGTGTGGATTGTTACTCGTACTTTAAGTTTCGAGGACGAAACTAATTTTAGGGGGGTAGTAATGTAAGACCCGTAATTTTAAATCCTAAGTTATACAATTTTAGGGTATTTTGTGTTAAATTGCTTAGGCTTTTAACCCAGTTTTCGGTATTTAGTGAGTTAAAGGGCGAAAATATATTTTCTGGAAATTGGATTAAAATTATTTGTCGAAGAATAATTTAGTTAGGTTTCGAAGAATTTAATTCTGGGCGGTTTTGTTCAAAATATCTCAGGTTGCTAAAAATTGTATTCGACAATTGAGTTGCGACGAGAGTAGATATTTTTACCAAAATAGTTTGAGATGTGAGTGAAGTGATGGATGTGAGAGTTGTTAGATATTTATTTGTTTAGGTTTAATTATTATATATATATATATATATTATATATTATTATTATTAGTAATATATATGTATATAAGTATAAGAAAAGGAAAGGAAGGAAATAGAAAGAAAAGAAATATAAAGGAAGGAAAAAGGAAGAAAGGAGAAAGGGGAGAAAGAAACAAAACATTTTCCTTCTTCTTCCTCTACCCGTGCGAACCCCTCAACCCATTTTTTTCTTCTTCGTTGTTTTTGCTTCCTTTTTCGTTCTTTGGCTTCAAGAATAGAAACCCAAGGATTAGTGGGTAAGAGAGCAAGGTTTTCTCAGCTTCATACTTCCTCGTTGTTTCGAAAACGAAGAAAAACGGTGTTAGGGATTTCAAAACCGTCAAACACAAACCTCCCCGTTTCATCTAAACCTAAGCTTCGTTTCACGAAGAGATAGAAGGGAAAGTTGCTCACTACCATGCTACGATGCTAGGGAACCAACTTTGGAAGCGGCGTTGCAAGCGGAAGATTTTACCAGATTTACCCGCGCTACCGTAATCGCACGTTAAAGCTAACGTGAAGGTAAGGGCTCCTTCCAAACTTCTAGTTTGCATTTAGGGACATATCTGTGGTTGTGTGGAAAAGAATTTGTTAGGGTTGGAGTGTTGATTTGGGGAAACTGAATTTAATGCTTTATGGGTGAAATTCTAATGTGGGGTTTTGGTGATATTGAAGGATGTTTTGCGGAAAAATGAATTTAACTTATTTATGTATGATTTTGAGTAAATGAAATTTGTTGGGTTTGAATGTGATGTTGTGTTGATTGTGTTCATCGTATTTGATGTATTCATAATTGATGCTGGTGAAATTTGATATGTGTATGTTGGATTTTGTGGAGAAATGAATTGATGTGGTTTGGTGTGAGTTGTGGATTGGATCTGATAATAGGTTTGAGTTTGTTTTGTGTGGAATTTGAAAACCATTAGAGTTAAATGAGTACTAAGAATGGGGAATCTCTTAATGTCTTGTTTACTTAATGTGTGTTTTGTGAAAATCGTTTAAGTTAAATGAGCATTAAGAATGAGGAATCTCTTAATGTCTTGTTTACTTAATGTGTGTTTTGTGAAAATCGTTTAAGTTAAATGAGCATTAAGAATGGGGAATCTCTTAATGTCTTGTTTACTTAATGTGTGTTTTGTGAAAATCGTTTAAGTTAAATGAGCATTAAGAATGGGGAATCTCTTAATGTCTTGTTTACTTAATGTGTATTTTGTGAAAATCGTTTTAGTTAAATGAGTATTAAGAATGGGGAATCTCTTAATGTCTTGTTTACTTAATGTTTGTTTTGAAAATCGTTGGAGTTAAAAGAGTATTAAGAATGGGGAATCTCTTAATATTTCTGTTTGCTTAATGTTTGTTTGTTTGTGAAAATCGTTTAAGTTAAATGAGTATTAAGAATGGGGAGTCTCTTAATGTCTTGTTTACTTAGTGTTCGTTTTGGAAATCGTTTAAGTTAACTGGAAATTAAGAATGGGGATTCTCTTAATGTCTTGGTTACTTAATGTTGTTTTGAAAATCGCTTAAGTTAAAAGAATATTAAGAATGAGGAATCTCTTAATATGTCTGTTTGCTTACTGTTTGGTGTGAAAATCGGTTAAGTTAAATGAGTATTAAAAATGGGGAATCTTTTAATATCTGCATTTATTTAACGATTGTTCTGGATGGAGTCAGTGTATGCTCAAGCATTTCATTTTGGTAAATTATGCTGACCCGTGATAGGTGGCACCTCGGTAAACAGTACTGACCCGTGATAGGTGGTACGTTTACGATTTACTTTTTGGTAAGTTGTGCTGACCCGTGATAGGTGGCACCACGGTAAATAGTACTTTGGCCTGTGGATTGTGATGAAACATTTAGCCCTATGGTGAAACTAGCAACTATCCGGACGGTTCTCAGCATTGCCTTATCATACTCATGGCCCATCCATCAGTTAGATGTCCAGAATGCCTTTTTAAACGGCAATCTTCGTGAGACCGTCTATATGCATCAGTCCATGGGTTTCTGCGATCCTGTTCATCCAGACTATGTCTGTCTTCTGCATAAATCACTATACGGCCTCAAAACAGGCTCTTCGAGCGTGGTACCAGAGGTTTGCTGACTATGTCTCCACCAAGCTTCCATCCCAGCAAATCCGACCATTCCTTATTCATCTACCGTAAAGGCACGGACATTGCATACCTTCTTCTATATGTAGATGATATCATTCTCATTACATCCACTGATGCTCTTCAGAAGTCCATCATGATACTGCTTGCTTCCGAATTTGCTATGAAGGATTTGGGCCCTCTAAGCTATTTTCTAGGCATTACAGTAACGACACATACAGGTAGTCTATTTCTTTGTTAGAAAAATTATGCAGCAGAGATCATTGATCGGACCGGCATGTCCTCTTGCAAACTATCCGCTACACTTGTTGACACCAAACAAAAACTCAGTGTCTCCTCAGGTGTTTCGGTTGAGGATCCCACTCATTATCGGAGCCTCGCAGGTGCTTTGTAGTATCTCACATTTACTCG
Organism: Cicer judaicum; assembly: GCA_037974835.1. NCBI lineage: Eukaryota > Viridiplantae > Streptophyta > Magnoliopsida > Fabales > Fabaceae > Cicer > Cicer judaicum. The sequence goes on along the minus strand of JBBPBS010000629.1, from coordinate 2,867,959 downwards.
ACCAGATATTTCATATGTTGTCCAGTAGATATGCTTCCACATTCATGCTCCAAAAACCGAACACATGAATGCTCTAAAACACATTCTATGTTACGTCCAAGGCACTTTGCATTTTAGTTTACATTTGTACCCTTCATCCATCTCCAATCTTACCTCCTACACTGATGCTGATTGGGGTGGTTGTCCTGAGACAAGGCGCTCTACATCTGGTTATTGTGTCTTTCTTGGTGATAATCTTATCTCATGGTCATCTAAACAACAACCTACCCTCTCTCGCTCTAGTGCTGAAGCAGAATATAGAGGGGTCGCCAACGTCGTGTCCGAGTTATGCTGGATTCGAAATTTTCTCCTAGAACTGCATTTTCCAATCCTAAAAGCAACATTGGGGTACTGTGACAATTTCAGTGCCATCTACCTCTCTGAGAACCCAGTTCAACACCAACGCACCAAGCACATAGAGCTAGATATTCACTTTGTTCACGAGAAGGTGGCTCGCGGTCAAGCTTAGGTTCTTCATGTCCCATCCCGTCATCAGATTGCTGACATATTTACTAAAGGGCTCCCGCACATACTTTTTGATGAATTTCGAGCAAGTCTCAGCATACGGGAACCTCCCGCTTCCACGGCGGGGGAGTGATAGACTACAATATTCTTGTATCTTTTCTATTCATAGAATAGTCAATACCTTCCTAATCTATTTTAAGTAAATCATTGATGTATAGTTAATAAGTTTCTATATTGGACATGCATGATCATTGTATATATACGTTTCCAGATTAATGAGAAAGCACGGCAATACAATTCCTTTCACTTAGCTAGAATTTAAGAGAAAACTAAACGAGCTTCTTCCATGCTTCCACATTTTGCATACATATTCATGATAGCGTTTACAACGGGAAAATTTGAGACCAAGCTATTGTTTATAACATAAATGTGTACATCTCTTCCATTATCCAAAGAGTTGCTACAAGCACAAGCATGAACAATGCTTGTGACAATATAGATATCTGGTCTAACACCCTTGCTTTACATTTCATCAAATAATCCAGTAGCATCATCGTATAGACCTTCTCGTACATAAGCGACAATGATTGAAGTCCAAGAAACAATAGTTTTTTCACCCATCATCACAAAAACTTTAGTTGCACTATTTAAATTGCCACATTTTGAATACATGTCTAGTAAGGTATTGCTAAACACCACTTCTCTACTAAAAGAAGCTTTCACTCCAAAAGCATGAAGAGCTCTACCAAGTGAAAGGTTTCCAATATTTGCACAAGCAACAAGTACACTAACCAATGTGGTCAAATCCACACTAACGCTCAAGTCCATTCTGGAAAAACCATCACAACACAACCATTTATCATAGAATTCCAGAAAGCTACATCTCGGTCACTCAATTCATCAAACAAATTTTGTGCACTCACAACTCTACCAAATTTAAAATAAATTGCAATTAGAGAGTTAATAGCAGTATTAGAACCAAATCTAATTTTAAAACATAGCCATGAACCCTTTTACATTCCTTTACCTTTCCCAATGCAGCAAAACACTTCAATACACAAGTAAATGTATAAGAATCCCTTTTAATTCCCAATTTTTGCATTTTTTTAAAAAGACCCAAACTTCCTCTGTAATTACCAATCTTTGCATATTCAGACATCATAAGATTCCAAAGAAAAACCTTATCATTGAGAATCTCATCAAATATTTCTCTCCCTTTAACCAAATCACCACAATTCACATACATGAAGACTAGTTTTGCACCTAAACCCCCTTTAATTGGAATACTGTTGGAAACGATAATGGAATGAACCCTTTTTCTATCTTCCAAAGATTTACACTCAGCACAAAGCTGCAAAACAGGACAATAAGTATTCAACCCAAGTTCATATATTTTTGACCTTATAAGCAATTCCATGGCGTTTCTGAGATCACCCATTTCGCAGAACTTGCAAATTTTAGCATTTTGGTCAGCGGTTACATTGTGAGTGGTGTTGGCTAAAGATGAAGAGACACTGACACTGCTATGACAAAAAAAAATGTTCAATTTGGAATGTAGTAGAGATTGTGTACAAGGTTGTTTGAAGAAGATGAAGTGATTACGAGACTTGGAATAGTTTGAATTGTTTTTAGGGGTATGACAAGGTGTTAAGGTGGTGGAGTTTGGTATGGTTTTTAACACACTTGACATTGGATTGTCCTATCTCGCCAAAAGAATGAAGCTTATGAAGAGTACGATAAAAATTTGGTTGCTAATGTATTTTTTTTTTTTTCGAGGAAATAAGTGAAGTCGTAATTTGGGAAGCTTACAGGTAAGAGCTTAACGATATGCCTGAACAACTGCTCTTGCCAAGACTCCACCACCCATCATAATCAAGTTTGCAAGAATCTTTGCAGTCACCACAGCTCATATCAATCACACACGAATTTTTATCAATCTCAGACACCCCTTTTGGTGCTTTAATTTATAACTTGTTTAACCCCGATTCATTAGTTTTAGCTACCAATCTTCTCCATTGAGACACGCAACATGAGCTGAAGACTCTATTACAACACATGTCTCAAGTGTTTCCTCATTAACCAAATTACTTCAATTATAACTAGTCCCTTGATCGGTGTCGTGCAATTCATCATCGATTTTTCTTAGATCACCACCAATGTTTTGATCCTTAACTTCTAAAGCTTTCTCCTTTAGCTCCTCATTGAATCCAAGATCATTGCACATATCTTCTGAAGTACCACCTTCAACACATACACCAATCGTGTCACCCAAGCTATGTCTAGTTCCTACATCAGATGCAACTCCTTCAACCAAATGGTTCAATTTCTCATAAACCTTGTTATCAGCATGATGCAACATTTCACCAAGCCTAACAACTCACCCCGACGCATGATCAAATAATAACTCCCAACCTATAGGTTGACCTAGAATCTAACCAAAGCTCTTATACCACAATGTAACACCTTAATTTTTAACAGCGCAAATGTATTTTTGTTTTAAAAAAACATAATTAATAAATTGCCAAAGCATAGCACAAACAAAAAATGTTATAATTAATTACATCATAATTATAACAAATTGAAAACGTTTTGAGATGATAAACCAAAATATCCAAACATAAAATGCATTAGGGCTATGAGACCTATCAGACATCGCTCATACCCCTGAGGTATTCTTGATAGACACATGTACAAGTATTGCTCCAAGAAATACTAATCTCCTCATAGTCACATTGAAAAAATGGAACATGGACCCACCAAAATAGAATTCATCTAATCGTATAAGTATAGTTATATTCATCCCAAAATGAAATAAGTACAACCACCAAAAGAAAAACAATAAGTCCCTATACAACAAAACTAATCTGATCATACTCTAACAACTACAATAATATGAGTGACCTCCATACACTCCACAAGTCCCGTCTGACACAGTATCCATCTTCGAGGTAGCCTCCTCCTCATCAACATCCATAGAGGGATTGGTCTCTTCAAAAGTCAAGTCTACCCACGAGATAGGTGGCTTCGACGGTGCTGGAATCTCAAAACAATTCAATAATTCATGGTCCAACCTAGATGTTCCTGCAATCTCTCGATCTGCTAGTATCGGCCCCTTATCCTTTCCGCCAGTCCATGGTCCAACCACTGTATCCTCAACTCCCACGGTGGCCTCCGCCTCAAGTCTAACTGAGGATTGCGTTTTACTATTGAATTATATTTAATTACTAAATTGAACAAAAGGTTTCCAAATTGATTGAATAATATTTAAAATTAACAAATGTAATAAAATTGATTCTATATAATGAGAAAAATGTCACGGATGAGTTTCACTTCGAATCTAACCATGGGGTCTAATTTGATCCTAGTTATTGAATTCCTTTATTGAATTATTGTCAAATTCTCTTTGTTATTCTTGCCCTAATGTCTTAGTGACATGACCTTTAATTCCAAAGTAACGCCTAATTCCTTAGTAGATTTAAGATTAGAATTAAGCATTACCATACATGAATCCTCTTTTTAAACTATTGTCTTTGCAACTAATTTAATTGGTTTCATGACTTGCATCTATCCCTAGACTACAAATTCATGAATTTCTCATTTCAAGCATTCGTTAAGTCCACTCCTGTTTCAAAATACGAATCGTAGAACATTTTAATGTTGATCAAGCGATAAAAAGCATTAAGCACAAAGATAAGAAAAATAATTCAATAAACTCATTCATATAACTAAAAATCAAATAAATACATAAAACAAGGGTTTCATCTAGTTACACTCATCATTAACAAATAGGGTTTAGTTACTCATGACAGAGATACAAAAGATAGGGATTACATAAGAATTACAAGAATAATTCATAGATGATCCTTGATAAAACTACTACAAAGGTGTTAGAAACAGTCGACTTTGAGTTTTTATGCTAGGGCAAAAGTCTCCCCACTTCCCAATAGTCAAAAAGATCACTAGAAAGTAAAAAAAAAAATGCATTTTAATGAATAATGATGCGCGTCGTGCGCCCCAGGTGCAGGATTTACGCTCCATATAGGGATGGAAATAGGCTAGACCGTCCGAAGGGGCCTATGACCTGGCCTACTTATGGCCTGGCCTATTTAATAAAAAGGCTAGGCTCAATCTATTTTTAAAGCCTATTTATTTAAATAGGTCAGGCTCAGACTTATGAAAAAGCCTATTAGATCTGACAGGCCGGCCTATATATATTTATTATTTATTAATATTATTTTTTATTATTATATTAATAAAATTATTTTCTATTTTAAATTCTATCAATTAGGCAATCACTTAGTAATCATTCCATATTCAGTAGTCATTCCATATTCGGTAGCGGTTCTATATTTGGTAGTCGTTTTATATTCGGTAACCATTCAATTAGTCAATCACTCAGCAATTGTTCCTTATATGTTTAAGAGGTAATAATTGATGCGTTTAAAAAGGCTTTTAAAAAGGCTTCCAGGCCAGGCCAGACTTTTAAAAAGGCCAGGTTAGGTCGAAAAAAAAGCCTATGATAGGTCGTAGGCCAGGCTTAGGCCGAAAAAATAAATCGTAGGCCATGCTCAGGCCTTTCAAAGCCTAGCCTGGCCTATTCCCATCCCAAGCTCCAGGCACGCCTGGACAGTGTCATTGGTCTGGAATTACGCCCCAGGCGCAGCTTTTCACTTTAGGTGCACAGATTCTTCTGGTTGACGTTTTTGTTTGTATTTTTCACCTCTTTAGAGCTTGGATTTGGTTCCGATGTCTTCATGAAAGTCGTCACTATGGATCTTAGCTTTCATTTTCACTTGGTTTTACTCCAATTGGACATCTAAAACTCCAGATATGGATGAAATACTCCACATAGGTTATGTTGATTTCTCATCAAAATTCACCACTGCACTAAAACAAAGTAACAACGCAAAACTTCGAAAGCTATCTACTTAATCAAGAAAATAAGAACATAAACATTTCATTAAATTAAATAAATAAAATTAACAAAACATATCAGATAAATCCTTAAATTAACTAATGAATAAAAGATAAATAAGACTAAAAACAATAAAAAAATATGCATATGATGAAGAGTCATCACAACCCCAAACTTAATATATTGCTTGTCCCCAAGCAACAATTAATTTCAGACTTGGTGTAGTTAAACGCATACTTAAACTCAATTTCTCAAATAAAATCAAACTCAATTTTAAAAGTTCCACCTACTACAAAACATTCCTCATGCTCTATGGTTGCTTACAAAAAACAACAAAATTTGTACACTTTAGCATTCATTTATCAAATTCAACTCTCTCTTCTCACAATCTCACCAAAATTTATCTCACGTGTTTAAAAAGGGTTATGAATTTATCACTTAAATCCTAGAACATGCATCACGCTACCATAGGCTTGAAAAAATTATAGTTAGCAATCACAATGCAGCAAACACATACACTTTTGGAGGACTTTCGGGTTGTAATGGGGCTTAGGTAAGGGTAGGACATTTTGGGATAGTAGGCTTTACTACTTGGAGTTCGGCATACTTTTCCAAATTATTCTACCATTTTTTATTTTTCTTCACCTTTTCATTCTTGAGATTCTCACATATTAACAAAAGAACCAAGAAGATATTATTTACCAAAGTACACCAACTGATTGTTTTTTCTTTTTCTTTTTTTCTTCTTTTTGTGAGAATCATCACCCCAAAATTAGAACTTTGTCAAGACAAAAAACTTTTTTTCTACCTAACTCCAAGTAAGGTGATTTAATTAAAGTCAGGTATTTGGCTTGTAATGTGGCTAGTAACCGAAATAAAAGGGCAAGGCTCAAAGGGGCTAGCAAAGGGTAAAATTTTCATAGGGTAGTTAGAAAGGCTCAAGCGACCAAACAAAGTTGCCTCAGTGTATCCATAAATTACAAGTGATGCAAGTCAGAATTACTGCAAGTTTTGAAGGGATAACACATGTTTGGATAATCACACAACAAAGAATAAAAGTGTTTAGGCCCAAAAGCTCATAGCTAGGATAATAAGGAGTATGAACTATCTAAATGATGTCAAACATGCTACTACAAAATTTATTTAATGGCAAGTGAGACTTCGACAACCAAGGAGTAATCAACAATGCATGCATTAGTGAAACTTATCGAATTGAGCAATGATATGAGCAACGAAATAGAGTTTAATTTACAAAATCCAAAAAAGAAAACTTAAGACCAAATGCAAGTTGTTAATAATTCTTCATCATAGTACATGTTTACACACAATTAGAAAGAAACAAATTCAAATAAAAAAAATAAGATTGCATAAAATAAAAGTTACCTCTACTTGTAGGTTGCCTCCCACGAAGCGCTTCTTTAAAGTCATTAGCTTGACGCCTCAATTATTGTCAAGGTGGTATATATGACAGGAAGAACACATTATCTTTCTTTTTCTTTTTGTTTGGTTGAAATTCCATGAACTTAAGAAATAAAAGATGTTGCTTCCATGTCCTTCCAAATTGATTAAAATAATATTTAAAATTGACAACTGTAGTAAAATTGATCCTTTTTAATGAGAAAAATATCAGGGATGAGTTTCACTTAGAATCCAACCTTGGTGTCTAATTTGATCCTAGTTACTGAATTCCTTTATTGAATTATTACCGAATTCTCTTTATTATTCTTGTCCTAATGTCTTAGTGACAAGACCTTTAATTCCAAAGTAACCCCTAATTCCTTAGTAGATTTAAGATTAGAATTAAGCATTATCGTACAGGAATCCTCTTTTTAAACTATTGTCTTTGCAACTAATTTAATCTGTTTCATGACCTACACCTATCTCGAGACTACAAATTCATGAATTTCTCATCTCAAGCATTTGTAAAGTCCACTTCCGTTTCAAAATACGAATCGTATAACATTTTAATGTTGATCAAGCAATAAAAAGCATTAAGCACAAAGATGAGAAAAATAATTCAACAAACTCATTCAAATAACTAGAAATCAAATCAGAAAAACAAGGTTACTTATGACAGATATATAAAAGATAGGGATTAAAGATATTGTCTTTGCAACTAATTTACACTCATCCCTAACAAATAGGGTTTAGTTACTTATGACAGAGATATAAAAGATAGGGATTAAAGAAGAATTACAAGAATTATTCATGGATGATTCGTGATAAAACTGCTCTAATGGTGTTAGAAACGACCGTCTTTGAGTCTCTATGCTAGGGCACAAGTCTCCCCACTTCCCATTAGTAAAAAATATGCATTTTAATGAATGTTGATGCGTGTCACGCGCCCTAGGCGTAGGATTTACGCTCCGGGTGTTAGACATAAGTCCTCTTGATCATGATTTTGACATAATTAACAAACATACAATGCACATGCATCATTGGATAAACTAACAGTTTGAACTGAGTAACATTTCAGGAAAAACAAGCAAACACTATACACTTGGACAAAAGCTTGGAACACAAGGAATCAAGCAAAATTGGAGGATGTGCTTGAAGAAAGATGCAAATATGTCTAGTGTTGATAGTGGTCATAGTATTTAATAAGTAGACTTATCACTATGGTTTCACACTTAAGTATTTGCCAAAGTAAAAATGAAATTATAAAATAAGGAAATAAATCAATCAACTGATAAGTCAATTGAACAATCAATTGGGCAATCGATTGTCTTACTCAGAACAAGAGTTTTTACTAAGTACATCGATTCGGAAATCGATTACTTAAAGTTTGTTTTAAAAACCTGAGTTCTGGTTTTAAATCAATCAATTACACAATCGATTGGGACATCAATTGAGTAATCGATTGTGTGATTCACAGAACCAAGCAGTTACTGAATCAATCGATTGGCAAATCGATTGTGAAAATTTTTTTCATCAGGGATGAATTCTGTGATCAATCGAATCGATTAGGTAATCGATTGGGACATCAATTGAATAATCGAGTTTGTGATGCACAGAACCAACCAGTTACTAAACCAATCATTTGGCAAATCGATTGTGAAAAAGGTTTTCATCAGGGATGAGTTCTATGATCAATCAAATCGATTGAACAATTAATTGAATTAAGTTTCTTAAACTTCATGTTTTGTCACAATCGATTAGGTAATCGATTGAAAGAATGAACTGGTTAAACATGTATCAGAAACATATATCCTAGTCGATTGGCACATTGATTTTAACTAAAAGGCTGAGCTACTGTAACAAGCCAAATCAATTGGCAAATCGATTGAACTAAATATCTGAGTCACTGTGACTAGTAAAATCGATTGACGAATCGATTGAAGCAAAATATATGAGTCACTATGATCAGTTCAATCGATTGGCAAATAGATTAAGGTAAAGGTTTGTGTTACATGGTGAATTAAGCCAATTGCCAAATCGATTATGTTAATACATATCAGTCGACTGAGTAATCGATTGTTTTCATCTCGTTGTCTGAACAAAACACCTATAATCGATTATGCAATCGATTCTGATATGAACTTAGCTTCAGTTTTTTATTTATGCATTAAAAGAATCGATTGGCAAATCGATTCATTTCTATATGTTCAAGATTCAAGAAAAACAAGATACGCGATAATCGATTGGGGAATCGATTAAGCTAGTTTTAAACTATTATAAAATCGATTGAGAAATCGATATACCTGTTGTTTTTCTGAACATATAAAAACTGAATCAATCATAATAACTTAACAACAATTATTCATTACACGTTTCATAACACAGAAATCAGGAAAAACACCATGAGAGAAATAACTGTAACCACACACAAAATACTCATTTGGCAAATTCGTTTTGTGTGAAATTCATATTGTGATTGAGTCATCCTCATTAGTCCTTTTTTATCTTTTCTGTAAAAACTATTGTAAAGAAAGTTCTGGAAATCCAGTGGTGTATACTGGTGACGATCTTCGTTGGTGCGTGAGTTCATCAAGAAGAAGTTTCATCTTGATCTCGTGAGAGTTTGGCAAGTAACTCTAGGGATAAGGTGGCGTTGTAATAGAAGTGAGTGAGTTGGATAGATAGGCTACGTTTGAGTTGGACAATCTGTAAAAAAGTACTCAAGTCATTAGATTTCAGGACTGGATGTAGGTTATCTCGTTGATAACCGAACCAGTATAAATCCCGATGCATGATTTTCTTATCCTTTCTCTTTATTTTTGATGTTGAATGAATGCTTATTCTTGACTGTTTGTATGTGAGTTTCTATCTTGATTAAGATTTTGAATAAGCATTAAATCTGCATTCTTATATTCTTAATACATGTATTTGTCAATCTTTGTTCCTGAATAAATTCTGTAAATTGTCATTGTTATCTTGATTAATAATCTTGTAAAATTAGTGAAGTCAATTCATATAATTTTTTAACAAACAGAGGCCATAATTACTTACAATTGGCATCAAGAGTCTGACCTTTTAAGACTAACTCTCATAAAAGAAAATGACCTCTATAGATTTCCTAGGAGAAGGTGCATCCTTGGCCAGGCCCCTTGCGTTTAATGGGGCTTCCTACATATATTGGAAAGAGAGAATGTTAATATTTCTAGAAGCATGTAGTCTTGATATACTAGAAGCAGTATTAGAGGGTCCCTATGTGCCTAAAATAGTTGGCGCAGGTGAAACATCAATCCTCAAACCCATATCAGATTGGTCTAATGAGGATAAGAAAAAAGTAGGCTATAATGCTAAGGCCAAAAAATTATAACCTCTACCTTGAATGCTAGAATTTTTCAGGGTGTCAAACTGCAAAACTGCCAAGAAAATGTGGGACACACTTCAAGAAACACATGAAGGAACAACAGATGTAAAAAGGGCCCGAATTAACACGCTGATGCATGAGTATGAGCTTTTCAACATGAAAAAGGACGAATCAATAAATGACCTACAAACAAGATTCACTCATATAGTCAATAATCAAAATGCTCTTGGAAAGGTGATTGATAATGAGCAGCAGATCAGCAAAATCATAAGGTGCTTGACCAAAGAGTGGCAGCCCAAGATCACTGCCATTACAGAATCTAAAGACTTAGGTAGCATGTCAATTGCCACACTGTTTGGAAAACTAAGAGAGCATGATATGCAACTGCACAGGATGAGAGAGACAGAACAAACATACAGGAAACCAAAAGGATTATCACTGAAAGTTTAAACTCAAAAACTAAAGTCTGAACCAGAAGAATGCACAGACAATTCTGACACTGAAAATGATGAAGACCCCGAGCTTGGAATGTTATTCAAAAAGTTCCTGAGAAAGAAAGAAAACAAGTCAAGAAAACCACCAAACTCAAAGACAAATGACAGCAAGATAACTTGCTTTGAGTGTGGGAAAATAGGACACATCAAATCTGAGTGCTTCAAATTGCAGAATAGAAACAAAACTGGAAAAGATAAAGGCAAAGAACCACAATCTACAAAATCTAGAAAAGCCTACATTGCCTAGAATGATAACGATGATGACTCCTCTAGATCTTTAGAAGAAGAAGAAGCTAATCTTTATCTAATGGCTAACACATATTTATATTCTAAAAGTGAGGTAAGTTCCACATCTAATCCTTCTTATGATGAATTACATGATACATTTAATGAACTGCATGATGAATATGTTAATGCAATCAAACAGTTAATTAGCACTAAAAAAATGCTTGAAAAACAATGCATGATATGTGAAGAAATTAAAAAAGATCATAAGGTGATTGTAGACTTGAATGAAAATTTGAAAAAAGGTCCGCATGATACATTTACTAGGTGTATGGAACTAGAAAAAACAGTTGAATCATTAAAATCTGATTAAGCAAAGTTTACAAGTAGTAAAAAAATTCTAACTGTTCTTCTAAGCAACCAGAGAAATGTAAATGTAAAATCTGGACTTGGCTATAGAAAAAACAGCAATGCTAAAAGAAATCAGAATGTTATTAGATCAAAGAATATGAATGATATATTTATTAAACCAAATCAGAATTCATCCTCTGTTGTTTCATGTCACTTTTGCTGTAAAAAGGGACTTTTTGTTTTTAATTGTAAATTGAAAAAGCTAGCTAATAAAGGATGGAAACAGATTTGGAAAATTAAGAAACCAATGTACTATGAAACTAACCCTCTAGGACCCAATTTAAGTTGGGTACCTAAAACCAAATTTTGATTTTATGTTGCAGGTATGCTTGACATCCAAAAGGTACTCATGGTACCTAGATAGTGGATGTTCCAAGCACATGACAGGAGACAAGTCAAAGTTCCTGTCTTTAAACTTAAAAGAGAGAGGTTATGTTAAATATGGTGATAATAACAAAGGTAAGATATGTGGTGTTGGAGACATAGGAAGTGCATCATCAATAGTCATCAATAATGTCCTGTATGTAGAAGGTTTAAAACATAATTTGCTGAGTATAAGTCAGCTCTGTGATAGAGGTTTCCAGGTATACTTTACATCTCAGTCTTGTATACTTGAGCATAAGGAGAATAAAGAAATTAAATTGGTAGGTGGAAGGGTAAATAACATATACATGCTTGATTTTGATGCTCTGCCTGCTAGTACTATTTGCTGTTTATTGTCTAACTCTGATGAAAACTGGTTATGGCATAAAAGAGTAGCTCATAGACATATAGATCACCTTAACAAACTAGTAATTAAGCAATTAGTTCTAGGACTTCCAAACAGAAAGTTTACTAAGGATAAATTGTGTGATTCCTGTGAGAAAAGTAAGCTAGTTAAGTCATCCTTCCCCCCAATAGATTTAGTAAAAACTAATAGGGTTCTCCAATTAATAAATATGGATCTGTTTGGTCCATCTCAAATTAAAAGCTTTGGAGGAAACTTGTATGGTTTTGTGTTAGTAGATGATTACTCTAGGTATACTTGGACATTTTTTCTGACACACAAGAGTGAAGCCTTCTCAGTTCTTAAAAGATTTGCTAACTTAGTTCAAAATGAGGCAAACCAGAAAATAATGTCAATCAAGAGTGATCATGGTGGAGAGTTTCAAAATGAATCTTTTGATAATTACTGTGAACAAAATGGAATTCACCACATGTACTCAGCCCTAAGAACTCCACAACAAAATGGAGTTGTAGAAAGGAAAAATAGGTCTTTAGAAGAACTAGCTAGGACTATGATTAAAGACTCAAATCTTCCTAAATATTTTTGGGCTGATGCAATAAGCACAGCCACACATGTAGTAAATAGGGTTCTAATTAGGCCTATACTTAGAAAAACTCCCTATGAGTTATACAAGGGTAGAAAACCAAATATCTCTTACTTTAGAGTCTTTGGATGCAAATGCTTTGTATTAAATAATGGGAAAGAACACCTAGGAAAGTTTGACCCCAAGGCAGATGAGGGATATTTCTAGGGTATTCTAAATCTAGTAAGGCTTATAGAATCTACAATAAAAGAACTAAGACTATAGAGGAATATGTCCATGTTAAATTTGATGAAATGTTTGCTGAAAACTTGAACAGCACTCCTCCTATAGTTGATAATTCTTTAGATGAAATTGTAGAATCTGATCCAAAAGAACCTAATGAAACAGAACCTCCAACTAACAATGATTGTATAGAACCTATAAGAGAAGATGACTTACCTAAAGAGTGGAAATTTAATAAAAACCATCTTATTGACAACATCATAGGAGAAATCTCAAAAGGAGTTGCCACTAGAAAATCACTTAGACACTTTTGTAACTTCACAACATTTGTGTCTCAAATAGAACCTAAAAACATTAAAGAAGCTCTTATGGACAATGACTGGATCATTTCCATGCAAGATGAGCTGAATCAATTTGAGAGAAAAAAAGTATGGATCTTAGTTCCTAAACCATAAAATAAACACATTATTAGAACTAGATGGGTGTTTAAGAAAAAAAATGGATGAAAATGGAGTCATAACTAGGAACAAAGCTAGACTAGTTGCTAAAGGTTATAATCAGGAAGAGGGAATAGATTATGATGAGACCTATGCCCCTGTTACTAGATTAGAAGCCATTAGAATCCTGTTGGCTTATGCATGTATCATGGACTTTAGATTATATCAAATGGATGTAAAAAGTGCCTTTCTAAATGGAGATATCCAAGAGGAAGTTTTTGTAAGTCAAACTCCAGGATTTGAAGATCCTTTTTTTCCAAACCATGTCTATAAACTAACAAAAGCCCTCTATGGATTGAAACAAGCTCCAAGAGCTTGGTATGACAAACTCAGCAGTTTCCTCATAAAACAAAACTTTTTAAGAGGAAATGTTGATAAAACACTTTTTATTAAAACAAAAGGAAAAGACATTTTACTGGTCCAAGTTTATGTTGATGACATAATCTTTGGATCCACAAACAGTGAAATGTGCAAAGAATTTGAAAACATGATGCAAGGTAGATTTGAAATGTCCATGATGGGAGAACTAACTTTCTTCTTGGGATTTCAAATCAATCAAAGCAAGAATGGTATTTTCCTAAGTCAAACCAAATACTGTAATGATCTTTTAAAGAAGTTTGGCTTTGATAAATTTAAATCCATTGATACACCCATGAGCCAAGTTTGTCAGTTAGACAGAGATGAAAAGGGAAAACCTGTAGATGTAACAATGTTTAGAGGCATGATAGGATCTTTACTATATCTTACAGCTAGTAGACCAGACATAATGTTTAGTGTATGCATGTGTGCAAGATATCAAGCTAATCCAAAAGAGTCCCATCTAAGTGCAGTCAAAAGAATATTTAGATATCTAATAGGAACCAAAAATCTAGGTTTGTGGTATCCTAAGGGATCTACTTGCACTTTAGTTGGTTTTTCTGATTCTGATTTTGCTGGATGCAAATTGGGCAGAAAAATTACATCAGGTACTTGCCAACTATTAGGAAACTCCCTTGTATCTTGGCATAGCAAGAAACAAAACAGTGTCGCACTCTCAACAACTAAGGCTGAGTATGTAGCTGCTGGTAGCTCTTGTGCACAAGTTCTCTGGATGAAACAACACCTTATTGATTTTGGTGTTGATCTAGGAACTGTGCCTATCATGTGTAACAATACTAGTGCTATCAATATTACTAAAAATCCTGTAATGCATTCTAGAACGAAACATATAGAGATTAGGCATCACTTCATTAGGGATCAATATCAAAATGGGAATATAAAGCTTGAATATATCAATACAGCTGATCAATTAGCTGATATTTTTACCAAAGCTTTACCCAAGGAAAGTTTCTTTCACATTAGGATGAAACTTGGAATAATAGATTATGATGAAATTTGATTCCTGTGAAACAAAATTGATTGAAACATCGATTATGTTGTGACTAGATAGAAAAACAGCATTACAAAATCGATTGTATAATCGATTTATGATGCACAGTGTTTAATTTGTCAAAATTGAAAACACAATAATCAATTGCATAATCGATTTTCTAATCTCAGGTAGCAGTAAAGACTGGAGTATTCATTAATCCAATCGATTGAAGTATTGGAAAATAGTTTAAAGAGTCAATTTCATAATCGATTATTTTTTCCCAGAACATCCAAAGATGTTAACATTTTCCAAACTCTAACCCGAGCATCGATTGGGAAATCGATTGAGTCAAAATTTTAAAAGGTGGACTTAAATGAATCGATTTGGAAATCGATGATGAGATGAGCAGTTTTCTGAACTGATATGGAAATCGACTGGGACATCGATTTAATAATTAAACTGAAATCGATTAGAGAATCGATTTGAAATATGGCTGTTGCAGAAATTTACTAGCCGTTGGAGGCAATTATGACTGAGATTTTTCACCTTCCTCCAGTAACGGTAACTTAGTCGATTTGGAAATCGATGTATCCTGTACGAAATTTTAATAACATCGATTTGCCAATCGATTCTGAACAATGATACTTAAAACCCTAAATCGATTTCCCATCTTATTTTTCCAGAATTTCTCAAACATTCTCAAACCTCTATGCTCTTTCTCTACAATCTCTACATCTCACATCATTCACAAACACTTCTAAACATCTTTAATCTTACAAATGGCACGAGTCAAGCAAACCTCTGCAAGATCACCATCACCATCTTCATCCTCAAGCGGAAGAACCCCATCACCTCCACCTACCTCAAAGAGAGTATCCATCCCAACTCATAAAATCATGGCTAAAGACAAAGGAAAGGCCATTGCAATAGATCAAGGGAAATCAAAGAAGAGAAAGGCTCCTCCAACTGAAAAGTTAATGGGTGATGCTATGAAAGACATAACTCAGAAAAAGAAGAAACCCATTTCTTCACCTCAACCCAAAAAATCTCAAACTTCAAAAGGTAAAGCTGAAGACTTTGATTTATCACCTGCCTTTCTCAAAAGAAAAATCCATGAGTCACGAACTATGGATTTTACTTACTTTGATTCAAATGGCTTCACCTTTCACAATCATTTAAAATTCCATGGCTTAGTGGATTTTCTTTCCTAATCCCTTGACACATATCCAAACCTGATTAGAGCCTTCTACTCCAAGTTCAAACTTACAGACACAGGCTTTGAATTTGAAGTTAAAGGAAAGAAACTGTCTATGACATTTGAAGAATTTTCTAAACTCTCAGGTTTACCATTTCATGGTGAAACCATTGATGGCAGAGATGACTCAGACTCAACTGATGAGGCTTGGGAAACTTCAGTTGACAGGCACACTGTTGTTCAGGACCTGATGATTGAAGGCTTTGTGGAAAAGATTTCACTTCCGAGCAGTCAAATGAAGGTCCAACATAGGCTGCTAATGTACGTGCTAACGAGGATGTTAGTACCGAGATCCGGAAATCACGCAGTAGTCCAGAGGCTGGACATTACTTTACTTTGGGGATTGTTCAAGGAGCTCAAGATGAGCTGGGCTTGGATAGTTCTCATGAATATGCAAGAAACAGCTCATGGTAAGCAGTTGCTCCCCTACCCACTACTCATAACAAAGATTCTGAGACACTTTAAAGTTTCTGTCGTCAATGAAGAGTCTACCAAAACTACTCTTACTTTTGGAGAATCAATTGTAAATCAGATGCAACTGAGAAGAATCAACGACATTTGGGCTCGAGCTCAGCCAAATGCTGAACAAGCTCAGCCAAATGTGGAACAAGTTGAGCCAGTTAAAGCCCATTATGAGGTTTTAGCCAAGTTGTTGGAATTCATAGAAATTCAGGTTGCTCATAATGCTAGAGTAGAAGCATCTCTGAGGAAGCTCCAAGCAACTCTGAACTCAGTAGTTCAGGATGTGGATGCAATACAAGAACACTTAGGGCTTAAGATATCATTTGAAGATATTGTACATATAGGCCGACAAGCAACGGAAGAACAAAATCCAACCAACTTAGATAACACTGAACCTCATGGTGAGGAGACACTTGTTGAGACTAATACAACAGTCTCTCCTTCTCCCGTTGGTAATAATGAGGAACTGCCCAAGATTAGTTGCTTAGGACTTTGTTTGTTGCTTTGTAATGTTCTTTTATTTCTATGTAATATTTGGTTGCTGCTGTGTAATATTCTGCCCTATTGTACCTTTTTGCATTCAATGACAAAGGGGGAGAAAATTTTAGGAGTTTAACTTGTGTTGATACTGTATTGATGTACTATTTTGCTCTGATACTTGCTCTGATACCATGTGTTGATACTATATTGATCTGCCTGATCTGACACCACTACTGATCTTCTGCTGCTAATATGTTAATTTGTTAATTGTGATAACTCTGATATTGCAGTATGTGAAATTTAGCTTTGATTGCTATGGTTGAAATAGCTCTGATATTGTATACTATAACTAAAACTGAAAATGCTAACTTGTGTTAGATAGCTTTGATAGTGCTATATAGCTCTGATACTGCACTTCTAAATTGATCTTGCGTCACAATTAAGCTCTGAAATTTATTATAGTACTCTGATAATCTAATGATAATCTTTAGTATTTTATTTTGTTTAAGCTCTTAGACCCTGATACCAAAGGTTAATAAAGTGGAATAGCAAGCTATGATATTATAACTGAATGAATTTAGATAGGTTATGTTGTTGCTACTTAAATGAAT